>OZ002741.1:31798990-32398990 GCA_963924295.1 Dioctria rufipes | reverse complement strand
AAAAAAAACAAATGATAACAAAATACGAATCCTTTTTGTTGTTCTGTCTCCAATATCCAATTTTCTAAGAAATATGTACTGCTAATATTCAGTTTATTACACTACATACCCAAAAAAGCGGATGAACGGACACGAACTATTCACATTGCTGTATATCTGATTCGGGAACTACACCCAAAAAACAATCAAATATGGCGCCATATGCCTAAGACTTAAATATAAAGTTAGAAATGTTGCTTTATTGTATTTATTTATTTTGAATCTGAATATATAAGACTGAATTTAATACATAACAATTAATTTTAAGTTTTTGTGATACATTCCACTCTTTGAACTATTGTTAAAACAAACACACTAGAAAAAATATTGTTTTGAGTTTCATAAAAAAAAAATATCTCAACAATTTTATTCACACCCATTATTTTGTCCACCAGTGTACTTCAAAAAAATTCCAAAAATTTCCCTTTTTTGTAAAATTCTTCTATTTCTTTTTATTTTATCATAAAAAAAAAATCAATATGCATACATTTTTGTCTACACACATATATTGTACTGCCAAATTTATTATGGTAACAATGCAACATAATGTCAAAGAAATGCTAAAATAGTGCAACAACTTGAAGGTAACAAAGCATGTCTCTGTGCAAACACGAAAATATACCAAAATTGGATCAAGCCTCGAAATAGAATACCTTGAAAATCATCCTTAATGCACCTAGCTGAAAATGGAGTATATCCCCAATTCTTGTTTCTACTTTTTTTTTTGTTTACATTTCTTTCTGCTGCATTTCAATCCTGCAGTGGAATATTGCCAGCAAAAACATGCCACATGCACTCAAACTCAATTGTCACGAAAACTTTGTGTAGTTCAAATATTCGAGGGAAAGTGAGGCAATCTCCAAGGCAAGGTTATATCTGTGGTAAGGTTGCATAGCATCACATCAATACAACACCTAACTAACAAGCTGCAAAAAGTATTCCTAACCTGAAGCAATTGACACTTTCATGATTGGGAAAACTCTTGAAAGTAAAACTAACTCCAAACTGAATTTTTTATTCGAACTATCGAAGCCTCTCCGAATATACTCCGGTGAGTTGTGCAATTTCCTAATAAGGTATCGAAATTTATATTCCTTGCAAAAATGCAATGTAGTTCCATTACGTAATTGAAAATTTCTTTTAAGCTTTATACATTAAAAACCTGCAACCAGCTTAAACCGAGAGAGAAATTAAATGTTTTTTTTTATTCCATTTGTTTTTCATTGAAAACATATTTGCAGATGAAGTGGTTAAAAAAGCCAAAAATATAGTCAAAAGGTTTTTCGTGTACTTGTGGGATTTCTTGGTGAAATGTAAAGATTTAAAAGTACAAAAGAAAGTTTCCTTTTTACGCTGCTACTGCTGCTAGCTAAAGTAGTCTTTCGTTTAACTATTTTCTAGTTCAGTTTAATGTACTTAATTAGCTCTAAGCAATTAAATTACGTTCGTCATGGAAAACAGCGTTTTCCAAAAGTACCCTACTTGTTTTATGTAGAATAAAACCAAGGAAACCTGTGAAATGCTTTTTCTAGGTTCATGGTTAAGAAGGAAAAATAAAAATAAAATTAAAAAAGCTCTCCATGACCGACCCACTACTACCTACTTGATGAAATAAAAATTGTACAGAAACAGAAGTGAAATGCAGGACTTATGTAAGTGAATTAATGCTTAATTGAAAGTACAAAAATGGGGTTTCATCGCCAGATTATAGTGTTTCTTTGTAAAGTTGGAAGAAAAAATAAAACACTAAAAAAGAAGTTATTTAATTGAAGTAAAACTAATTTTGATGCTAGTCTAAATATACGAATGCTCGTAAATATAATTACTTTCCTTTTGTTGAAAATATGCAAGGCGTTAAAGTGAATTTTTAAATTCCATTTTCGAACGATTCTTCAGATAGTAAAAAATTTCATATTGATTTAAATTTTTTGTACAACTTTTGAATATACTCTAAAAACAAACAAACACAATTTCAACTCTGCAGGTCAATGCCCACGCAAGTAGTTTCCAAATTGTGTAGTGAAAATTAAAACTTTTGAATCGCAATATTTGCAAAGGGGTGGCTGGATTTTGGACACACATTTATGATTACATCTAGTACTCGAGTACGTTTGCGTTGAAATCACGGCGGACTATTCCAAATGCATCTTAGTGGCAGTTTACTGCCCTCCCACTGCTTTTGACGTCGAAATGGCTTCACGTTTACAAAATACCCTTACGGCAATTATATCGCGATGCAACCACGTCGTAGTTGGAGGTGATTTTAATGTCAACATGCTGTGTGATGATCGTTCTACTTGCGACCTGAAGTATATCTTTCAAACGTTAGACTTAAAAGTTACTAATTCACTTCCAACGTACTTTAATACCCAACACCCATCACAGCTCGATCTGTTCTTAGTGTCAAATTCTGACTATACCTTACTCATAAATCAATTAACGCCACCTAGCCACTTCGACCACGATATCTTGTTCATGACATATGACATCCTTGTTGATTCGAATGCATCTAACTCTACTTTTACCTACAGGGATTTCAACCACATAGCTCTTGATAGACTTTTTAATGAGTGCTCAATGATATCGTGGGAGGCTATTTACAACGATTTATGTACGGATGATAAGGTGCAGTACCTAACTGCTTCTCTACAATACCTTTTCGATAAATACGTCCCAATTCGAACATGTACCTTGCATCCCTGCGGCTCTCCGTGGTTCACGGATGAAATCCGAAGAATGATTGCAGAGAGGGAATTTCTTTATCAGAGATTCAAACGTACCAAATCCAACGTTGATCTGAATCGTTATCGGATCATCCGGAATAGAATAACTGTGGTCATTCGCGCAGCCAAGCGCCGGTATTATGGCTCACAACTTAACCCCAATCAACACCCAAGGAAACTATGGAGGAATTTACTGAATTTGGGAATATATGGCAGAGATCAGCCCAAGTGTAACCTGGATCCTGATAATTTAAATAGGTTTTTCACTTCAATCCAAAGTCAAATTGCTGCCACAATGCAACAGTTACCTGATCTTGTGCCGCTAAGTCAAATCAACACACATAATTCTGAATTTGCTTTTAGGTGCGTAGAAGCAGACGAGGTTATATATGCGATTAGGAGCATTAAATCTTCAGCTACAGGGCCAGACAATATCTCTCCACGATTCGTAAAAATAATTTTACCGCATATCGTCCACATTCTCGTCCATATATTCAATGCTTGCCTCACTACTTCTCACAAAACGACCTCTTATCACGTTGGCAGTCAGGCTTTAGAGCGCGTCATAGTTCCGAAACTGCTTTACTTAAAGTAGTATCTGACATAACTGACTCGATTGACAACGATCACATAGCAATTTTGGTTCTTCTGGACTTCAGCAAGACCTTTGATTCAGTGAATCACAATAGGCTGCTTAGTAAGCTCCAACAATATTTCGGTTTTTCAAGCACATCAGTTAATTTAATCAAAAGCTTTCTTGGGCATCGCAGGCAAACAGTAAAAGTGAATAACACCACTTCATCACCACTTTTGCTTAGCAGCGGGATCCCCCAGGGATCAATATTAGGTCCGCTTCTCTTTTGTTGCTATATCAATGATCTCCCAATGACGTTACAGGATTCAAAAGTCCACCTGTACGCTGATGACGTGCAGATATATTTTGACCGACCAATAGGGCTTATCGAGGACTGCGTCTCTCGATTAAGCGATGATTTGCAAAGAATATTTGACTGGGTGAACCGTAACTACCTCACGCTAAATCCGCTAAAGTCAAACTGTATAGCATTTTACAGGAGAAATCTAGATCCTAGTGAATTGCGTCCGCTAACAATCAACAGTACTACTATACCATACTCAAACTCAGTTAAAAGTTTAGGCATAGAAATAAATCAGCGGCTTACATGCTGCAACCACGTCTCCTCTGTTCTAGGAAAAGTGTATGGATGCCTTCGTCAGTTAAGAACGTCCGCTAGCATACTATCGACACATATGCGTATGAAACTCGCTAAATCTTTGGTATTACCTCACTTAACTTTTGGCAGTTTAATTTTTTCCAAACTCGATTCTGGTTGCCAAAGAAAGTTAAATGTCGCTTTCAACGATACTATCAGATTTATTCACGGGTTGCGTAGATTTGATCATATCTCACCTTATGTTGAGTCCTTTGTGGGATGTTCACTTGAAGTATACTTGTCACGAAGGCGCTTACTATTTCTATATTCTCTAATCCACGTAAAGGAGCCAAGTTATTTACTTGATCGAATACAATTTTTAGGATCGGCTCGGCATCGAAACATTCTTTTGCCATGCTTCAGAACCTTATCAGGTGAGCGCTCTTACTTTGTGCAGGTGTTCCGCTGCTGGAATTCTCTAGCGCCCAATATTCATTTCACTGGCAAAGCATATTAGATCTTATATACTCAATATTTATGTAGACTTTATAGGTGTACAGTTAGTTAATTAAATTCAAATGTATGTTTATATATCTCTCGTTAACAAATAAATTTTCCCAACCAATTAAGTACGTACAATTATAAGATTTGTAATCTTGTGTACTAAATAACCAGTAAAAATAAATAAATAAAATAAAATAAAATAAATATTACCAAGAAACTATAAATATACCTACCTACCCTATAATTTCAAATTAAAAAATTATTTTTTGAATATTTCCAAACGATTGACCTCAGATCAGACAATTCTGTTAATACTGATCATAATACTAAAAAAACTGAGCCGAATAAACGAATTATTTTCTAAGCATCACTTGTCGACATAAGAAAAAAACCGAAACAATTAGAAGTAAAGAAACTGCTAATTTTTATATGATGAGACATGGTTAGATATGCAGAATCTGATGCTGAACCAAATATTAATATTAAAACTTTATTTAACTTCGGAAAAAAACATATTAACATACATAGAAAATAAGCAAGATTACTGTAATTTATTACCGGGTAAACATGATGTTTGTTCAAGATGACTGGATTCTCCGATATAACAGAAAAAGAAAAAAAAATGTTTTTTTCGCTCACTGCGGGTTTCCACAATTTCAATTCTTTCGCATTAAACTGATTTTTCCAACTCTTTAGAAAATATATTTTTTTTTTTAACCAAGACTTGACATAATCCCAAAAATCAGCCATCTTGAATAAATAAAAAATAACAGTAAAAACTATAGTTGGTCTGAGACCAATTGTCTTATACCCCAGATGAAAATAAAAGTAAAATAGAATAGAAACCCAAAGTTTTGTATGGCAATACCAAGAAGAGGTTGCCCGATTTAATCCAATTTTTTATGAAAACGCTGTGTACAAAATTTCAGCTTTCTACGTCTACGTGCTTTCAGGCAGTATCCAAAGCAGAGTTGCCAGGTTTGGCGATGTAACGCAAAATTGACTCTTTTTCAATAAGCTCGGGCGCCTCTTTTCTTACCGAAACTTTTTATTTGAAGTTCCTAGTCACTGCTGCTTGCGGTATTTAATTTTCTAATTAATGGACATGCACACTATCCATACAACATTTAGAATTTTAGATATACATATGTATCTCATCAGGATACTGACATATACAATATGGACTCACTACGTTCATAGAAATACATTGCAGAAAGTGGGCTGACTTCTTCTATACAGGGTGTTTCCCCCTAGGATGTCAATAGAGCAGGAGGTGATAGTACTCACCTAGACAAACCAAAAATTGTATGGTGGGGCGGGGGGGGGGCATATCAACCGTTTAGGAGTTACAGGTGATTAAGAAGAAAAAAAGCTGGTTTTTCACAAAGCACCCTGTATCTTAAAAACACAGTTAAGAGCTCATTGTATGTAGTATTTCATGGCCTCTCCAACGACTGGACAGTCTACAGTTTTTATAAAAAAAAGTTATGTTAACCACATTTTTGCAAAAATAATATGGGGCTGGTTGAGCAGTCGTTGGAAAGGCCATGAAGTTCTGCATACAATGAGCTCTTAACTGTGACCGTACACCCTGTAGTTTCTAAGATACAGGGTGCTTTGTGAAAAAATAGCTTTTTTTCTTAATCACCCTGTAACTCCTAAACAGTTGATATGCCTCCTCCTCGTGCGTTACAATTTTTAGTTCGTCTAGGTGAGTACTATCACCTCCTGCTCTATTGACCTTCTAGTGTGAAACACCCTGTATAGCAGCCTCTTTCGGTGTAAGCCCCAAGCACCAAACTGAGAAGAAGCTTTAAAAAAAAAAACAAACAAAAAACAAATAAATAAGTGGATTCGTCGAAATAAATGTTTCTAAATTAAATATTTAGATTTATTACTGATACAAAGTATTTTACGAAAGGATATATATATATGCATTAGATACGGAGCAGAAATTTGAAAGGATTTCTTAAGATCACTTCGAAATGCGCGCGCGTTTTTTTCACTTTCTTACCATGGTTTTTTTTTCAATATTGGCACCAACGTAAGCACTCTTTTTGACACACAAAATTGTGCCCACATGAATTTAGATTATCAAGCATATTGTTATATATGTCAATACAGACAGTAGACAGGCGCAGTCATCAAGTCATCAAACGCCGTCCATTTAGAAATTCATTTGATTGCCACCAATCTCAGCTCTCTAAATAAATATGTTTTCAAGAAGACAGACAAAAATCAAAATAAATTTTATGCGTTCATGTCCAGTCCATTTTGCTCTACCAGCATTATTTCTGTACATAACAAATATAAGTAGATATACCCTATAAGATTTCATCTAGAGCATGTACAAAAAGGCAAAATCAAAACCTTAAATAATTTATGCCAAGTTGCAGTGGATAATATTGTCGCTGAGAACCATAACTTTAAAAACTATCATAAATCTTTCTCATCATCACGCTAACAGAATCATAGTGCACCAAATATTGGTGGCAAGAATGTCAATCCAGTCAATGTTTTAAAGGCAAAATATTCAGATTTAAAAGGATGAAATAATAATCCGTTACAGTAATTGAAGTATCAGTTTTAGCCACTTCACAATTTATGCACTCAACACAGTTCTGCAGAGCTCCGATAGCAGCATAATGATGCTGCTGAAATTATAATATGTAGATAGACCTGTCAAGTGGCTAAAACTGGTACTTGAATTACTAAAACGGATTATTATTTAATCTTATTAAGTCACAGGCGTCTGAGGAAGATCATTTTACTGAACAAGCTGAAGAAAAAAAAGTCTCATTCTGCAGCGATACAACACCATTACACCAAACTTTAGGTAAACTACTCAATGTTTCTGCCTGCCGTAAACGGTTGGAAAAGATCAAATTTGATCTCATCTGACATAAACTCAGAATAAATTCTCAATGTGAATTATGTGAGACAAAACTCTCCTATATTTCAACAAAGGAAGGAATAACAAGATTACTATGATTTTTTCGCTTTTGCTGTCGTGCCGGAGAATCCAAGAATGGCCTTCTTGAACATGTATAAAGTTTGCCAAGTAAAGTAATAAATCATAATAATCTTGTTTCTTCCTCCTTGGTCTAATATAAGAGATTTACCTCATATAATTTACACCCATCTATTTCAAGCGTCTGCAGCAGGCAAGAATCAAGCCGTACTGAAGAGTATAAAGGTTTCTACCGATACGAAACCCTTATTTTTTTCTTTTTTCAGCCCACTGTGGGCTTACAGAGGTTCAATTCGTTTCGAATAAATCTGATTTTTTAAATTTTTTTAATATATATTTTTTTTTTATATTTTTCTCCAATTTTTTAATTTTTTTATTTCATTCCTTTATTCTATTTTTCATTTGTTTTTTCAAGCCACTCAATTTCTATTTGGGACCTGTTGATGAGTCAAAACCAAAACAATTTTTCGCCTTTGCTATTATGCTAGAGAATCCAAAAAAATGCTTGCTGAACAAATATAAGTTTGCCCCGGTAAAGAATCATAGAGTAATCTTGTTTTTATACATAAGGCTGAAGATCCCGGAGTTACATGCATGTAGTGGACTTCCGTACTTGTAAATATGTGAATGCCAATTATTTTATTACTACTACATACAATATGTAGCTACCACTTATTATCTCTAGGAGAGTGCTCGTTTCGTCAAGGGAGAGCCACAAGACGATAGCAAAACTAAAATCATGAAACCGGAAAGGAAGTCGTCCGCGGTTTATATGACCCCATCATGATATAAAGAGGAGGATCATTCCTACTACCTTAACCCACAAAACAATGCATATCAGCACTACAACTACATACTGGGTGGCAACTCAATTGATTTTTACTTATTAAAATATGCTGCACTACAGTAAAGTATTATAATTCACCGTTTTTCTTTTATTTTTTTTGTATTCCTTTTTAAATTTTGTTCTTTTTTTTTTTACTAAGTCAAATGTATTATTAGCAAAAATAACAATTTTTCGAATGAATTATCTATGCGGAATCAGAAAGTACCCTCCCTCCTTATTTTCCTATGTAAATGCATAAATCTCTAACTACTCATGCAGACATTTCCAATACCACAAGGATCTTGAAACGGTCTGGGTCCGACTACTTTAATTTTCAATTACATCAGACAGAGAATAACACTGCTTCGGTGCGAGCAAGCCTTAACGTCATATAGTGACATAATCAATTTTTCTAATTGTTCTGCGAATTCATCTTTTTCAAGGTCCCTTAAAATCATTTTTTCTAAAATAGAAATGAATGTTAAGGGAAACGAATATTTTCTTACATGTTTATGGTAAAGTAACTGCAAGTAACTATAAAGATGCTCAATAACAATCCTCTTAGAGGCTCCCTACTTCCATTATTTCGGAATCAAAATTAGAAACCACCCTTCACCTACCCTAAAATAAAAAAACTAAAGAAAATGTTAACGGAGCAGTTAAAACTAAAAAGCAAGCTCACACTCCATATTAATCCTCTGGAATGATGGCAGCGGCACCAACTTATATATCTTGGCTTCTTACGTCTTGAAACAAAAATGTTATCCATTGTGGCTACTTCCATGCCAGCCGAATGTCTGTTTTCTAAGGCAGGCGAGACTATAACTCAAAAGAGAAACAGTTTGCAGGGAAAACGACTTTGTCACAGCGTTGCCAATTAAGCCGAAAATCGGCTTATTTGGCCGATTTTCAACTTCATTAGCTGAAAAAAATTTACCTTAGCCGACAGCCGATTTTTAGCCGATTTTGATATTTCTTCAACCGATTTTGGGATTGACGCAAACTACACTTAGTTTGGTGTGGTCCTTTGGCGATCGGATGTATGCATATTGAGCCAAGTGGATTTTTTCCACTCGTGATTGTGCGAAATTGGTGCGTCGTGGAAAATGACTTCCTATGAGAAATATGTTCACAACAGTGCACTAATGTCCCTGAAAAATGAAGGGATAAACATATTCGAAATGTAGTATCTGGGGTGTATGTGACCCGAGTGCATGAAAATTGGTTTTCCGGCGACAAAAACGTCCCGATAAAGTTTTCTGAATCAGATAAAGAGTACACCACTCGATAGTGTTTTCGGCGAGACCTTTTTTGCTGGTTTTGCATTAATATTCATGCGGGGAGCTTGCATTATTTTGTATGGAATGGAATTTGGAATTTGCCGATTTTAGCCGATTTTTAAAATCTGTTTAGCCGATTTTCTAGATACATTTAGCCGATTTTAGAAAGAAGTTATTTGCAACACTGCTTTGTCAGTTATTGTTTCTTCAGTCTATAGATAAGAAGTTTTCGGACCTGTAATTTTTCATATTTATTTAATTCATTTATGCGTTATTTTTAGGAAATTTCTAATTTAGAATTGGAGAGGTACTTGTTTTGTTTTTGTTTTATGTTTATTATGTTATTAATAAAGACGAGAGCAAAAAAACTTCTAAACTGAAAAACACAGCATTTTTTCTATACTTTACCAGTCTGACATTTATTGAGAGTATTTAAAATTCATGAACATCGATGTAGTTTGTACATCGATGTTATATGATCGATATTATCGCCACATCGATGTTCAGTTTCAATGTCCCAGCACTAAATTGGATTCTGATATTGCAGCCAAACAAATCTGATATTCCGTTGAGTATGATCGTGTTTCCGATCATTCCTCGTGCCTTATATGTGCTGCAAACCATTCGAAGAACCAAAAATAATGGCATACAAATTTTCCATTCAAAATCACCATTATTTCCATACAAATTGTCTACCTATCATATTTAGCTATTTAAAAAAAAATCGACTTTTAGTATTTGTAGGTATATCAGTCATGAATATCAGGAATTTTCAGGTCGTTGCAATAACTCTGTCGTCGTTTTTTTTTTTTTTTGTTTTTAACGAAAAGATCTGCACAGATCTAAGAGCCCGTTTAAAGGTTAATATAAGTTAACAAAATTTATTTTGTTGTCTTAAAAAAAAATTAAACAACCGATTTCAGAAAATTTCCAATTTAATCTGATTCTACCTAATTACAAAATTTACTTTTACCTGCTTAAAACGAACTTGTGCCTAACAATCTTTCTCTTAGCTAGCAATTTGTTGAAATATGATATTTTTGTTGTACTGGTAAAAATGCATTGTCAGCGGCACGTGTTGCTGCGTTAACTGAGTTAACTTATACCTAAATTTACAAAACTAGAACTGCTCTTAAAAAGAGGAGAAGGGCGTTGCGGCTTACATTAACAATTTTAATATAAATTTGAATTTTCAGTTCAAGGTCGCATTCTGTCACTGCAATAGAACACAAAGTTGAATTTCTGACAGCAAAAAAGGATGGGTCCAGTATTCGTACATTCTTTGTCAACTTTGTTAATTTCATCAAAGTCGGAAAGAGTTAAGCGGGAAACACAGTTGCTAGCCTTTCCAACCTCAGCTTCAGCCTCAATTTTGACAGTTTTGTAGAATATATGAGATCAGCTCGACCAGGTTGAGGTTGAACTCGAGTAGGTCTACTCTCTACTCTGCTGGAACTTTGTTAGATTTGACAGCTAATTTTTGTTGTCGGAAAAAAGTGTACCGGAAATTTTTTAAAGAAAAAAATTTCGGAAGCATATTTAACGTAAAAAGTTGTTCCTACTGTAGTAAATTATTACAACAAAATTTGAATTTTTAAGCCAACAGACCAATTAACTGCTATCATACAGAAGTTGTCAAAGCTCTCATTGTGAGCTATAAAAATTGGCAGTGTTCAGTAGGTTGAGGTTCTTAAAATTTTACTGAGGTAGAGGTTGGAAGAGTTAGCACTGTGCTTCCCGCTTCAGTTTGTAAAACGTCGAAAAGTATTCGATTTAGTAAGAAATCGATGGTGTAATGTTATGATATTGTTTATAAATTGTAAATTTAATAAAAAACTGTTAAAAAGAAATAAATATAAATAAATTTTCCAAAAAATATTCGTTTAATTTCTTTCCCAAAATCAATAAAATTTTAGTTTTTAGGCACATATCTGTAAGACAAGAAATAACTTTAAAATTTTCTTTCCATATTCGTCACCGACCTCAAAGTAGCAATGAAATATAAAATTTATTTAAAAGCCAAACAAAAAGGTCCATTTTGTAGATCAGTCATATTAGAAGCTCTATAATTAACACTCACACCAATTTGATGAAATCTCACTATTTCTTCTCTATATGAACTGCACTTGAATCAATTCAAGTGTAAAATAATATGAATATGCATTTGAAGAAATGGAATTATGCTGAGAGATAGTATGGATATTCATAGCATAATTCCTCATTGCACACTTCGGCTTTAAAATATTCTAATAATTTCAACCATAAAGATTATTTGAAGAGACTTGAACTGTTAATGTACATAAATCCTCATTAGTAGCTTACATATTTCATTTGAGTAATGCAAATTTTCTTTTTTCTATTTATCTGTGTGAAATTGCAAAGAGTATGTAAGTATTTAGGTACACATAGATAGAATCAACAGAGAGAAGCTGGCAAACATTTTATACGTCAGATAATGGCGCAACTGTACGAAAATTACAACTCACAGCTAATTAAAATTTCAAAGCCTAAGTACTTAGTTACAGGAGTCTACTTACACAGCATACAGACAGTTTGGGCCCACTAATTAATCTTTTATTGATTTGTTCGTAATGAACATCAAAATAATGAAGGATAGTAGAGCAGCTGACCTAACATTTGGTGAGCTTATGTCAGTGACAAAATAGTAATTGCTATTGTGGCATGGCACCACCATAATAATTAGATATATTGTATTTCATGTGGCATCTATTATGATTTTGGAAATGAAAAATTTATTTTATTTGGATTTTTATTTTCAGAGGAATATAATGACCTACATATACCAAAGCAAAATACACTCAAACAAGCAAGGATAAAGTGTACTACATACAAATAGAAAAATTTGGAATCTGTGGAGTAATTTGACGATTTCTCTGTCAAATCCATTCCAATATATTTTGTATGTTTCCTTCTTTCTCATTAGTTGATTATAATTTCAAATGAAATGTTTACAGGAAATTAATGCCAATTTTATGATATTTAGCAAACTACTCAAATCTGCGTAAATAAATTCATTCTGCTGAAAAATATTAATATAAACTAATACTCATGATGTGTTCAAATATTGTGAACGAATCATCTTTGTAATATTGATTGATGTGTAATTTTCACATGAAACAAGAGAAAAGGTTATAATTGGTCTGAGACCAATAATATCTGGGGGGGGGGGGGGGGGGGTATAGATGTAAATTAAAAAAATTAAATTAAATGAAGTCCCAAAGCTTTGTAAGGCTACACCAATAAGAGTTTACTCGATTTAGTTCATTTTTGAAATTTTATTTACTATTTTTATGAGTACAAAATTTCAGCTCTCTACGTCGACGCACTCTCCAGGCAGTTAGTGTCCAAATACATAGAGAAAACCAAATTTTGGTATGACAACACCAAGTAGCGATTGCCCGATTTGGTCCATTTTTGAAATTTTATTTGCTATTACCCTTGTGTATAGAACTATGTATATAGTGATTGCGAAACGCAATTTGACTTAAAACCTTGTTGTGTTGTAGGGGCACTACTACTGCAGAGCAGACATAACCAAAGGCAAAGCCAGGAGGGTGAATCTGATCTTTTGTCGTACTTGAATGTCAAAATATACGACTAAATGAAATGAACTTTTCTACTGATTTTTTCGTGTTTTTATTCAGGTCAGCAACACTTGCATGACGTAGAATGAACTGAAAATGACACTTCATATTACAAATTCAAAATAATATTTTGAATTTAAGCACTTGTAATGCTCTAATTAGATGTAGAATTTCTATTTACCAGTGTAAAATTTTTGTCACAACCTCTGGCAGCAGTTCACTAATTTGTCGTATATTTAGTCGTGTTTTTTGACGTTTGTTCACCGAAAATTCATTATAGTTCATTATGCGATAGATAATAGTAAAGACACAAAATGAACTGTGTTAAAAGAAAAAGTACAACAAAATATGTCAAAATTCACGACTAAATAGTATACGACAAAAGATCAGAATCACCCTCCAGCAATACCTTACTCCAATACATAAGATCAACGATGCCTGATGTAGGGAAAGCAGCAATTTTTTCTTAAAAATTTACTGGCCATTTTTCCATCAGAATTGTCATGCATTGAAAGCCGACAACGGCACACATTGTATGATTCTATCTGAAAATCACTCCAGCAGTTGGCCACCAGAGACTGAATAAGAATTCTCCCGAAACATTTTCTGTAAATTTCTAAGAAAAAATGAATGCTATTTGCTCATCTAGGAGTCTTGTTAGTGGCCCAAGTACTCGTTTTCGGCCTCAATTAATGCGTAGCAATTTTAAGGAAAAAAATTTATGTAAATTTATAAGAAAAAATTGCGGCCTTCCCTACATCAGGTCTAGCCTTCCTGGATTTTATATTCTATCAAGGCGTTGTCTACTTTCCAGCCTTCGTATGTTTTTAGTTTGGCTATGTCTTATGGCTTATCCCTTAAACCCCTTGTCCATACTTCAGTTGCACAGCTTTGGTTTTAACGAATCGTGAGCAAAACTGTTCAAAATAGTACAAGTGGAGCCATCTGACATTATAACAAGGAAACATTTTCGCAATCACTAGATACTTCTATAGACAAAGCTATTACTATGAAAATACCATGTACCAGATTTTTGTTCCCTACGTCAATCTCAGGCATTGCCCTTGCCCATATATACAGGGTGTTTCCTCCATGATTGTTAATAGAGCTGGGGGTTCTAGTACTCACTAAGGCAAACAAAATATTGTATGGCAGGGGTTGGGGTGGGGGGGGGGGAGCGTATCAACTGTTCCGGAGTTACAGGATGATTAAGAAAAAAAATAGTTATTCACAAAACACCCTGTACTTTAAAAAGTAGAGGGCGGGTTAAGAGCTTATTGTATGCAGAACTTCATGGGCTTTCCAACAACTGATCAACCAGCCCGATACATCTCTGTTCTCAGGAGTTATTATGGTGTAAGTAAATTAAAAATTTCGGATACCTTTTTTTCTTTTTTCTTTTTTTTTTTAAAGCTGATTAACATAACTTTTTTTTATAAGAACTGTAAGCTGTATACTCTTCTCTTTAATTTGACCTATTACACACTATATGGTATCTGTCTGTTATAGAGTTATTAGCTCCTATCCTAATCTCAAACCTATTCTCGAAGATAATTTGTTCTCTTAGGGTACGTGCACAACGAGACGCGTCGAAGCGAGGATAGGTGAGGCGAGGCTATATTGAAGAAATAAAATTATTGCACGCTGTACTAAGAGGGTGCTCATAACAAAGCTGTGTCAGCGCGCGATATGGCGAGACACTTCGAGGTATCTCGCTCGAGAGTGAAATTTATCATTTTTTCGCGAGATGCAGCGTGCTAATTTTTATATTCGTATAGATTTTCTTTGATATATGTAGCCGAAGGGTTCTTAACTCATTCTCATATACTGGAAGAATATATGAGGATCAGTATGTAAATCTTCATATACATATGTTAATGACGAATTCCCCAAATTCTAATTGCTTGCTATTTATCGGGTCACAAGCAAAACTGCGGAAAGTACACTTATGTGAAAAGTGGCATATAGTTGCATTACTTGACAATCACAAAATTTCTTCTTCAGTATTTGGTGACATAACTTATGCTCTCACTTCGCGATTTACCAAGAAACTGAACGCCTTGTTGTGACCACTATACCTCGATTTGTATCTTCAGCTCGCCCCGTCTAGCCACGCCTCGTTGGGTACGTACCCTTAGTGACTGAAAACACGTCATTTAAAAAAATGTTCAGTTCATTTCGATATAGGTAACCTGAATAGGTTGTAAGCTAATAATTTCATACCGGCTACAGATAGCAAGGATAGGGTGTTAGGTCAAATTAAAGACAAGAGTCTACAGCTTACAGTTTGTTATAAAAAAAAGTTATTTTAATGACCTTTTGTAAAAAAAAAATAGAGGTAAGTGTAGAAAAAAGGTATCCGAAATTTTTAGTTTAGACCACAATAACTCCTGAGATGAGAGATGTACCGGGCTGGTTGAACAGTTATTGGAAAAGCCATGCAGTTTTTCATACAATAAGCTCTTATTGGTGAGCTTGTTACCGTACAGGGTGTTTTGTAAAAAACTAGCTTTTTTTCTTAATCACCCTGTTAAATCGAACGTTGATATGCGCCCCCCCCCCCCCCGCCTTCAAAATTTTTGTTTATCTAGGTAAGTACTATCCCCTCCTGTCCTGCTCTACTCACCACCATGGAGGAAACACCCTCTGAAATTTAATTTGCCAATTCAACTTGTAACAATTTATTTTCTATGCACTAATCATGATGAAATTGACTATTCTGTATTGCTTATCAGTAAATCCATTGTTTAACGTTCAGTTAGAATTAGCATACCATGGTCCCAACAAACTTGTTAAATTGTCGACACATAGCTTTTGAATTTCAATCTGTGCGAACCTAACATTTATCAGTCGGTCATTTCGCAATTACCATAAAAGCGGTCGAGCAATTATTCTTATTTTATAAGTTCTTAGTTAAATGCAGTAAATAAAATTTAAAGATAAAGAATCGAGTTCTCTTTTACAAACAATGGCAAACCCACCGTTGAGTTACCTGATTTGTCCAATTTTTGAACTTAAATTTACATTTTTTTCTTTTTTAAAAAGCCAGTACGCAAAATTTCAACTCCGTAAATACACACGTTCGTAAATTATACTGAGGACGGACAGACAAACGGATAGACAGACCAACAGACAGACGGACAGACGAACATTCAAAAATCAAAACAACTATTAGTATTATGCTTGGATGTCCAATCCATTTGGGTCTGTCATTATTATTTCTATATATTACAAACGAGGGTAGGTGTATACAGGGTGATTTTGAATTGGTGGTCTTAAATGAAACAAAAGATAGGTGGAAGTGTTAGAAGCAAAAAATCGCCAGAGTGCCACTATTAATAGGACATCATCAAAACCAAAAAAGTTTGGAAAAAAAAAAGGTTTTTATTTTTATTTCAACGATATTCCCGCCAAAATGCCTGATAATTTTTACATTTTTTTGCAAGATCTGGAAATATCGTACCCATTGTACCTATACCTCTATATGCAACCGTTTTTGTGATAAACCTGTTTTCATAATGCGCATCGAAGCATGTTATATGTTAGGATCCAACGCTTACAGTGTCCGATGTGGTTTATAACTGTATTTTTGCAAGAGCAATTGGCGCAGCAGCAACCGCAGTAAGACGGTCCTGGTGTGACATCCATTTAAGGTTGTAAGTCACTGGAGAAGCACTTATCTCGCCGAAAGAAGTGTGCAATCTAACCATCAAAGTCAATAATCCAATTCGTTAAAGGACTAGATTTTGCCTAACCACTTTAGGAGAAGGCACAATATATGAACTCTGGTTGCGGTTTCAGTATGATCCTAGAGGCCTAGGCGCACCCCTATATAAAATTTACAAGCTGTCCACGGAAGTCCAAAAAAATTAGTGTTAGTTTATTTTCAAATTGACACCATCCATATTTTCATGATTTCCTTACAAGTTTGAGGTTAGCTCACATTGTAGAGACTTGAAAAATTTCAAGTTCGTAACACATCTGAATAATTTGTACGGACACAATAACCATTTATAGTATTTTAAAAACGAAAAAATCGTTTAAAAATGAAATTTCTTCAGAAAAGGGGTGTTTCGTATCAGTAAGAGCCACTCATCAGTACGAATTGGTTTCTGCCCGCCGCACAGTGGTCCCAAACCCCGAAAAGCTGGCCAAAAGTCGAAAAAAAATTATTTTTTCTAGGGACTTTCAATGGTTGGAATAGTTGTAGTGGTACCCCTAGTATGTACAGGGTGGGCCAAAAGTCACCATGGGGTTTAAAAATTAAATTGGTAACATATGGTAGGATGAAAAAAAGGAGGGGTAAGGTGGGGTGGGGAAACATGCTTACCTATGAAGAACAGACAGTTGGCTATCATGTAAAAAAGGAATGAAGAGAAACGGTCAACAGGGTGTGGAGCAATGTACAAACGAAAAAGTTATTAAATTTTTAAGCCCCATGGTGACTTTTGGCCCACCCTGTATTATGACCGTTAAGAAAGGGGAAGCGTTTCTACCTGGCTTGAGAACGCATTCCGTTCGTGAGCGTTAGAGCAGCTGCATCGTTTACTCGTCGCGCGTCAAAAATAAGACAAAGTTGAGACACGTATAGAATCGCGAAAAGTAAACGGATTTTGATTCTCCAAAATGGATTCTGTAGTGGTAGTGGTATTTTTCTTGGTTATGTTCTGAAAAGTCGTGTTAGAAAAAGCAATAAGTCAAAACCCTCATCGAATCCTGCTCTGAAACTAAATGGAAACTGTTGCTTAGACATTTCTTCAAAACATATCCAAAAATTAGCGGCATCTGGTTGCGACTTAGGTTTTGGGGATAATTTTTATGCGATGATGTGGGTTGACGATGATAGATGGTAAAGTTTGTAATTCTATCACAAATATATCATCAAGTATGCATTGTTACCTTTGTGGTGCTACATACAAAGAATTTAATGATATTGACAAGATGTTGCAAAAACGGTTTTTTGAATGTTGCTTACATTTAGCTTTCAAATTAGAAATAAAAAAGTGGCAAAAGCGCAAAGAGGATAAAGAAAATGTTGATAGAAGAAAAAAAAATATACAACAAGGTTTTCGTGAAAGATTAGGGCTTCTTGTTGATCAACTAAAACCAGGCTATGGAAGTTCTAATGACGGAAATACAGCTAGGAGTTTTTTTCGAAAATTCTGAAATTTCCGCTTCGATAACGGAAATTGATGAAGAATTGATAAAGCGATTCCATGTTGTATTGCAGGTAATTTCTTGTGGTTTCGAAATCTTTTTACCCAAATTTCGCAAATACACTGAAGATACTGCACGAAAATTTGTCGAACTGTATTCGTGGTATTTCATGCCAACAACAGTACACAAAATTCTTATTCACGGTCACGGAATCGTGGAATCTTCGTTATTTCCTATCGGACAAATGTCTGAAAGAGCTCAGGAATCATATTCCGAGAAGATTTTTCATGAAAATGTAACAGCATCAAAAACATGGAAGACATTTTTTGCAGACTTTTAGTAACGTCAGATCCAATAATATCCAGTTTGCGATAACTTCCTCCGAAGAAACTAAGATCGTTATCTCCATACGCGGTTGAACTATTGATTCCACCTTCAGTTCTAGAATCAAGTCAGATTCTTTCAAATAATACGAGCGATACATCGGACGATGATGACAGTTCGCAGAACAGCGATTAATTGTAAGAAGTGCTCAAATTATATCGATTAAAAATAAAATAATGAAATAAATATATTATAAATATTCATTGTCATTGTAATAATGATTAATTACTGTATACCAATCTCTTCTTCCCAAATCTTCAATGTCAACTGTCATTACATTTTCTATTTCATTTATTCGCAATCATAATTTCTAAAATTCCCGAGTACAGATTTTTACCCGAATTGAATACGTTTTTGAAGAAATTTTCCGTCATATTGGATCCGCCATTTTGTTTTTCTGCATTTTCACTTCAAATTCGTAATCAGCGACCCCGAGAACCCCCGAATACAGACTTTCACCCAAATCGAATACGTTTTTGAAGAAATTTTCCGTCATATTGGATCCGCCATTTTGTTTTCCTACATTTTGACCTCGAATTCGTAGTCAGCGACCCCGAAAACCCCCGAGTACAGACGTTCACCCGAATTGAATACGGTTTTGACTTTTGGCCAGCTTTTCGGGGTTTGGGACCACTGTGCGCCGTAGACGCAAAAACAAAAAACAAGCTGACCTCGTATATGCGCTAAGCAATATTTTTAAGTTACTAATTATTTATTAATATTATTATTATTATAAATAGACAATTTGGGGCTGGACAGACGGTATGTATTGTGCTATGCCCCTATCTAGACACTGGAGCTTTTGATCTCTTCTTCGTATTCCTTAATCCTTTGTGGCAAGCCTTTTTCGATTTTCAGCTATAGGTTGCTTTAGTAAGATCGTAGAAGAGTTCGAATCCGATTAATAGAGATTCCGCTCCTTTCCTGATTAAGTAGTCAACTCTTTCATTACTTTCCTGTCTCTTGTGTCCTAGTACCCATATATTATTGCTATCATCTGATAGAAAATCCAGGATATCCCTATAGTCCTAAGCTAGCTTTGATTTGAAGGTATTGGAGTTTAATGCCTTTATCGCGACCAACAATTTTCTATAAATTTATTTCATATTGATTCTCTGTGCGTTTATAGTAAGTATTCACAAAAGACATAAACCTACAAATAATAACAAGAAAAATCTTCTATGTAATTTCATTTAAAAAAATCACAACTGTTACTTCTGATAAATGTAAATCCCATTACAACTACAACTTTACCTTCCCTTTACTACTACACAATTAAAATCGAGTTGTAGGAGTCCACCGCCAATTTGCAGCCGAGGTTGATTTACTCCGAAAAAGTTATTTTCCTTTCTACTTTGTGTTTTTAATTTATTCATTTTCATTGTAATTGAGGTTTTTAATTTGCTTTTTTTGCTCCAGTTTTATTTAAGTAATGTTTTTGTAATTTTTCGCAACGGCCATTGTCTATGGACGGATAAAATTAAAACAAACAAAAAAAAAAACACACAGTCATTGAGTGCCCGACAACGATAATGAACTTTTCGAATTTAAAATAATTTCGATTGGGCAGTTAGCCAAAGGTTTTCCTTGTAAGCGGTTGAATTGGTTAACAATAAACTGACACCACGATGGGGTACTAAATAGTTTCTGAACGTTTTAATTAAAAAGTGTTTTTTTTTATGCGATATTCATTCAAAAATAATTACATAATGTGGGGTTATCATATTTCAATGGAATATTTCAATTGTTTTATAGAGTGCCTAGCCTCTTCTTACCTAAAATCTTATTCAATCAAATTTATTTTAATGTGTTAATTTACCTTTCCCTTTATCAAGATTGATTTTGAGGGGCACATAAAGATTGTCTGCCCACGTATTTTCTTCCTGAATAGATGAATTATTTGGTTATGCACAAGTAGAATCCCGGTATACAGACGACAAGGTATGCTACATATGGCCGTGATGAAATTTCGATCGATATAGAGAGCAACAACAAAATTAAAAAATAATTAAAAATAATCCACGAAATGGCTGAAAATCCAATAAACGTGAAAATCGAATCTTCTTCATTTCCAAAAAGTAGTAAAATGCGGGGTCAAAAAGAAACTAAGTCCATGGACTTGATTAATTCTTGGTACTTAGCGACTTTTTGCAGGGAAATAAAGGAGCCTAGAGATTCACCTTTATGGAATTTCAGTCAATAGTCATTTTTTACCACAAAACTGACTTTTACTATAGAATAGAACGAGTACTTTTGGGTATATATTTCAATACTGATCTCAGATCAATCACATACCCCTTCATTTTGTTGCTGCTCATGTTCAGAGGTATACTTTATTTTGGGTTAGTCTAAGTGCAGCATGAATTTAGGGAGGTGTCGGAAGTAAAATTTACGGAAAATGGCTGACACAATAGCTCTCATGATTCGAGCCCAAAAATGGAACCTTTCATGTTACGTTTGCGTTTTGAAATTGATTTATCTTCTTCAATATCAACGTAAAATCACAAATAAGTAAATATACAGATAACGAATCGAATACACTTTGGGCTTTGGAGATAGGTAAGTTTCCTCTATCTATAGGGAGTTTGAATTCAATATAGGCTTTTATGGATTTTCTATCGGGAGAAGGGAAATTGTTTACATATAATCTGGGTGATATTCAACTAAATGCTCCATTAATTTTAATTTTAATGTATAAATTTTTCCACAAATTTTGTGGAAATATCCATAAAATTTAGAGAAATTTTTGAATAAATTAAATGTAAACAAGTGTTTGAAGTACCTATGATAAAGGGACATAAGTAGATGCATATTGAGTAATTTTCAGCCGAATGTTGGAATTCTTTCCAAAGAAGCAAGGGAACATTCAATGCACTATTTTTGATGAAATATTAAACAAATGTAAATAATACATTATTATAGATGGAAATAAACATAAAGTATAGTGAATTGTAGACATAATGAATGATATTTTGCACAATTGGTGTCTAAAAATATCTCTTTAACCCTTTGAGTAGTGAGTTAATTTTTTTCTCATACACGTCCCTGGAGTGAGTTAATTTTGCATTTTTCGATAGATTTCGCAAATTGAACGGAGTTTTCTTTTTTGTGGTGGGGGGAACGGTTTTTCTCAAAATTTGGTGTGCATGTTCGTCTCTATTTGAATCTGTACTAGATTTTCCAAAACGTACCAGAACAAACTTTGACACCCCCTCCCTGGGGCGCAGTATGTTTTTGATTTGTTTTTAAAGCGGCATCATTCTTTTTTTTCCCCTTTTTCCCTATACGCACTTTTTTTTATTTTTTTATATTCTAACTGAAGTACTAGTTTTTACACCTTAGATCGGCACTAACTCTGTAGGATTACCTCCAATCCCAAAACTGATTTGTGCATGTGCATTTCATTAGAATAAAAGAAAATGTTTTCCATGTGTTCCGAGTTTCGGAATCGTAATAATTCCAGGAAACGATGGCTGCACATATGCTGAAATGAATATTTTTCTCGGATAATGTACAGCTCACCCATATTTTTCTCTCTCAAAAACGAAGCCGAACTTTATCTCAATTTTTTATACATAGATAGATAAGGCTTCTAACGCCCAAAATGGGCTGGACCATGGGCACCATGGCTGGACGTACATGTACGGCGATACTCTATCTGGATCACCAGAGGCTGGCCGTACATGTACGGCGATACCGCTCAAAGCGTTAATATATATGTAGACACAAATATGTATCTCCATTAGTGGTACTTTTCCCTCAAATTAAGTTTTCCTAAAATAATTCATTTTTTCAGAGGAAATAGGTGTAAGAAAAAAGTGATTGAACGAAACAAAAATCTTTAAATAAATTTCTTTGAAACAAAAAACAAAATCTAGGTATACATAGAATTCTACCAGTTAGGTTGTACCATAGATGACACAAAAACTAGATGTCGCATACCATACCGCAGAACAGTATACAGATTTTAAATAGCTGGTCCATTCCGGAATAGACCACAACATGTTTCTGAGGCACCGAGGATAAATGAGTTGATCACAATCAAAAGTAGTCTTGTCCAAAAAATAAAAAAAAAATTGAGTTATAAATACCGTTTTGATTGGAATTAGATATTCTATTGCATACGTAAAGATTGAGCACCATAATCAATATGGCCCGTCGCAATCTTGGGTGGAATTTCAGCTTCTCTTCCAAAACTAGCTTTGTCCTACGCAGTCAGTACTTCAGAAGAGGTTTTGTCCATGTATAAAAATCTAATAAATGCCCGCCGAAAGTATCACAGTCCACTTGATTTGTCATTGCAAGGGAAAAAAAAGCCTCCAAAATTATCTTTGTCCCATAATGATCCTGAATAAAAAATCAGGATGTTTGTTTCTGGAACATCGATTGTAGTGGTGAACAAATAACGGTAAAAATTATTTCAACTTTTAGGAATTAGAATACTATTCTCAGTTCCGACTTGATTCTTTAGTGAAACAGTCATTCATATTTTTTAAAATGAGTGAAAATGAAGTAAATGCAAATTCAAGTGTGGAAAATGCAGTGCGCCAGACTGAAGTAATACGCACGGTACAGGCATGGAAGGAAGAAAATCGTCGACCAGTCGAACTGGAAAAAAAATCATCTAAAACGAAGAAGGTGAAACATTTCTGTGGTTTTCCATTATAAGATGAAGATTCAAGTGGAGAGTCGTATGGGTAACATTTTCAGAAATAGATGCGTTACCGATCTTTATAGGATTTGGCACACAGAGATAAATTTAGTCATAAAAATTTAACACCGACAAGGGGGGTTACCACTGAAATCTTAAAAAACACGAAAAGTTAATACAAATTTACTGGAAATCTATGCGTACTATCATGATAAAAATTGTACATAGTTAGAGAAAATGCATAAACTTAGGTAATGACGTGTCAAAATAAAGATTTCGGGGTTTTATATGTATTTAATTAGCTTTAGAAAACTCTGGAATTCATGAAATTTGCAAAGTTTAGTACATCAAAACGTAATAATGGTAAATTAAATAGATAAATTTGTACTTGAGTATGGAAGATCTTGGGCTGGAAGAGGCAGTGACGGAAAGAAAACTAGGCAAAAAATTTTGGTTACTAATATATTTTAGTTTGAAAGTTGCTATTTTCCGAGACAAATAACTACCAAAATTATGATATTACTCCAAAGAAAGTTCAATTTGTAACAAAGATCGAACCTTTTTCTGTTTATTAAGAAAAACTCAAATTTTGTAGTGCAATGATAAAGAAAATAAAGTCAATAATGTTAATGATGGTAACGGCAAAAATTTCTTGTTTTATTATATTTTGCATACAATTTGGCGTTTCCAATTCATACTATCATCGTCAGATGGAGTATAATGTGCTTTTGGAAGGCTTTCATCTGTTTTGAAAGCTCAGCGGGCTGTAGCTGCATGCTTGGAGAGTGTGTGCCGGTATTTTCTGCATTAGGTATATGAATGTGTGTAGATTTCCCGGAATATTTGAATTTTTATCATTGGTAATTTGTTCATTTTTGCTTTTGAGGCGAGAAATTTTTTGCCAATTCTATTATGGTTATAGGTAACGAATTGTGAGTAACTATTATTTAATCATGGGACGTATTCGTAAAATTCGGGCCAATAATTATGGAATAAAGAAGAGAAAACTCAATATTGTTAGGTATGTAAAACTGTGTATATGAAAAGAAAATAATCCTATAAATGTACAAATTTGTGAAATGTGAATTTGAATTTGTGAAATATAAATGATTTTGATGAAATTTTGGAGGAAGGTTGGCTAAATTATAAATAGTTAGTTTTTGTTGCGTTCCATTTATGACCGCGTTTTAGTGAAGCTGTAGAAAGGACAAAATGGAACTTTTTAAAGTTTTGAAGAGTTGTTTTTCGAATATATGTATGTAATTTAGAAAACTGAATGAAAATTGATGAGGTGTAATGAGTTATCACGATTATATACGGTGTGTATCAATTTTTTGACTACAATCGATTATCTTTCTAGCGACTATAATTACTACTAAGTACTATTAATTTATGTATGAATTGTTTTCAAAATGCGATTTTCGAAGAAGAAGAATTTTTACAAATTACAAAGAACTTGTGTCGACCAATAAAAGTATCGGCTTTGTACCAATGACATCTTTCGTTTGAAATTATTTTTTTAATTCTTTTTTATCTAAGAGGGAATCTGCTGACGAATATTTACGCGACTTAATATATATTTCGGTAAAAGCAACTTCTTTCTTATAAATGTTTTAATTGACCTCATTGCACGAAAATTATTATGAGCGTTCCATTCTCAGGTACTTGTAATGCCCATTTGATCGGGTTAATCGTCCTATTTATATAGCGATTATACCTTTCGATTGGCCCGTCCCCTCTAAAAGTTCGAGCTGAATCTTTTTATCAATGCAGTATCGGTATCGCCTAAATTCATTTAAAGAAAAATCAGTTCTTCTGTAAGTACCGAAATAAATAGCTAATTCATTCAAAGCCTTTATAACGGGACCAATTTATACTCCCTTTAGAATGGGCTCGCCCCTTGCTTCACAGTGTTGTTTTTGGTAGATTTATTCGCCGTATTTTACGCATGCTTTGAAGTAATTTTTGACACTACTGCCTCCTTGAATAGGTAAACTAGTTGACCTTTCTGGCAACTAATGTTCTTCACGGAGTAACTCTAGCATTTTTTCGAAATCGACTAATGGCTCTCACAGCGAATTTCTGCCACAAAGAGTCAATTAATTTTTTGAATACCACGTCCCGCGTCCTATTTTAAGTGAATAGAACTATGAAATGGGTAGAAATAAGAACTTTGTGGACCAGGGCAAAAAATTGCCTTTGGGAGACACCTTCTCAAGAAGAAATACTGTTTTACATTTATTTTTAATTTTTTTTTTTAATTGAAATCGTTGCACACTCTTAACTTTTAGTGAATTCTTTTCTGTGACTCGGTGTAATCACCGCCACCGAATCTACCACCACCACACCAGTAGGGAAGAAAAGAGCACGAGAATGGCAGATTTGATGGCAGTGTTAACATCGAGTCGCAGAAAAGAATTCACTATTTGCTATATTGCTAATCTTTCCCAGTTACCGTAACTCCGACTATGCTAATCTGGTTGGATTGCGTTTCTTGAAACATGAAAAATTTTATGCGAACAAAATTGAGGAATTAGATAGATATAAAATTTTATATATAGGTATATATATATACTAAAATTAGATTAGAAAATGTACCAGACATAGCTCAACCTGAAAATTGTGTTGTTGGTAAATTCAAATCTAATTCTCTAAAGTAGTTCTTTGGATATCTAGTTAATAAATAGTAATCTGACAACGTGTGAAAATTGCAAAAATTATATGGTAGGTATATTACAACTCAGAATTCTTGGAAGAGTTTTATTTGATCAAAATTGCCCAAGCAATAAATAGTGCCAGACAAATTACACGGAAAAGTGTCTAATCAAATAACTGCACAGAGCGCATACATTTCGTTCGCTCATTGCCTGCTCCTCAACAAAGTTCTAAGAAAAATCCGACAGCCAAATTTAAAATCTCGCCATGCCTATGCAATTCTACCAACTGACTTACAAGTCAGTGATTCTACCCTACTGCTGTGCAGATGCCCGATATGCTTTGGATATAATACAGTCGAATATCATAGCATCATATAGCTTTGCATGTACATATAGTGATTTGTTTCAATTTTAAAATTGCATACTTTTATGCGTTTATGTTCACTAAGCTTTTGGAAACAGAAATCGTGAGCTTTTTTTTTTGTGTTTTTATTGCAATGCAATGTCTTTACGACTACTTTTTATAGGTATTTTGTTGTTTTTTTAATGAATGAAAGACTGAATTCCAATTTTGGAAAGTTATTTTAGTTTTTGGCAACAGTTTCACATACTATTCTGTGCCAAATATCTCAAAAACTAGTAACGCGCCCATTTTCGAAGCTTTACCGAATATTGTACCTAGTAGTCATTTATGTTGACTGACTCATGAAATTATAATTTTGATTGTAGGTATGTAAGCAAATCATTTCCAAGCCTCCCGAGATGTACACACACAGAAACCAACATTTTGAATGCAAAAATTTAAATATGCAAGACATAAGAAAGTTTCATGCGAGATTCTATTCAACACCTAATAAGGTTATCCAGGACGCTTGTTTTTTTTAAGTACACTACCTGTAGAGTTCCAGAAAGACGTCGTTGTAGGAAAGATGGACCAAAAAAGAACATATTTTTGAGGTACTATGTATGTAGCAAATCTAAACCTATCCAGGTATGTCAGAAGGCCTTTATTCAGATACTGGCTGTCTCAAAAAATAGAATACAAAGAGTATGTCAATCAGACTTCTAAACCACCAAAAGAAAACCGTGGAGGTGATACAAAAAGTCGAAAATATGAACAAAGACGGTCGAGTCATATTACTGCCCAGAGAATTCATCTCGACAGTATTTACCGAGTCATTTAACAATAAAACAATTATTTCTTAGTTACAATGAAAACAATGAAAGCCTTCAAGTAAAATATAAATTTCTTTATAAAATATTCGTTGAGGACTACAACCTAAGCTTCCGATCCCCTGCAACAGATGCTTGCTCAAAATGTATTGAATTAAAAGGAAGAATTAAATTGGAGAGGGGACCAAAGCCTACAAAAATCGCTACTGACTGAACTCAGAGTTGATAGGCTAAGATCTCAAGCATTTTTCTCTTCCCTAAAGAGACAAAATAGTAACAGAGAAATACGTTTTTCGTTCGACTGTCAAAAATACATGCCACTGCCAAAAATTCCAGATCAGAGCGCGTATTACAGCTGTCAGTTATAACTTTATAACTTGTGAGGGTTCATCAATCAAAGGCAAGTCAGAACATCAATAACACCTTCATTTACACCTGGACTGAGTTATAAGGGATCAAATGAAATTGCTTCGGCTGTGTATCACAGATTGACAAATGCTGATTTAAGTGGCATCCAAACAGTTCGACTTTTTGCGGATGGTTGTGCGGGTCAAAATAAGAACAGCACAATTATGGGGATGCTTTCTAAATGGCTAGCTCAGGACTCTCCGAAAAGTGTCAAAAATATAATTTTTATGTTTCCAGTTGTTGGACACTCATTTCTGCCTCCTGATCGAGTTTTCGGTAGGATTGAGAAAGTAGTAAGGAAAAAAGACACTATCATACATCCAAACGAGTATGTAGATATATTTCGCAATTACAGCACTGTTTCTGTACCTCATGAAGATTACAAAATGCTTGATTGGAAGACGGCAGTATCTTTAATTTTAAAACCACCTTCTGCATGGCATTTCCCATTCGCGCCATCTAAGGTTTTCGTAATGTTGTTTTGACAGCAGTTTTGTATACATTTGGTCGACTGCCTCAACATGGTAGATGCGGGAAAATATAACGGGGGAATGCGCTTCTTACCCGTTCTTCTTTAGTCTTGTCTTCATATTGCCCAACTTTTTCACTAATCATTTTGAGGTCATTTTTTTTTTTCTATACAGCTATCCGTACTCTGTGACAGCTTTCTCAATAGCCTCTTGTTGCTTCGATTTTTTCTCGGGGAGTTGGGATTTTTCCAATATTTCGGGGTACTGTCTTACCCTCTTTGCAATGAATTTACATTCAGATTGCTCATCTGTGAAATCAAAACTCCGAGTGTAAGTACAACTTCCAAGGTCATCTATGATCTATGTAAATACACTACTGAAAATTTTAATTTTTTCGGCGGTGCAACGTATCGTGGCGCTCGCGCGTGCCTACCTTTTCTTTTTATTTTGCGAGGATTTGCTTGCAAAGAAAAGACAAAGATTATAAATAGGAAATAAAGCAAAAACTTTTCCTTCAATCTTTTGCTTGTGAACTCTACATTTTACTTTTACTTTTACCTTTGAATGAAATACTTTATTTTTATAAATACGACCTAATATCTTTTGTTATCGTATTTATTCAAATTTAAATTATTTTCTTATTTCTTCTCAATTTCTATATAAATTTTTCGTTCTATTTTGTGTTTTATTTTAATTTTACTTATTTATTTATTATTTATTTATTATTTTTTTTTCATCATCTAATATCATTAGCTGTTTTCCAATATTTTGTTCTTGTTGTACTTTTAAAATTTAATTTAGTTTAGAATTTAATTATTTGTATATTGCATTCGACTCAAATTGGTGATAAGGAAAATATTTGTAAATCTTGTAGTTTCTAGCCAAATACATAAATACTCAATTCTATTCTAAAAATTGTTTGGTAAACAAAAACGGAAAAACTTTTTTACATAAGTTTCGTTTTTGCTATTTTCCATATTTTCGAGTTAAATTTTTAATATGACATTTAATTTTGATGTAAAAATCCACCACAATTGTTTTTTCATAGCGAGACTTCTACACGTATTTTCATAGAATTCAGTTTTAAAATTGAAAAAATGCATGGAATTTTTCCCATGAAAAGCATCCTTAACACTTTTCTGTACGGTGTTCATAGAGTGAATAATGATGATAAAGCTAAAAGACAACTCCATTTTATTTATTTCATTCACACTTTTAAGCATTATCCGAGTGCATTAATTATGTATTTAATAAATTTCATAATTCTGAAAGTGCACTGTACGTATATACATACATGTAATGGCGTTAAAATTACAGGCATGCGTTTGTACGTTTTAAAGTTATTAAAATATCCTCAATTAGCTCAATTAAGTAGCGTGCATTTTTTTTTTTTGCATAAAATAATGAAAACGAAACGAAAAATTCACTATTCAAAGTAAAATGCTTTTATGCTCCGTTCATTTTTAATTCATTGCTTTTTAGTGGAAAATTTTCCGGGTTACTGCGTTCTTTATTTAAATCGTCGGATTGAAATTATTTTATGCATATAATCACTAAGTGGGCGTTTTGTTTAAATGTTTTCAAAATACATAAATGGATGCAGGATAGTTTAGAGTATCTAGGTTTTTTTTTTTTTTTTTTTTTTTTTGTAAAAAACAAAGGAGCGAAAAAATTAATTAAATTTTATTGCGAATTTTCAGCCTTTGTGCTTAATTAATTTGATTTTTCCTACTTTTAAAATACTACAGAGCAAATGTGACTAAAAAAATTAAAAAACGTCAAAGAATACTTCTTGGATATTCAAACTTTATTCTATTAATGATCTCCTTCTTAAACTTCTTCTCCTACAATACTCTCTTCTTCTTGTTTAACAGTGTTGCCTGTCTTTCTTCTTTTAAAAAGGTCTCCAAGATACGTAGCCGTCCGCGTTACAATTTTAATTACAAACTATTTTAATTTGGAACTCCTCTCTTCGAGTTACTTAGACCGTACTGTTTTAAAGATTCCAATAAATAGAAATGCAAGGAATAAACGCCACTACATGGAACCTCTTCATCATATTAATCAAACTGGATGTGCGTGGCCTTAGTTCGTTATTTAAAACACAATATTTTGGATATAATTCAAAAGTTCTTTCTTTATTTAACTTTACCGTTTACTCTCACAAATTCATGAACAATTATCAAATCAACTCTCTTTAATTATTGCTAGTACTGTACTTCTAATTATCACAATCCAAATAGTTAACTTCGTTCACTTCACTCTCTGAATAAAGACTTGCCTCCTGGATGTGAGAAGTGCCGTATTTATACTCTACAAGTTTTTCTAGAAACCTCCCGTAAATTCTATTCACCGAACCCAAAGTTTACTAAGATGTCACTAACCTAAAGTTGCTTCCATTTCCAACAGATGTCGCTTGTGTCACTTTGTTGCTCGTAACAATACATTCAATGGCTGCATTTTTTTATATTAATCCAGTTCATTGGAAATTTCAAGTTTATTTGGTTCTAAAAAATGTCTGTAGGTAGCTATGATTTTACATATGAGTCAAATTATCAAATTGTCATGATTTAAATCTTTATACAAAACGTCAAAATAGAGCCTGAATAAAATTTGGTTCAAATTTTGAAGTTTCTGCCCTACAAAAGCATGGCAATGTGAAGATATCTTATGAATTTAGATAATCATGTAAATATATAACCGTTTTTGACACCGACGTCAATGGATAATCTCCTTTGATCCGGATCAGATCACGCAGCTAATGTATTCCTTAACTTTGACATAAAAATGTTCAGGAGCTCCATCATGCGTGCAAGGTGACCCGGAGAAGGATGCTCCAATATACAGGGTGTCTCAGACTAATATGTCAATATTATTCCAAATGATTCATCTCATCCAGAGAAGTACAAAATTGTATGGCAAGTACCCCTCCCCACTCCAGAGTTATGACACTTTAAATTTTAAATTCAAAGTTTCGGTTTTTTTTTTTTAATTTTGCGTTCTTTTTTTATTCTTTTCAGAAAATCAATTTTTTTTTATTGGCTTGAAGGATACGTTGAACCTTCTAGAATATGAGGCATAAAGCTGTATACCTGAAAGGAATTTTCTTCATCAAAATTGTAAGCTCCTCCTCAAGCCCGTCGGTCTGCTCCGAAACGACTACCTGCGTCAAATAAACCCTACTGGGAAGGTGCTTTCTTACCTTTCTGACACTAATATACTAAAATATGTCGTTAGGAAGTGTTTATGTTCAGTTAGAAGCATTTCCAAGCAAGGTACGTTAGTTTAGCGGATGTACATGTAAAATTTAAGCAATCGAATTTTTCATGTAAATAACTCATTTCAAAACTTTAAACGTGTTTTTCTCGAAACACGATTTTTCAAAACGGCACACAGCATAACTCCAACAATTTTTATTCTCTTCGTTTGAATTTTTAACAAAAAGTTAAGATAACATTTTGAAGTGAAATACGTACGGGATTTTCGATACGTCCATTTAAATATTATTTATTAACAAATGATTACCGCTTTTTGTGTTGAGAATTGAACGATTTCATTTAAATACCCGCCAAACATACAAAAATGCATATTTTAAAAATTCGCTACGTACTTCATGAGTAGACTAAGCAATTTTTTTTTTATACCCTAGATGATATCTAAGGGGTATACTAAGTTTGTCATTCCGTTTGTAACACCTCGAAATAATGATGGTAGAGCAAAATGGATTGGACACCCACGCATAATATTAAAATTTATTTTGATTTTTGCATGTCCGTCCGTCCGTCCGTCCGTCTGTGCGCACGATAACTCGAGAACGCGTATACTTAGAGAGCTGAAATTTTGTACACGGACTTTAAAAAAAAAAGTAAGTTCGAAAATGAGACAAATCGGGCAACTCCTTCTTGGGGTTGCCATACAAAACTTTCGTTTTCTACTATATATTTCGACACTGGCTGAGAACACATCAATATAGAGATCTGAAATTTGGTATGTAGTATTCTCATTGTACTAGCAATTATAGTTTAAAAAATGGACTTAATCGGGTAACTCTTTCTTGGTGTTGCCATATAAAAATTTAGGTTTTTTACGTATACTGTGAAAACGATCAGTTCTAGACATTTTTATTGTACTAAAAACTTCTTCAGAATACGAAGTCCTATAAAATTGGTTATAATCATTTTTTCTGTCCGACAAACCGTTCTAGAAATATATGCGAAAAACCACTTCAAAAATCAAACTTGCACAGAAGGGTGACAATACGAAATTTCATACGGGCAATCATCTAGGGTATCATAAGAATTGGTCTTAGACCAATTCTAGCTTTTTTACTTGTTTTTTTCAAATTCAAAATTGCACCAGCTACACTGAGTGCCGCAGAGTACTTTAAATTCGACAAGCCTGGCGAGAATGGCTCTGGTGTCGCCATTTAGTAATATTTTTATTTTAATAATTTTTTTTAATACTTAAATATATGCTTAATAACTTCGTTGAATATTATTATTCTATTAACTTTCTTTACATAAAAAAAAAAAAATTGTCTAAAAAGCGCTATTTTTAAGGCTATTACAGTGGTTTAACCCCTTAATTACCCCCACCAACGTACACCTTTTATACAAAATTTCGAAAGCCTAGAGTCTCCTGTTTAATTTAACCTAATAGACTTATATTGTATCTGCGATGTTACGGAGTTATTAGCTTTTAAGCTATTCGGGTCATTTTAAACAAATATCGTCGAGCTCGATATTCCTGATAAAATAGTAGATAATAATAGTGTTCCTGTTAATATCACAACTTCGCCAGCTGTAAGTGTAGAGCTGACAGAAACAGAACCAAAGAGAAGAAAAACGCAAGCCACTCTAACTACATTTGTTACACGGCCAATATCAATTTCAAGACAAAAAAAAAAAAAACTGGACTTGTTAGTTCTAAAAATGGTCTTTAAGGATTTACAGTCATTTTCTATAGTAGTAGATGAGGGTTTTAGAGAACTTTATGGAGGCTTTGACAGTTCTTATAAGTTACCATCCCGTACAACCTTAAGTCGCGATTATTTGCCAAGATTTTACGATGACGTAAGAGATAATGTAAAATTAGAGCTCAGCAGTGCAGAATTTATAACACTTACTACCGATACATGGATATCACGTGCAACAGAAAGTTATATGTCTGTAACGGTTCTTTTTGTTGGAAATAACTGGACTATGAATAACATCTTACTCGATTGTTTCAAAATGGAGGAAAGACATACTGCACAAAATCTACGAGATGAAATAATAAGGGTCGTTATTGACTGTGATACATGTATGTATATAGAAAAGTACACCCACACTGTTGTAACAGACAATGCTGCCAATATTGTAGCTGCTGTTCGTTTAACGGGGTGGTATCATTGGTCTTGTGCAGCTCATTCCTTAAAACTTGTTGTGCAAAATACTGTTTCTGTTATTTCTGGTATTCAAAAGAACGTTAAAAATTTGTCGAATATTTCCACAGAAGCACAACTGCTACAGAAAATTGATTTCCTATCAAAAACGAACAGACTCCACTATTACGTCACTGAAAATTGATAAATAACGTCGTGATCCGTTGGAATTCCACATACAAAATGTTTCAATGGTTTGACCGACTTTAGGAACATGTGGACGCAGCACTTGGCGTTCTTCAAAATCCTGTTCAAGGCCTTAGTGAAGAATAATGGGAAATTTTGAGAGAAGTTTGTTAATTATTAAAGCCATTTCAGCAACTTTCAGTTAAACTATCATCTGAGCAAAGAGTTACAATTTCTAAAGTTATTGTCTTACTGTAAGGATTGAGGCATCACCTTGGAAACATGGAAACACTTCGAAAATTTTTAAAAATTAAGTGGTGAGTGGTGAAAAAAATTTTTTACACACTTATAAAAGGCTTAAGTAATAGATTTCCAAGACCAGAATTTAACACTGTTTTATCCAGGCCAACATTTTTGGATCCCACCGACGTAAAAACTCTTTTTGACACCAGCAATTGTGCCCACGTGAAATAGAAACGTAAGCAGTCCATCGTATACAGGGTGTTTCCCCTTAGGAGGTCCATAGAGCGGGAGGTGATAGTACTCACCTAGACGAACCAAAAATTGTATGGCAGGTGGGGGGGCAATATCAACCGTTTAGGAGTTACAGGGTGATTCATAAAAAAAGCTAGGTTTTTACAAAACACCCTGTATCTTAAAAACTACAGGGCGTATGGTCACAGTTAAGGGCTCACTGTATGCAGAACTTCATGGCCATTCCAACGACAGCTCAACCAGCCCCGTGCCCCTCTGCCCTCAGATGTTATGAAGGTCTAAACTAAAAATTTCGGATTTTCTTTCCTTTTTTTTTACTTTGACCTCTATTATTTTTGCAAAATGGTCGTTAACATAACTTTTTTTTATAAAAACTGTAAACTGTGGAGCCTCCTCTTTAATTTGACCTATTACACCCTATGTGTTAACTGTAGCCGTTAATCAGTTATTAACTCATAACCTATTCCGGTCACACCGAAATTAGACGATATTTTTTAAAATGACGTACTAAGGGAACAAATTATCGTTGAGGATAGGTTTGAAAATAGGTTTGAGAATAAGTTTAGAGCTAATAACGGCTTCGGAGATTTGCGTGTACAAACATTGTGACACTGGATTTCACTTAGGTACTAGTGGAACAAAAAATTTTTGAGAATACCTTTGAGAATCGGTTAGGAGCTAATAACTCTTTAACGGCTACAGTTAGCACATACGGTAATGTAGTCCATAGTGTACAGTTCTTATAAAAAAAATTATATTAACCTTCTTTTTGTAAAAAATAAATTAAAAAAAAGTCAAATTCAAAGAAGGGTAAGAAAATCCGAAATATTTAGTTTAGACCGCCATAACTCCTTAGAGAAGAGGAGTACGGGGCTGATTCAGTTGTTCGGAAGTTAATCAAGTTCTGTATACAATGTTCTCTTGATGGCGAACATACACCCTGTAATTTTTAATATACAGGGTGCTTTGTGAAAAACTTGTATATTTTTTTTAATCACCCTGCAACTACGAAACGATTGATATTCCCCCCCCCCCCCCCCCCTCCACCCTGCCATACAATTTTTTATCTGGCTAGGTGAGTACTATCAGCTCCTGCTCTATGGACCAACATGACAGAAACACCCTGTATCAAATCATAGTTTGTCGAAGTGAACCAAAACTAAGAAAATAATCAGTAATACACCAACCAACATAGATGGGTTAATACTCCCAATGGAATGGACCTTACATACATATACATATAATTCCATAATTCCAAACACAATACTAAAATACGAATCTTTCCAAATAGTATTGAACCACAAAGTTGGAAATAATCAAATTAAATACAGGTCAAAAAGTGCATATAGAAATAAAAAAAAAAAAAGCGAAACCAACTCCCGAAAAAGAAGAATCATCCAATTACAAACTTGAAGCAATTTTCATAAGAGCTTGGTCTCAAAAATAATGAAACACATTTTTGCGTAGAACGTCTCGTGATTTATAACAGCCGTAAATAACTGGTGATTATCCACGCCAGCAGACTCAAAATGAACTTGTATGAAGCGTGAAAACCGTATTGTCTGGAACTTCAATTTAAGCGCGACAACACAGAGTACACACATATGCAAACACGAGTGTGATACGGTTGAATTGGAGTGGAATGCGGGAAGATAGAGTGACTCCACCAACTTTAACGTGAACGACCTTAAAAGCTGTGTTACAGGCACTTGCTCTTTGTGTGAATAACGAACCATGAAAATCGTTTCACAACGAAATGGTCCAAGAGTTTAATTAGTGTGCCTTGTTCAGCGTAAGGGTTAATAATAATAATGAAATTGTTTTGCAAAGACCGGGACTTTCTAAAGAGCGGTGGGAGAAATGATTGATTGTATGTCACACATAAGTAGTTAAGTTTGAATGGGAAAGTTTCTAGTATAAAAACGAAAGAAAAATCCCCTTTAGTTAAAGTTTCTTTCACTCAAAGTATGGCATAAGATCCCTTATCAGCAGAGCATGAATATTTTTTTTTAGGGAATTTATAAACAAAAGCAAATGCTACACACACATAGTTCAACAACTTTTACTTGCTTCTAATTTCCATTACATATGTATGTAAAGCGTTACCAAATAATGCAATACGTGAAAAGAATTCATCATAAGGAACGCTCTGAAGAAAGAAACATTTCCTAATAGATATATTAAGACTGAACATAAATAACAGTTAATGGAGTCCAAATATTATTCCAACACTCAAAAAGGGAGTATAAAAAGGAAATAAAGCATATCAAATTCAAATGAAATTTCATTTAATTCTTTAGTTTTTGATAAATTTGCGTTTCAGGATTTCTTCGTAATTTAATAAAAGCTTTGCCCTAGAAATATGTAAGAAAGGTTCGTTTCCGTCGTCATTAATTTTTATTTTAGACAAAAATAATATTCAAGGGATCTTGAAAAAGGTGAATTCGCAGAAAAGGTGTCTTAAATTAATAACACTTGAATGTTTATTGAAAAATTGAGCATGCCATTTTATGACGGTAAGATCTGCCGGCACCAAAGCAGTGTCATTGTCTGCCGGGTGTAATTGAAAATTAAAATGTTCGGCGCCAGACCTTTTCAAGATCCTTGAGGTATCGTAAATACCTGCATGAGTAGTTAGTGATTTGTGCATGTAGGTACATAGGATAATAAGGACGTAGGATACTTTCTGGTTCCGCACAGATCATTCATTCGAAATGGTGCTGTGATCTGTGACGGAAGTGATTTATTTAAAAATTATCAGAGATATAAAGTTCAAGAATATTTTCAAAGTTGATTTGTCATTTTAATAAGGACTTAATTGTTGAAATTGATAGGGAGAATAAAAGAAAAAAAAAGGTGAGTTATCTACTCACTGAGTGAAATGTGGTAATTTGTGTAGTGTAGTTTATTCTTAATTAAAAATGAATTAAGTTATTGCCAAAATGCATTTAATTGTAGCATAGAATTGTTTCGTTTTGTGGGTCAAGACAGTAGGGATTGGCTCTCCTCCCGACTGTCTTTAAGGATGGCTCTCCTCCTTGTATCATGATGGGGTATATAAACCGCGGATGGCTCTCCTCCCCGTGTTTATGGAGACGGTGCTCCTCTGCACCCTGCGACGATTTCATGGTTTTAGTTTTGTCATTGTCTTGTAGCTCTCCTTTGACAGTGCGACACGCGAAACGAGCACTCACTTAAATAATTCTATAGTAGACAATACATAGTAGAATTGTGAAGAAAAGTAGTGAAATAATAGGCACTCACCTATTGTTTTAATATTTACAGGTACGGCAGTCCACCACGCGTGTATATAGCTCCGGGACCCTTCGCCTGATAAATCTTATAGTGTCAATGAGAAGAAAAAATATATATAAGGTGTAGCTGTAAATCGTCGTAATGTTTTGTTTGTCCCAAACTTCTTCTAGGAAATAAATTATTATTTCGTTATCGTTCTTGTTTTTTTTTTTTTTTTTTTTTGTTTTTTTTTACATATTCATATGTTACAAATAGAACATCAAAATAAAGAAAAAACCTCCTCCACTAGACATCGACCGAAGTGACAGAAGCAGCGTCAGCAATAACAGCAGAAAAAAAATATATTGCAAAACTGCAACAACAAAATTAACTAAGTCAACACAAACTACGGCCGAAATACGAACAACAGCAGCAGCAGCAGCGCTATGTGCAAGAATAGTGAGCGCGCGAATAGTCGGTGTGACCAAAATTGAGCTTACTAAATTTGAATTCGTTTTTAAACTAAGCGGACGCATTTTTCATGAGAGTACCCCTTTTTGGTGTGTGTACCTTACCAATTTACGAATAAAACTTAACCTCACATTTAATGAACTGTCAAAATGACATTTGAGTAGCATTGATTTCCTAAAAAGAAGCTACCGTCAAATAGCAGACATATAAAAACGTTAGAAGGCGTAGCATAATGATAGAAGAAATTACGGCGAGCATGGCGATGGGAGCATATCGCACCTTGGTAAGAAAAGTGACTCAACTCAAAAATCACAATTTTTCTGGTTTGTTTTTATTTTTACAATTCAATGTAAAATCTTATATACTTCATTCGAGGAAGCCGTTACAGATGTAACTTTCACGATTTCCATGAAATAACATTATGTCACTTCTTTTTCCTACAAAAGACTATTGCATCGCTTTCAGAAAAAGAAACAACCTAAATATAACGAACTAAACAGCGATTATTTCCCAAATTGGCACAATAAAACAACAAGAACCAACCGTTCAGACTTAGTGATGTCAAGATCCTGAGCTTTAGGAAAGAAGACCCGTGGAAGTGTTTCTACAAAACACTTTTTTTTTTTTTGTAGTAATATAGGTACACCCTAACAAGAAGAGTCTGTAAGACGAATCGGAAAAAGTACAAAAGTCATCACACAAGGCGCATAATATCGAGAAGATACCAATTAATGAAAGAAAAAGAAACTTTCGACAAAAGTGACATAAGTGTAAATAAAGGGTTAACAAATGAGTCAGGGTTGATTTTAAAAAAAGATATCTTATCACCCTCAAACAACAAAACATAGGATGCAAAGCCAACTTGATAACTTAGAAGGCCTTCATACAATTTCAAAAACAATATTCTGATATTTCTTCAATTCGTTGTACTGAAAATTGTTAAATTTTGACATATGTCACTTTTCTTGCTAAGGTGCGATATGTAAAATCAGAGTATTAAGAAAAACGGGTTGGAGCAGAGTTCAGAGTTAGATTGATATACTTGGAGCTTGTGACAACTTAGATGATCTCAATTTCGCAGTGCTAATTTGCTTATAATATATCAAAAGCAATAATCATCCATATTTACCTGATTTATTATTGCAATTTGTGCATATGTGCATACCGCTAATTGTTTCGACTACTAAAAACATTAACAAACAGTTCCTCACCATAGCAGCCACAATGCTTGCAAATATTGCGGCAACGTTACATTACGATACGGTCTGTGACGCCTCTTACGCTTGCTCCTTACGGCCCATGATTTTACGGACCAGGCCTGGCCAGTGCGGATGAGCTCACGCGGGTAACATTGCGTGAAGGAATTATCGTTATTTCTGCAGCCGCTTTTGTATGAAGAAAAGACACGCTCGCTCGGGCCACCACGGGCCACTTCGCGCACTCTCGTGGCGCGCCTTTGAAGTTACCAACTTGAAAACGGTCAGACGAGCGACCGGTGAAATCAAGAGCCGTGGGAACCCAGCTTTAGAAACCACTACCACTATATTTATTACATACACAAATTTTTGTTCTAAGACTAAATTATGGCAGCCATAACTTATCCGCGGTACAAACTGATGCCATTGCAGCATAAAATTTAAAGTACATTAGGTCGCCACTTAAATTAGATAAGATAAGATATGTGAAGGGGTGTGTAGGCATTCGCCTCGCTATCACTGCGACCTGAAAGATCTATTGTGAGTTCCCGTTGCGGTTACTCCCTTTCTAGGTTCAGACTACTAATAAAGCCTAAAACCATTCTGGGATTGAGGCTCCAAACGTAGGTTGGTGGAGGAAAAGCATGTACGAGCTGGAGTAGTCTCCGCTTAGCCAGTGATCTGATCTCACTCTTCTTAAGTCGACCTTGACATCAACTCTTGATGTGGACAATATTATTAACAGGTTTTCCAAATCAATCCGAAAATTGGATAAAATGTCCTCATTTAAGTGGCTCTCAATATCACAACTGTAAACACTTCAACTCTATTGTTCTGATGGCAGTTGTCGATAGCAATTATCGGTTCATCTCACTAGACGTAGAATCATACGTCAGAGAGGCGACAGCAAAGTTTTTCGGGAAAATACCTTCGGACAGTTATGATATAGAAAGCGTCTCAATATTCCTGAGCCCCAAGCTTTATCAAATGCACCTCATATTAAACTTCTTTTTGTATTCATCAGGGATGAAGCATTTCCTTTACACTAAAATTTACTAAGACCTTATGCTCGAACAAATCTGAATAATTCCGAAGAATTTTTAATTATCGGCTGAGTAGAGCATGCAGGTTTGTAGAATGCGCATTCGGCATTCTAAGCAATAAATGGCGAGTTTTCCACTCACCTACATTAGTGAAATTTCGCAGTTATAATTACGAAATCTGCTTGCGTACTTCACAACTTTGTACGCTCCAGAGATGGTATAGTTCCCGAGACACTCTTATATGTGATCTAGACAATTTTTCCACAGAAAAAAGTGGAAGTACTCTCAGTGGTAGAAGTGTCAGAGAAAATTAAATGGCAATATCAATATGAGCATTAAGCACTTGTATATGCCATTGGCTTGAAAAACTTTTCTCGAAACACAATAGGGGTATTCACGCACTGTTGTATCAAAGAGTGTATCGTTGTAAAAGATGTATTTGATTACAACCCATTTTACATTCACAAATTGGCAGTGTAAACCGGGTTGTATAGTTGTACTTAGGAGCTGAGATTGAACGTCAAATGTCAGCGGGTGCAGCTGGGGAGGGGAGTGTCCTTGGAAAATTTCCAGTGTGCTAAATGAAAGATCCTTTTGAGCACTATCGACTGGTGCACTCGTATTTTTTCTAGGTGATACTCAGTTGATTTTGCAGGGTGTTCAATTTACATCTACCCGCATCATGGTTTTCCCCCACAAAAAAATGTATTGCAAATTTGTGAGCCCAAAACATCAGTAATGGCGCATCAAACAGCATGAAACCTTCTGGAAAACTTAATAAAACATCACCGAAAAACAAATGGGTGCGATCGATTTTCTTTTTTCGCCCTAAATTACTTAATAATAGTATTTGAAGTTCAGAAATTAGCTTTAATTATTTGCAAAATTTGAACTTTTCTTGCGGGATGAGGAGGGGACCGTTCAAAAAACAAACTTGATATTCGTCTTTAGTTCGACAAGGCAATTAAATTTATCGAAAAAAAAGTTTCTAGTGGTGGTATTTTGGGGTGCAGGGTTGTTACCCCCACCCTCCTCGAACCACAAATATCACATGTGGGGCGTCTATTGAAGGCCCCCGCTGAGCTCTATCAAATGGCGTTTTTTAAATTTCAATCCGGTATACTCCATAGTATATTTTTTCCACCCTCTAAAACTTAATTACGTTTTAACTGAAAACCACCTTTTTACTTTGTCGGACCCTGCATCATAAGGGATGCACCTAGAGAAAAACTTTTGCTTCTAAATTAACGGTAATAAAATTGTCTATCTATTAGAAGGTTTTTATTTTCAATTCAAGATATTTCCGAACTGAGCTTTTACTCCCGAAGTTCATTGTTTTTCTCCATCTGGGTCCCATATACGCCATTACTACATATGAGTTATTTTTCTAATTTTTTTTTTTTCAATCATAGGCATAAGAGTTTTGATTACGAAACTTTTTCATCTTTACAAAAAAATTCCTCCGAATCACTGTTATTCCGTAAAGGTAAATTGTAAATTTTTACATTTTTTCACGGCAAAAAGCGCCAAAGATTGCCATAAAAGGAAGTTGTTCTACTATTATTAACTATTAGCCTGAGCTGAAAACTAATTAGAAATAACCGTTCCCAACAAAACAGGCTTTATTTTACCCGCTGACGTTATACTGAAATAGTGTATAATTAAGTAGTAATAGTAGAAATAACAACTTGGGAAACAAGCCAAACGGTTAAAAAATTCTATGAAAAACCGGCATTTCCTTAATTTAAGCCGTTCTTTTCATAAATAGTTGAGATACTTTAGTTTTTATCTCACCTATTTTTAACCGGATCTTCACAATTCTTTCTTTCTAGGATAACTATGAATCCTAGGAATTTTGAGGATTTTCTCATACGGTCCCATTTTATCACCCTGTTCCCATAATTACATTTCGAAGAGTAAGCTAAAGGCTAAAGAGTGTGTTCACTCTTTGTTGTAAATTCTTGTTGTATATTTACATCGGTTACATTGATACAATAAAGAGTGAATACCCCTAATGTATTTTACACTAACTATATCAATAAAAAAGTATCAGCTTACTCCGTTTTTGTTTTTTTCGGAACTCCATGCCTCAATCACTTCCCTACCAAGCTTTGTCCTTAATATCGCGATGCATATAGTTTTGACACTTCGTATTCCACAAACACTCACTCTTTTTAATACCCGCAAAAAAATTTCGAACATTTTTACAAAATCTTCTGAAATTATAACTCGCAAATTACCCACGCCACTGACAATTCAGCAAAATCTTAAAAACCGGAAAATGTGACAGCATTCATAAGTCAAAATCAAAGTATAAATGAGGATAAGTAGAGACAGAGGCGAAAAAAATAAGAAATTTCTGGTGTTTTTTTTAGAATGAAACAAGTAATTTAATATACTTTCGTCTTTTGCATGAATGGGGGGAAAAGAACTTAGCTATACACTACTGTAGTGCAACTGAGACAACGAGCTAAAAACAAAAATCGAGAGAACGTAGGATTACCCTTTCAACCCATTCATAATAATGTACTTCGGGTCATACTACCTCCCATTTTTAAGAAAAAGATAAATTTCGCTTTGGCCACAAGATGCTAAAAGGGGATGTAAAATTCCTCTCAAATGAACTTCTCATTTTTCCCGAAAATATCAGAGAATCCAGCAATTACACCAACAAACATTAGAATTCCTACGAAAAATATTGGGACAATTGTCTTAATATTTCAGAAAAACCTGTTTTTACAAAAGCGCGGGAGCATTTTATGAGCGTAAAATCGGAAAACTCCGCCCATTCTCTCTTGTTTACGAAAATAAATCATTTGCCATTCCGTTTCGTTGCATGTAATCTTCGCTTTCACATTTTTCGTCTTATTCGTAAAATGTTCAAAGAGGGTTTGATTTTTTTTCTCTTTTTTCCTTCCTTTTCTCGCCGTGTATATTTAAATGGAAAACAATCGGAACACTCTTCTGTGTCCTTTCTTTTAGTTATTTATTCTATGGTCACAATGCTTTATCGATATCAGCAAACTGAAAACAATTCAGCATAATGAAATATTTCATTAAACTGAGAACTGAAATCGGAAGGGCTCTCTGAATTTTTTCAGCAAAACTGAATTTCAGAGAACTGTGGCATGGCTCATTTGATTGCGTGTATTTCGGTTTTCTTGCAAGCTCTGACTTTCTGGAATTCAGTATACTGAAATTCCGGATAATGTGACATCTGCCTAAGACTAAAACACACGGACGTGGTATATATATTTTGTTTTTGTTAGTGAGTTATTGCAAAAATCAAATGAATGTACAGCGGGCGCTACCGCGTTGGTGTTTTTCAACCTTTAACCTCATCTTCGCAATTCGAAAGTGCTTGGCTGTTCATTGAATAATTACCCAAAACAAAAATGGCTCTCTATAAAACCCTCCAAAAATACTCCTTAAGCCGTGAAACAGAATCCCTCACTACTACATGAGAGCCCTAACATAGTTCTAACATTAAAAAAATGTACATAATCAAATGACTTCAAACAAAAACTCTCATCTGAGTAATAATTTCATATGTGAATGTGTCGTGGTCCGATGAATTCGAATCAATCTGCCTACAGATTCGGACTACGGCAGCAAGTATTCATTAATCAAAACTATTTTAATATTTTGTTAAGTAAGGTATTTAGTAAGTGTAGCCTTTGAGAAGGTAGACTATTTTCCTGTGTGGATAGTAATTTTCTAATAGATTCAATATAAAACATTTTTGAGAATCGGACTAGCACGCACACATATAGATTTCTGCTTCATGGCTAGAGAGATATTTCTCGAGGGTTTTGGTTAAGGGGTTTAATTTACATTCTTCCATGTTTAAGGGATCTCAAACTCTTAACTTGATTCGATTCAAAAGGGTTGACTCATCAAATGCCTTCTTTTATTGTCATGATTGAGATGGTCAGACTGATACAAAACCGACATGAAAAAAAAAACGAAAGTGTTAACGTTTGTTACGAAAAAACTCGAACCCGAGAGAAGTCTTCCATAGACGAAGGTATAGAAAAAAGAAAGAAAAAAGAAAGAAAAAAGAGATCTATTGTTTCTATCGGGTATTCATCGGCCAGTTAAAAGCAGAAGAATACCAAGAAATTAACCAAAGCAGTTACGATTTTGACGAACTCATCAAGGCTTTTCAGCATTTCATTCAAGTGCCTCATTAGATATCTTTGTTACCACCAGCACCAGCGCATAAATTCGCCTAATGATTCTCAATAGCTACCGGAAATGTTTTTATCATTAAACTCGTGCCGTAAATAATCGCATTTTCTTTTTTTTCTGTTTTTTCTTCTTACGAGCGCGTGCAGCTTTATATGAGTTGAGAATGAAAACGAAAAAGTTTTTATGGAGGCAAAAACCAGCGTATAAGGGGATATGGGTCTCGGGGAATCCCGTTATCATAAAATGCAAGCAGTCAAATTAATTATAATTATTCGGAAATTATTCTAATTTATATTTGTGAGCTATCGAGGTGAAAATAAGTGCATAATCTAATGGCGACTGTTGTTATTTTTTTATATTTTCTTAAATTTTATTTTCATGATTGTAATTCAATTAAGTAAAACAAAAAGGAAAGAGGGAAATTACAGGAAGGAAGCTCTTACCAGGGGGGACTTAAAGATTGCGACAGGGGAAATATTTTGTTTATTTTATTTGTTTTTCTCTTGACGGAAATGATAATTGGTAAAGTTCTGATAAAAAGTAATTAAAAATAAGCATTAGTTTTAATTTAGATAATTATATAGACATTAATTTGGTATTTCAGTCACATAATATGTATTAAGAGTTTTGTTTACCGTATACCTAAGGATGATACATATGATTTTTATAGTAGGTATGCGGTACAACAATCAATTCAAAGTGTAATTAAAAGAGGAACGGGAGGGGAGTTTAGTGCATACCAGCGAAATATAAGATCAAAAATAGAACCCAGACGCTAGGTTAGGTTAGAGCAGACCTGTAAAATTCCAAGTACAAGTACCAGTACAGTACCAGTAATTGGACTTGAAATATTCTAAGTACAAGTGCCGGTACTGGTACTTAAAAACATTTCAAGTACAAGTCCAGGTACTGGTACTGATACTAGTTCATAAGTACCAATGTACTTAAGTACTTTACAGGTCTGGGTTCGAGTTGCGGCCAGCGTAAAATGCATTAACAATCAGCCACACTTAGATCCATTGTGATGCCACTTTATTGGGACCCTGTCTGGAAAAGATAACTAATATCTAGTGGGTGCGTGAAACCAGCCGCAAGAGTTAATGAACCTTACAAAGTCCCCTAATTCTTTGTCTGCTAATTCCCCAAGTTCGCAGAAAGAATAGCTAACAAGCGTATTCCTCCTACGCCTAGCAAGGTTAGTGCATGAACACTTTCAACCTCTTCCTTGCGCATACAGTTTCTGTAGAATTCATTGTATGGAGCTTGCAGGTGCTCTGTAAGTTTGCCAAAGAAGCAGGGTCCCGTAATAACAGCAGTAAGAGTACGCACATCATTTCGATTCCTCCACAGCAGACGCCTTCATGGGACAAATTTCGGGCCAAGGCTGTCTTGAAATCACACATAAAGTCAGTTCTCCCCATTTTTGATTTGCTAGCCTACAGGCTTGTGCATCTAGAATCCTCTTCACTGATTCTACGGGCCGACCTATAAGTTCGTCCGCTAGGCATATAGTCCAGTCAATAGGGACTAAATAAAACCATTGGCAATTACTACTTCAGAAAGAGGAGTACGGGGCTGGTCGAGCAGTCGTTGGATAGGTCATGAAGTTCTGCAAACAATGAGCTCTGTAAGTGGTCGTACATTCCGTACTTTTTAAAATACAGGGTATTTTGTGAAAGACTAGCAAATTTTCTTAATCACCCTGTTACTCCGAAATGGTTAAGATGCCGGGCGCCCCATTGCCATACAATTTTTTATTTTACTAGGTGAGTACTATCTCCTCCTGTCCTATGGACCACCATGGACGAAACACCCTGTATAAATGGTACTACATGTATACATTTTTTTGGAGGAATGTTCACGTTTCCGCCGCTGTTGTTACACATAAGACTTACAAAAAACATTGTTTTTACAAAAAATGTAGGCAATTTAGTCTTCTTCAAATTTATCTCTTTACATTCTTGTCGTAGGATCAACCCTTGAGGAATAATTTTGAAAAAAACAATTTTTAGTACCTTTAATCCAAGATGGCGGACCGCCACCCCCCCCCCCCCCCCGCGTCAAAACATGGATTTTTCATCAGAGCCCGGAACTGAATAACATATGTAAAAATCAAAAACCCCTACTGACTGGACTAATATATTCGTAGCAGAACCATTTCTTGCCAGAGCATCCGCTGTCTCATATCCACGTATGTCACTGCGACCAGGCAGCCAGCAGAAAATAACTCTGTGGTAGTTAGCCCCAGTTTCCCGAGCTCACAGCGTCACCGTTGCAGCTTGGCTGACAATATAAATCCTGATGAGTCATAATCCAATCTCGAGGTATACATTATAAGTTGTGCACAGCAGCTTTCCTACTTTGCAAATGGGCATGACCTCCACCCTGCACACACTTCAGTGGTCCGGTAGGCGGCATAATTCCTATATTTAAGGGAGTCTAAGTACACGGCAGCTCCCACTTGTACGTAAAACTTCAAACCGTCCGTAAAGACACATATCAGAGTCATTTTTCACGTGATTACCATCCCAGGCCTCTCTACTCGGAATGATAGTTGAGAGCGCTTTCTCAAAGTGTAGACTTGAAACTACTACAGCGGAGCAAATTATTGTGATGACACGTCTGGGCATAACTGTAGCAAAATGCTCATGCTTCATGCTTGTCAGGATTAGAGAAAACACGATACACCTGGTATGCAAAGATCTAACGTCACTTTTTTTTTTATAAGTCGCAACGTGAGGCTAGCCGAGCTGACGTCTTGACTTAACTATCAAAAACTTATTAGGTATACCTTGTAGTTGTCTGTATTCCATAGCTACTTGAAGCTTATTTAAGGTAAAATGGTAACTTATTTAAAGTTAAAAAAATTGCAATACAAAACAATTGAATCTTTTTAAAAATTTATTGTCACTTCACAAACATAAACCTGAGTAAAAATTTAACAATTACTCTGATAATTCACACATACATAAATTTTCCTATAGCAACTTTTTAGTTATAACTTAAAATAGCTTAAATTATGCTCTTGAGAACTATTAGAAATTAGCTTCTCTGACTTTAGCAGGAAATAGCTTTTATTTGAGAAATCATGAACGGCAGATAGCTGCCAATAGCAACTATTAGCTTAAATGTTGAACGTAACCCATGTAGAGAAAAGTCATGAAGACTTTTTCAAATTGCTGCAAGGTTTGCAACTGGCGAAAATAGGAAAATTTCAACAAATTGGTTATCAATTTTTTAAATTGAAAAGTTTTTCTCTATGAATTTGACTGGTCCCGCCTAGGGCTAAATAGCTATACGTAGTGGTTATTTCGCCTCATATAATCTATACTCAGATTTTAACTGAATTCATACATACATGCAAGGAATCAGGTTCGTATTTCCTTTTCATGTGTCTACGATAGGCAGGAATTAGCTGTACTCATGAGTATTGATTCCAGAGTTGCCACTTGTATCCAATTGAATCCAAATGGATACAATTTATTCTTCAAACTAAATTTGAATACTTTGGTCCTTTTTGTTCTAAATGGATCCATTTTCAGATACCAAACTAATTTCTTACTTAAATACCTTAAAATTTAAATTTAGGTTTTAAAATAAGAAAGAAATCGATTACTTAGTACTCGGGTGACCGTCTGATTAGCAACCTAACCCTTCTCTTTAGGGCATGCATCAAAATCGGCTATACACCGAAGCTGTGGCAAGAGGTGCATGTTGTGTTTATACCGAAGGCAGGGCGGGTAGATTACTCAACTGCCAAAGCATATAGTCCAATAAGTTTGACTTCTTCTTACTTAAAACCCAAGAACGCACCTGCGAGTGGAAGTTGAGACGCTCCATTCTGCATACGTACTTAATGGGAAAATCTGTTGAGACGGCCCTTCACGAGGTGATTACTCAACTGAAAAGGACTTCCTCTTTAAATAACCTACGCTGGCTTTTTTCATCGATGTAGAAGGCGCCTTTAATAATGTTCTTCTGCATAAGTTCACGGAAATGCTAACAAAGCTTGGAGTGAACCAATGTCTTTGCTGATCTAGGCGGGGCGAGCAGAGTTAAAAGGGTTCACAGGGGCACCCCTCATAGTGGTATCTTATCACCTCTTTTATGGGTGCTCCTTATGGCCGATCTCTTACTAACACTCACCCAGATGGAGTACAAGGCAGTATGTTACGCGGACGACTTGACAATCCTAGTCATCGGGAGCTATGAACCTGTACTCTATAGACTAGTGCAAAGCATGATCCGACGAATTATACGCTCGCCTACAGACTGCGGACTGAGCATCAATCCACGGAAAACCGACCTATGCCTCTTCACCATGAAAAGAAATATCCCCAGTTTAAACCTGCGCTTGATTGGCTCCACGCACTTCGAGTTAAAGGACAGGATGAAATACTACAAAAAGTTAAACTGGAAACCACACCTCGAAGACAGAGCGAGCAAAGCTCTCAGAGTTTGTGCAATGTGCCGCAGAGCAGTAGGAAAGAAGTGGAGACTCAGACCGCGGATGATCCTTTTGATATACACTAGCGTCATTCGACCCATGTTAACCTACGGTGCGTGGTGTGGTGGAATACAAACTTCGCCAATCATCGCAAGATATTGGAGAAGATTCAAAGACTGTGCTCTCTCAGCGCAAGCGGCGCTTTCAAGTCAACTAACACTCGGGCTCTGGAGGTTATCCTCAACATACACCTGGGGCAAATACATATTAAACAGAGGGCGTCGACTACAGCGCTAAGACTGCATCTAAATCTTGACCGGCTTCATACGGGAACAAGAATTCCACATGAATCCAATAACGAGTTTATGCAATCTATGCACCTGGCATCGACAGGGACAGCGACCACCTCATCGAGATCATGCTGAAAAGCGATCTTAAAGCTAGAATCCCATCCAGGGCAGAATGGGAATCAAATTCCGTGCTTCAACAGTGACCCACTTTCTTTGTCACTGCCCGGCAATCTCAGGAATACGTTACAGATTCCTTGGCTCACATCTCCTCGACGAGTTACACGATGCCGACAAGGAGGGCTGGGGGCCAATATTGAAATTGAGAGGAGCGTCTGGTTGGGTTCTATAAGCAATTGCTCATGGGTCTGTAGGATGAACAATGGGCCTTGATTTGGCTTACGTTCGGGGGTTCCCTTTGGGTCCCAAACCTCTGATTAAATCAATCAATCAATCAATCATATTACTTAGAGATAGATTACATTTATAGGAACGAGCACATTGTTAACAATGTTATTGTATACATAGAGTGTGATGAAATTAAATACTGAATGTAAGTATTTGAGACAATACTAAATTTGATATACTTTGTAAATAATTTTGAATAATTAATAAGTGTATAAGAAATAAATTTAATCAAATTTGGAAAAACCAATTTGTACAATCAGAAAGAGTTCTCGTACGGTATTTAAGAAAGAAACGTATCGTAAAATATCGATCTGAACGATTTTTGTAGTATTTTCTGCAATATTTTCATGTTGAAAAGTTTTTAAATTTTCTCAAATTATCAAAACAGCTCACGACACGATCCGCCGTATAAAACACTTTTCGATATAGGAAAAGAATAGATGTCCAATGTTCTTTGATAAAACACAAAGTGAAGGCATTGCCAATCAAAAAGAATTTATATGAAATCGATTTAAAAATAATTAATGCAGATGATTAATTTTTAATAAGATTTTCATCCAGAAATGACACCAAAAACATTTCAATTCTTACCTTTTACGTATTGGAATAGGTCATCACCCGCCTTTTCTGACATCTTTACAGATAAAATTAAAAACATATATTTCTTCTCTAAAATCAGAAATCTGGTAATGCTGCAATAAAAATGCGCGTTCTTTATTCTTACTTTTTACTTATAGGATGTCAAGTTAAAAATATTGGCCGCGTTCAAAATTTATTCTCTGAACTTATTGAAAATATGTTGCACTTGACAAAAAGTTGGAAAGAGTAATTAAAAAATAACGGCGCCACATGGGTCGAAAAGTAGGGTGGGAAAAAAGTAACTAATTTTTGATTATGTACTCGTCGACACCTTTCCATAAAGTACCCACATGCCCGGGTACGGTTCAAAGTAAAAGTCGTGAATTTTTTATAGGCCCCCTAGGAAAATGCTAAAAAATTTTAGCGGGAGTGGTCGCAGTTAACTTGCCATAGAATCTGAAGGAATATGCCAAATTAATTCAAACAAAATGCCAGATAAAAAGAAGATATGTAGCTATCTGTTTATGAAAACCCTATCCTAATGAGTTTTGACAAACTGCCGCTAGATGGCGCATAGTGTGCATTTCAGATTTTTATACTTTTAATTTTTTTTTAAATAGGTAAATGATATACGATCTTGCTGAAATTTTGTACATATAAACGCGCATCCACAAAAATGCAAAAATTGGAAGAAATTGTAATGCATAGAAGAAAACTTCTAAATGAAGTTTTTAAAAGAAACTTTTGCCGGTCGAAAATTAATTTTCCCAACGCAAAACTGAGGGGCGGAGAAGTAGGCTCAAAAAATCAGAAAAAAATCAAGAAAACATAAAAAATTTTAGAAATTGGAGTATATTTGGCCGAATTCTGGAGGTGGGGATAGATTCATACACTTATAAGGGCATCTAATTCGCAAAATTTGCTTCGACTAAAATCGCCGGATCGGGAAAATAGTTCCGTAGAATTTGTAATAGATCGAAAATTGCAAATTTCAAGTGCAATGAACTATATGAAATATAGACTTGCTGTTTTTTGCAGATGAAAGGGAGTAGAGTATAACTAATTTTCATAGTATAAAAGATTGAGGTAGAATGTAGGCGAATACATATGTTTTTATGTGGTATTGCCTTATATGTATATTCAACTAATAGCGATGCGTGCTATACACAAATATTACATAATCCTTATGTATTGCTCAGTAAATAACATTCTTGTACCTGCGTTCATATTCAATATAGGGTGCTAGGTAATAAATATAATTATTAACTTAACAATATTTTTTATAGCGAGTAATGCTATACATATAAATTTAAATACCGTACAATATGTTTTCACCTTCCATAATTTTTTTTTTTTATTATTCTAATGTCAAATTCAAATTATTATACAAAATATTTTTATTCCAAAACTTAAACAAATAAAAATTTATTTCAATGAATATTATTGTATGCATGTGACGCATGTGTATAGGTTTTTCTCAGAATTTGAGTTTTGGGCCCGAACTTTGGGAGATCAAAAACCCTCGAGAAACACTTCTCAAGCCACGAAACAGACTTCCTCACTACCACATCAGAGCTCCAACGTAGTCCTAACTCCTAACATTCTAAAATATTTGCAACATTCTTATGTAAAACCACTGACTGACTACGTCCATAGAAGTATACTGCAGAAAGTATAAGCTCACTTCTATACAGCGTTCTCTTTCGGTCTAAGCACCAAGTACCAACTGAGAGAGAACTGTAAACAATAAATAAATAAGTGGGGGTTCGTCGAAATAAATGTTTTAAAATTAATTATTTGGGTTAATTAGCGATAAAAAGTGTTTTACCAAAGGCAATTTACGATATTCATTAGATATGCAGCAGAAATTCGGAAGGTTTCAGTAAAATAACTTTTCAATTTCCCGCCAATAGTTTTCTCAATGTTGGCACCGATGTAAGAGCTATTTTTAGCACAACAAACTATACCCGTGCCCCATTTGAAGTTTTTTTTCCTTTCTCTTAATTTAATTGCAGTAAGATGACCTCCCCCCCCCCCCCCTCCCCCCGCCGGTCGTAATTTCAATTCTAGCTCCGCCCCTGACTCAGACGGAGAGGAATCTTACTAAACATTGCACCAAACTACTTGATACGACCAAATCAACAAAGGACAAAACATATTGCGATAAATTCGAAAATACGGTAGATGACCTCCGTTAACAGATACGTGTCACAATCAACAGCCAGCAGGTTGTAGTTATTAAGAACGATGATATCGTCTGTGGTTAATAGGACATAGGTGAAATCATCAAAAAGAAGGCTGTTCATATCTAGAGTTCCAAGTGAAATATCACATAAACGTATAGAAAGATACGAGAATAGGCGCGTATATGCTGTAAATCCTTACAACAAGCTTAGAATCTCAGGTTAAATGACACATAAACCTTCTCCGGTAACTGAAATGGTTGCCACAGAGAATTGACCATTCTGATAGAAAATCTAAACTTCATTGCTGAAGAGCTTTCCATTCGTAAAACCACCACAAAACGAAGCGTCAGTTCGAATGTTGTCGGAAATAGTTGTGTTGGCTTAGAACCAAGCCCGGTTAAGTGGACGTAGCTATACCACAGAGATTTCAGTGATGAATTTTTGGACGAAGACTTAAGTGGCCCACATACGATACAACTGTCGGTCCAACGGCTGGCCTACAACCGTTGGACCAACAGAGATATGGTAATCCACAGTCGATATAACTATTGGACCGATTTCGTCCGTCGCATATAAAACAGCGGTTTGCCTGGATGCACATCCAACAATTCAACCGAGCTTGCGATCGTTGCATGCTTCGTACAATTGGCCCACACACCATACAGCAGTTGTGCGCCAACACGAATTGGGTACAACAGTTGTATCGACAGTTGTATCGTGTCTGGGCATACATACATAAACCTACATACCTTCGATGGAGTGAGAGCGGAGAGGGGACTCAATACATATACTTCGCATGCGTCATTTATTTGTGCTGTTCGTTCAATACCCTTCAACAAGATCTTGAAGAATTCGTCAACTATGGCAACATTTACAATTCGAAGATGCAGTTCCACGAAATTTACAACCATACATCAGAAAACCTAGACAAATTTATAAGAATTGTAGAAAAATTACGATTAACAAAAAGTTCTTGAAAACATTCACAGTGAACTAATTATGAAGGAAGGAGATACGGAATTCTCTAAAATTCTCTCCACGTGCAAATACTATGGCAATTGAGGGAACAATAGTTACTAGAAAATTGATTGGAGCAGTCTGGGAACCAGGGGCATAGTAACGAATGAATATTATCTGTAATCAGATTTATTCTAAACTCGCGCTATAACACCCAGAAGTCAGGGTTAAGTAGTGCCAACATATGGTCAAACATTTTTGCACATTAGACTATGTTTGTTGTACGAAAACAGCAGACGAATTTTGCAATTAGAAAGTTTTAGCTTTGCCAAAGATTGTGTTTGAGGAAATATTTCAGACGTTTTGATTTGAATGGCTAGTAAGTCTGGGTATAGCAAGGCTCCATTCTTGGACCAAAGCTTTTTAATATATTCATGTACGATTTTCCACTCAGAAATTTCTCAACGGACAGTCCAGCCGCTATCATATATGCCGATGATACACTAATCCTAGCACAGGATGAAAAACCACATCTTGTCCTAAATAGGATTCAAATTTTCACACCTGACTTAATCCAATTTTTGCAAAGATTGGGGATTCAAAATAAACGAGCAAAAGGGCGGACTGATCTGCTTCCGAAACGCAAGTGGAAAGGGAAAGCATTTGGCAGTAAGAGAGAACAAATGCCTCCGATTAAGGGTAAGTAACAGCTTAATACCTCTTAAAGAAGATTACGGCTTAATCCCCATACGAGGAAAGCGTTAAACAGCAATATTGAGGCCTCTTTTAAACGCGAAAACTCTGTCAAAAACAAAAACTAAACTGCTCATTTACAAAACACTAATCCGTCCGGTCATCGGCTACAGATTCATGTCTTGGTTCCGAATAGCCCCCAACGTTGCTAACGAATTAAAAACATTTGAGAGAAAAGTTGTTAGACATTGCCTAGGTAAATTCAGAAGGCCTAACAGTGTCAAATGGTTCTCTAATGAGAGCTTGTACAAGGAGGCTGCTATTTCACCCCTATTGACTTATTTACTGGGCCTGTCCCCGAGGTTCCTCAGGAAATCAGAAACTCATGATAACCCACTAATTAAAAACATTACAACAACAAACATAATTGACTCCCCATTATTATATGTCGCCTGTAAATATGTTACACGTAAACTCCCGCCAGTATCTCCAGAGCGACTCCGAACGAGGCGCAAGGGTACCTTTCTACGAGAGGGCTCCCATATCGAACTATAGGGGATAGCATAACAGCAGATTAGGAGGAGCATAACCACAAATTCACAATAGCCCTTAATTCCTGGCAAGGCCCGGAGCTTTTTTGCTGACTGACTGGAACGCGATTCAATTTTTCATCACCTGCACGATATTTTGTACCTATAGGGTGGGTACTTCACTGTATAGGCCATTTCTAGGGTTAGACATATTAGAAGATCAGTAGCGCTATACCAAACTAACGACTAATATACAAAAATGAAATTATAATCTACAATTTACAAATCCCAATGGTCGAAATGGCATGTGAAAATATAATGTCAGGCAGTATTGTAAGCCTAGACAGTGATGAAAAAATGTGATAAAGGAGTATCTTATAATTCGTAAAGTTAACAAGAACTCAAAAGTTAGAACTAAGTCGTTCAGACACAATTGATTGAATCAACCCTATGCAGATCATATCATGCATAGGGGTACTTTACTCTCACAGCTGACTCCATGTGAGCCACGTATGTATACTATGTTTACAATATAAAATAGATCGACAGGTTAGTATATTAGCATGCCCTAATGAGTTAGGGTGACTATTAGATATAATATAATCTAATAAACGGCTAGTGGTTAACCCCTAAAGTGCTGAAGTAGTTACACGATGCTGAAATAAGCAGACCCCTTTAGGGGAATTATATGTAAAAGAGTCAATAACAATGCCAATAATTTTGATACCAACATAGGTATGGAGTTTTGGCTCTTAACAGTTATTTAGTCATAAGTTAGGTTTAATGTCAGGAAGGCAAAGTTTAATAAATCTACACCGGGAGCGAGTGTATCAATAACAAAATTAAAGCTATAATTTAACAGAGATAATAAATGTTTTCAATGACATGTGTCATTAACCACCAAGTGAAATTCAACAATGTAAGCCAAGCAAATCTGTAATCTAGCAGATAAGTTATCATTACTAAATAAGAAGTCATGTAAATCGAACAATCACGTTATTTAGGTTCAATAAAGTACACTTTGACTTTAAATTGAACACTTCCGAAATGCAGGAATTGCTTTAATGGTAAATATCGAATGTTTTCAGTTTGCATTTTTCGAATTCGAAACTCGAAATGTTCTAAATTTTAGAATGTATATAATTTTATGGTAAAAGCCATATTCCTGAAATTCTCATTATGGTCATTATTTACTAATAATATGTTTTAATAAAAACAAAAATGTTATTTCGTCATTATGCCCCGTATGTGAAGTATATGACGAATTGGTCATCACACTCTACTTACATATGTCATATGATAATTATCTACATCAGTGGTGGGCATTACGGCTTAAACACAATTCCGACGACAGACGACAAACGACGACGATATATCGCTGTCAAACTTCTAAAAACACAGCATCTTATGCGAATGCACCAAATTGCGACGACCGACGTTGAGCGATCGACGACATTATCGCCGGGATTGATCAGTTTCGAATTTTGCCGTCGTCGCTGCAGTCCTACCAACAAAATTAATCGAATGAAATGGTTGTGGCATTCACTTTTGTCTTTTTTAGGTGATAGCACGCCGCGGTAATTTTAAAATAATGAGCTTTGAGGAAAAATTGATCGAGGAAATGCGAAATCCATAAAATAATTTATAGTTTTCAAGATAGGCAAGACAAGTGGACAAAAAAGACAAGGGTTGGATGGATATTTTAAAGCGTTTAATTTACTTAATTTCCGCATTTTCAGTTTTTTTCCACACTTTGGTTCATTGCTTTCAATATAATATTAAATATTCTTGATAAAAATCTCCTTTTAACAAATGAAATTTCAATAACTTCTTTCACAATCGTCGCTCATCACTTGTCGTTGCAATTGTGTTCCAAACTTTTCGACTGCCTGTTTCGCAGCAAATTTTTCGTTGTCGTCTGTCGTTCTATCGCTCTGTCGTTGCAATTGTGTTTAAGCCTTTAAGTCGATCGCGATCGACCAGTAGATCGCCAAGTCATTTTTGGGTGACCACCTTTACTAAGACGTAAGACGCGCATACTAAGAGAAACGTATTTATGAAAGACCTAGACTGGAGAATCGGATTTTCACAATCGATGCGACTGTGTTTCAACGTTGCCACTGAAGTGAAATATGAAATAAAAGAAATTCAATTTGGTGACTATAACTGCCAGCAACAGCAACTTGATGGAATGGTAGAGAAACTAAATAAATACTTTATTCAAAGCGTACAGATCATAAAAGAATCCATACCTCATAGAACATATTCGGACATGATTACAGAAGTAGACTATGACTTTATTTTTAGAAGGGTGGAGTATAATGAAGTGAAAGGTATCTGTAAAAACATGAATAAAAACGGGACCATAATTCAATTAGTATAGGCATGATATTAGATAAAAGGAATAATTGGGGTGTAACTTTGGTTGACATAATAAATAAATCGTTGGTGAGTGGAGAATTCCCTAGTTTATGGAAAGAATCAATTGTTATCCCTGTTCAGAAAGTTAAAAACACAAAAAAAGCAGTAGAATTCAGACCAATAAATAACATTATTTATATATGAAAAGGTTTTAGAAAAAGTGGTTCAAAAACAGTTAGAAAGTTACTTGTAAACAAATAAATTGATTATATTAGAACAGTCTGGAATAAGGAGAAAACATTTCTGTGAAACGGTAATTAATTGGATATTGTGCCAATGGAAGGAAGAAATAGATGCCTCAAATAGACCTAAGAAAAGTATTTGAAATTGTAGACAGGGGCATTTTAATAAATAAATTAGCAAAATATGGAATTCGTCGGAAGGAATTTCAATGGTTTCATAGCTACTTGTATGGAAGAAGGCAAAGCACCAAAATAAATAATAAAGTTTCCAGTAAAATAGAAGTATCAATGGGCGCTCCACAAGGATCAGTACTTGGAGCTATTTTTTTTCTTATACATATATGTGATTGACATTAAATCAAAAATAGTACTTTTTGCTGACGATACATTGTTGTATATATCAGGGAAAGACATCAATGAATTGAAAATAAAAATTGAACGAGATTCAGAATTATTGTGTGACTAGTTACAGATGGATAAATTCAAACAGAATATAAGGAAAACAAAAATTATGACGATAAATAGTAATACGGGTGTGTGTGTGTTGAAATGCATGGTGAACTAATGGAATGTGTGAATTAATATAAATACTTAGGAGTGGTTTTTGATAAAAAGTTAAATTTTTAATTACATATAAACTATATTGCTAAAAAAATTGGTAAAAAATTGGATTTTTGAAGAGATTTAGAAAGAAAGTTACAATGGCTACCGCGATAAATATTTACAACAGTATACTAAAACCATATTTTGAATACTGTTCTACAATATTGTTTATATGTAATCAAGAGGATTTGAGAAGGTTACATTACAAAATAAGGCACTGCATGTAATTCTACGTTGTGATCGTTTCACTCCTATTAGTAGCATGTTAAATTCTTTATTATGGCTTGATATTAAACAAAGAATTGAGTTAAATGTATTGCTTTTTATATTCAAAATGAAAAATGGGTTGGTTCTGGAATATCTTCTAAATATGATCACGTATGTGACAGATGCTCAACCATATAATCGAAGAAGAGCGTGGGAAAAGGTCAGACTACAATTATTCAGTACACGGAATTCACTGGTTGAGTTTCAAGAAATTTAATGAAATTCCGACTGAATTAAAAAGTGAACAAAATTTTATGTGTTTTAGAAAAGGTTCTAGCAATACTGTAAATTTTAAAATTTATATATTTGTGAACTTGTAAATGAAAGATTGTTGTATTGTATGGCGATAGTATTGCTAATAAATTATTAGCACATATTATTTATGACTAAAGTGGTAGATTTACCACTTTTTGAGGTGACATTGTACAATCTATCACTCTATCATTTTCTGCGATAGATTTATGAATATTAAAGTACAATTTATTTTCCATTTTTTGTTTTCGATTGATTACAAATAAATTGTGCTACAAATTTCGTAGACATAAACGACAAAAAAAGATTTAAAGTGGTGATTTTTCTATTCAATTCTTCTTCTTCTAAACGCCTTTTCTTATAACAAGGTATTCATTGAGAAATTAAATTCTTATTGCCTAAATTAGCTCTGAGAAGAAAAAATAGATTCCTTTTACAATAACAATATTATACAAGTCAGGAAGTATTTAGCAAAATAAATGATTATTCTTTCAACATTTATATTTGAAGAATTGTCTCATTATATGTGTTTATTAGTTGTGTTTCCCCCCCAGAGGTGTCGCTGCGCAACGAATATTTTCTGTGATGAATGACGTGAAGTTCATAAAACGAAATCGTCCGAATGTTAATACGAGAGAAGATATTATATATAGAAAGCAGGTAATACTTAAGTCTAACAGTGATAGTGAACTACTGTAGCCTCCTCTAGAACTTATAAAATACTTTTACTCGCGCACTTCACAAGAAAAACGGAACAAATTCAGATACAGATTTAACAAAACAAAAAAAAAACACTTTAACTGAAATTTTTTAATTAAATTGAAGCCTATAAATTCTTTGAGAAGGTAAAAACAAAACAAACTTTAAGGGAAAACCACAACACTTTTCATTAAAATTGAAATTGGTGAGAAAAAACACTTAGGCATCGAAATATTTAAATTGAAATTGATTTTTTTTTTATAAAAACCCACTTTCTCTTAAAACAAATTAACAGAATTTCACTTTTTCAAACTTTCGCACTACACAACACTTTCGGTAATTTTCAATTAAAATTTCACTCACACATAGAAGCAGTTCACACACGAAATTTCCGACGCATTCTCATCTTATTTGCCAGCAGGTTTTGTATATATACTGCAAAAACAAAATCATTGCAAGTAAATTAATTAATTAATTTTAAATTTTAAAACATCTGCGAAAGTCTTCCCCGCGACTACGCGTATAAACCGCATCACTCAAAACACGAAATTTTCAATTTTTCAATTAATTTGAAAATGTCAAGAATTTCCTTCTTCCATAGGCCTACGCGCCATGCTCTACGCCTTAAAAGTTTTAAATTGAAAAAAAAGTAATTCCAGCAATAACGTTTCACACCAAAACACAATTTTTCCGAAAGTTTATAGCTCTACGTCACAAAGAAAAATCACTGCACAAATTTAATAGTTCGTCTTTGTAGAGCCTACCTACATCCCCGTTTCCATCCCGTTCGCGAATTACACACTTAATTGAAGGAAATTTTCGTCTGGCCGATCAGATAGAAGCAAACACAAGAAATATTCGCAATTAGAATTTGCTTCGAAAAAGTTTTCAATAATTTTTTGAAATTTTCCTTTTTCAAGTTCTTGGAAACAAGTTCGCAGCACAACTACGCGTTTAGACTGAAACTGCTCTTGAATAGATACCACGCCCGAATTTAAATGCGACGCAATGATAAGGTCACTTTTTAACGGTAAAAACTTTGAAATTCTCTTTAGTCTAATCAAATTCTCTTCATTTGGATTTGTAGGTAGGTACACGAAGAGGGAAGCACAAAAATTTGTAATAAAGAAGAAATCTATTTTACAATGTCGCAACAAATTCTATTCTATTTTTTTTAGTTATTTTTTATGCCATGCTTGCTCCGCATTCACTTATTATAATCTGTTTCCGCGGAGAATGCACTTTTTTGTAGCGATAAAATTAAATTTATTTCGTCATTTAAGAATGATTTAATATTTTACTAACCATAAAAATAATCAAAACAGAAACGTTTCAGAAAGTGAGAGATTTTCGATGCATTCTCTGGCATGGCGTAAAAAAGAACTAAAAAATGGAATAGAATTTGTGGCCACTTAACTACGTTTATACGATAACCAAAGTCAAGACTTTGGCCTAGAGTAGGCCAAAGTCCAAATTTTTTTCCCGTATAAATGTGCAAGCCCGAAACTTAGACTTGCCCCAATTGAATTGGGCCTAGGCCTGATTTATCTGAATGTGTGTGCAAATTTCCTAGTCCAATTTGTGCCATTTATACTGGTAGCACAGATTTTGTCCTACAACCGGTTTCTAGTCCTGATTTGGGACTGTCGCATAAACCTTTATTACAATTTATTTTTGTACTTTCTTCTTACTTCTTCTTGTACCTTCTAAGACTGTGATAAAAGAAAATTTCGAAATTCTTACCCTTTACAAGTGACCTTAACATTGCGTTGCTCGCTATCACGTGACGTAGCATTTGTTGCATCTGTACGAATTTCAGTCTAGGCGTGATGACCTTAAGTCGCCTTGCGATTTTCATAGATATTTCCAAGAATTTACAAAATAAAAATTTCAAGAAATTCTTAAAACTAATTCTAGTGCGAACTGAAACGTTATTGCGCGAGTGGCTCCTCCTTAATTTAAAATTTTGAAGACGTAAAGTATGGCGTAGGTTTGCGTAGTATGCTGAAATCATTTCAGACGGAAATTCTTGGCACTTTGAAATTTCGTGTTTCGAGTGATGCGGCTTACAAGCTTTTATATATTTCGATGTGTTCAAATGGAAATTTTGAGAGGCCTGAAAAAATTTCCAGATGTTGTCAGGGCGGTGAGGGAGAGGAAGACTAATGTGTATTCTAGTACAAAATGGGTAATCTAGGTCCTTCTGGAATATGCTTTTTATACCCTAAATGAAATCTATAGGGTATACTAAGTTTGTCATTCGGTTTGTAACATCTCGAAATAATGATAGTAGAGCAAAATGGATTGGACACCCACGCATAATATGAAAAGTTATTTTGGTTTTGCATGTCCGTCCGTCCGTCCGTCTGTGCGCACGATAACTCGAGAACGCGTATACCTAGAGAGTTGAAATTTTGCACCCGGACTATAAAAAAAAGTAAAATTAAGTTCGAAAATGAGACAAATCGGGCAACTCCTTCGTGGGGTTGCCATATAAAAATTACGTTTTCCGCTATATATTTGGACATTGCCTAAGAACGCGTCGACGTAGAGAGCTGACATTTTGTACATTATGTTTTTACTAGATTAGGAAATAAAATGTCAAAAATGGACTAAATCGGGCAACTCCTTCTTGGTGTTGCCATATAAAAATTTAGGTTTTTTACGTATACTTCGAAAACGATCAGTTCAAGACATTTTTATTGTACTAAAGACTACTGCAGAATACGAAATCCTATAAAAATGGTTATAATCATTTTTTCTGTGCGACAAACCGTTCTAGAAATATATGCGAAAAACAACTTCAAAATCAAACTTGAATAGATCGGTGGCCATACGAAACTTAATACGGGCATCTATCTAGGGTATCATAAGAATTGGTCTTAGACCAACTCTAGCTTTTTTACTTGTTTTTAATGAAATTCGAACACCAACGTTCTTATGCAGCGAGGTTAAATGGCCAAGCTACGGCGGTCAGAGTAAAAATAACCCTTACACCCCCCCCCCCCCCCCCCAACCGGCAGATCCAAAAACGTAGTAAAAACTTTTTAAAAAAAATCAAATCGTTCGCTTTTTGTGGGAGCTAGAGAGTATCCTGTTTTTTATATATGTATGTAGAGAAAAATCAAACCCCTCAATAGACTCCCCCTTCCACCTACAAGAATTGAAATTTCTGCCACTGAAAGCCCATGTAGTCGCGTTCATTTAAGATCTCAAATGTCAAACTACGACCCTTCCTTCAGGAATTATAAGCATTTAAATTTGAAACTTTGAACCTACCCTCCAAATTTGGCGAAAACGCGTTTGCCCCCCCTCTAGAGAGAAAAATGAAAAATTAGACTTCGTCTGGCGCACCTCAATTTTGTAGCGGTCCTAACATCCCTACACTAGCACCAAGTGACGTAATTTACTACCCCCCGCCGCAAAAACCTACGACACCACCTACACCTTAATTTGTATAAGTATTTTTCTGATTTCGATATCATCTACGACAAGAAACTTAGATACCAAAATCATCACCAACATTGGATAAATTGATTCCAATTTTTAAAATTAAGATTTTTTTACCTAAAAAGCAATCAAAAGTGATGCAATTAATTTTGTATTTTACAACACGAAAAATAATATAAATTTTAAAACATTTTTTTACTTTAACAAAAAAAAACCCCACTTCTTGGGGTCGCTGGACAGTTCGGAACTCACTGGGTTAAAAGGAGCAATTTGACTGACTTTTCGACAGATATATGTAAGTATCAAAAATTATTTTCGAAGAAAACTTAGAAATATGCAGATTCTCCAGGGGACATTTTTAATGTCTTTTTCAGTGTGATAAAAATTTCAGTGTTTTGTTGCTAACACTGGCAATAGCTCAATTTTCGGTGGATGGGAAGCACAAAATATTGTAAAACTGCATACTCCTTCAAACAAATTTCTGACGCTAGCTGTCTTTATTCCTTACAAATAGGCCTCTTTAGCAGGTACAATAACAAAGAAATACGTAATGTATGGATATTGATACAAGACGTATTTACATTAAATAATGTATGGCAAGATAAATAGCTACTTTGTTCAATTCTGTGGTGGTGTACCGCCACTTGGAATATTAAGTGAGAAACACAATGCTAAATGTCAACAAAGTTTGGCGGAAAACGAGGTAAAATTTGAAAAAAAAAAAAATAGGAGTGTAGTATTTCCTAGAAAGCTTGGAAAGTTATTTATAATTTCGCATCATTCCTTTATGGGTGTACAGTAAGAGTGGTAAAGGATATTAAGGGGAAACATACGAAAATCATAAACTCCCTCTCCTTCCTAAAAGATGCATTTTGCTCTTTCATAACACAACGTCCTGTATCAGAGTAGTTGTTCTATAACAGTTCTGGCCCACTGTTTTAGCTTCCAGGATTTCACCATCGCTAAGTTGTTTGAGTCCATACTAAATGTGGATTTGTGTCTTGACTGTACTGGTTTATGTACAGGTTAATGTCATGGATACACCATTTAGTCCTGACTGGCTTATGTCTTGCATACACCATTAAGTCTTGACTGGCTTATGTCTTGACTGCGCCCTAGCGGCATTAGCCGGTACTACCAGCATGCTCCGGTACTACGGTTTGCTTGGATAGATATGTGGTGCGCCTAAATGTAGGCTTTTTTATTATGATTTTTCTTGCTCGCCGATATGTAGGCTTTTCGTTTTGAACTAATATTAGTAATAATTAAAGTTAACGCTAGGAAAGTTTTGTTCATGCCAATGGATTCTAGATGGTTGGTGGGTGGGGGGTAATTTCATCAGAAATCCTCTACGGGCTCTGGTTTGCGAGATATTAGAGTATTAATAATTCAAGATATTTTTGTTCATGCCAATGAATTATAGGTTGTGTGGTTGAGAGGGGGGACGAAATTTTCACCAGAAATCCTCTACAGGCTCGACATTTGTTGAGTAAGGTTACCTAGCAGCATTGGCCGGAACTACTTGCATCCCTTGCTTTTGCTGTTTTGTTTTATTAGAGGGGAAGTTCTAGATATCAGCATGACGTCATCTCGGTTTAGCTGTTTTCAAGTGCTGTTGTAGATATCAGCATCATTCGAATTTCACAACATGATATCACCTTGGCTTAATGTTTTCTTAGAAAATTATTATTATTATTGGTTCCGGGGTGTGCGTGTATTGAAATGTCAGAGTTGCTCTTTCGAGTGCAAACACCATTTCTTGAGCAAGGTCCCCTGGTGGCATTTGCCGGTACTACCTATGTTGTTCATCTCGGGTTTGGGGATACGAGATCACTTTCAGCACTGTCTAGCATAGGGAAATAGCATAGGATTTCGATATTTCTTGAGTAAGGTTACCTAGGGACATTAGCCGGAACTATTAGCATGCCTTGGTTTTGCTGTTTTCTTTTATTAGCGGGGAAGTTCTAGATATCAGCATGAAAAATTGACACATCAGGTTTCTTTGTACATCAAAACATATATTTCGATGAAAAGTACAAAAATTTCCTATTACTTAATATACAATAAATAATTATGATTTTCGTGAGTGTTTGGCTTCTGGCAATTCGCTTTTAAGTCTCCAACAGTAATCTGCTAACATTCCTGGACTTCATTTCCCTTGATAACACTTCTCTATCAAGAAAATGTCCTGATGAAATATCTCGCCTTGTTCATCACTCACAGCATCCAAGTTTTCGGAAAAGAAATCCAGATGAGAATACAGCATATGTATTTTCAAGGACATGTTACAACCCAAAGCTTTGTATGAGGTTATAAGTTCATTAATTAAATGTTTGTAATTTTCCCGTTATAAGGTTTTCCGAGAAAATTGTGGACGACATTCATAAAACATTTCCAGGCGAATTTTTCCTAATCATTCATTCAAGCAATTGCTCATGGGTCTGTAGGATTAACAATAGGCCTTGATTTGACGTACGTTCGGGGGATTTCTCGGGGTCCCAAACCTCTGATTCAATCAATAAATCAATCAACAAAATGCCAGATACAAAGAAGGCAGATAGTTATCTAATATTTATGAAAACGCTATCCCAATGAGTTTTGACAAAGTGCCGCTAGATGGCGCATAGTGTGCATTTAAGATTTTCATATTTTTAATTTTTTTTTAAATAGGTAAATGACATCCGATCTTGCTGAAATTTTGTGCAGGTAATGTATGTAGAAGCGGGCATTCACAAAAATTCAAAAATTGGAAGAAATTGTAATTCATAGAAGAAAACTTCTAAATGAAGTTTTTAAAAGAAACTTTTGCCGGTCGAAAATTAATTTTCCCAACGCAAAACTGAAGGGCGGAGAAGTAGGCTCAAAAAATCAAGAAAACATAAAAAATTTTAGAAATCGGAGTATATTTGGCCGAATTCTGGAGGTGGGGATAGATTCATACACTTATAAGGGCATCTAATTCGCAAAATTTGCTTCGACTAAAATCTCCGGATCGGGAAAATAGTTCCGTAGAATTTGTAATAGATCGAAAATTGCAAATATCAAGTGCAAATTGTTTCGTAGAATGCTCCTGAACTATATGCGATATAGACTTGCAAGCTTTAGCAGATGAAAGGGAGTAGAGTATAAATAATTTTCGTAGTATAAAGATTGACGTAGAATGTAGGCGAATATATATGTTTTTATGTGGTATTGCCTTATATATTCAACTAATAGCGATGCGTGCTATACACAAATATTACATAATCTTTATGTATAGCTCAGTAAAAAATATTCTTATATCTGCGTTCATATTCAATATAGGGTGCTACGTAATAAATATAATTATTAACTTAACAATATTTTTTATAGCGAATAATGCTATACATATAAATTCACCCGTATGCGTTGCGCTTGCTCCAATATTGTATGGTTTCTGGAGCAATAAATACCGTACAATATGTTTTCACCTCCCATAATTTTTTTTTATTATTCTAATGTCTGGGAGCACAGTAATATCAAATACGGTTCGCCGTATGTCACTCCCCCTCCCCCATCCCCTAAAAAATTAAAGTACAAAATATTTAATTAATTGAGTTATTTGAAAAGACCTATTTTTTTTATATAATACAAATTCAAAAAATTATACAAAATATTTTTATTCCAAAACTTAATCAAATAAAAATGTATTTCAATGAATATTATTGTATGCATGTGACGCATGTGTATAGGTTTTTCCCAGAATTTGAGTTTGGGGCCCCAACTTTAGGAGATTCAAAACCCTCGAGAAACACTACTCAAGCCACGAAACAGACTCCCTCACTACCACATCAGAGCTCTAACGTAGTCCTAACTCCTAACATTCTAAAATATTTGCAACATTCTTATGTAAAACCACTGACTGACTACGTCCATAGAAATATACTGCAGAAAGTATAGGCTCACTTTCTATATAGCGTTCTCTTTCGGTCTAAGCACCAAGTGCCAACTGAGAGAGAACTGTAAACAATAAATAAATAAGTGGGTTAGTCGAAATAAATGTTTTAAAATTAATTATTTGGGTTAATTAGTGATAAAAACTGTTTTACCAAAGACAATACATTCATTAGATATGCAGCAGAAATTCGAAAGGTTTTATTAAAATCACTTTTCAATTTCCCGCCAATGGTTTTCTCAATGTTGGCACCGATGTAAGAACTATTTGTAACACAACCAACTATACCCCTGACTCAGAAGCAGAGGAATCCAAACATTGCACCAAACGACTTGATACGACCAAATCAACGTAGGACAAAACATATTGCGATAAATTCGAATATACGGTAGATGACCTCCGTTAACAGATACGTGTCATAATCAACAGCCAGCAGGTTGTAGTTGTTAAGAAGGATGATATCGTCTGTCACATAGGTGAGATCATCAAAAAGAAAGCTGTTCATATCTAGAGTTCCAAGTGAAACATCATATGACCGTATAGAAAGATACGAGGAATAGGCGCGTATACGCTCTAAATCCTTACAACAAGCTTACATAAATGCAGTAATTACATATATAATTTAAATAAGTTTTAAATACAATAAAGAAATATAAAATTATTGTTGACTTACCTACCTTTGAGATATATTTGCCGTGCACAACCTTCAGGTAGAAAACGGCAGACTGAATCATCCAAACAAAAATCACTTCACAAGAAAAAAATACTCGCGCACTTCACAAGAAAAACGGAACAAATTTAGATACAGATTTAACAAAAAAAAAAAAAAACACTTTAACTGAAATTTTTTAATTAAATTGAAGCCTATAAATTCTTTGAGAAGGTAAAAACAAAACAAACTTTAAGGGAAAACCACAACACTTTTCATTAAAATTGAAATTGGTGAGAAAAAACACTTAGGCATCGAAATATTTCAATTGAAATTGATTTTTTTTTTTTTAAAAAGCCCACTTTCTCTTAAAACAAATTAACAGAATTTCACTTTTTCAAACGTTCGCAGTATTCAACACTTTCGGTAATTTTCAATTAAAATTTCACTCACACATAGAAGTAGCGGCCACGTTAAGTTCACATACGAAATTTTCGACGCATTCTCATCTTATTTGTCGGCAGGTTTTGTATATACTGCAAAAACAAAATCATTGCTGGTAAATAAATGAATTAATTTTAAATTTTAAAATATCTGCAAAAATCTTCCCCGCGACTACGCGTATAAACCGCATCACTCAAAACACGAAATTTTCAATTTTTCAATTAATTTGAAAATGTCAAGAATTTCCTTCTTCCATAGGCCTACGCGCCATGCTCTACGCCTTAAAAGTTTGAAATTGAAAAACAAGTAACTCCAGCAATACCGTTTCACACCAAACACACGTCACAAAGAAAAATCACTGCACAAATTTAATAGTTCGTCTTTGTAGAGCCTACCTACATCCCCGTTTCCATCCCGTTCGCGAATTACACACTTAATTGAAGGAAATTTTCGTCTGGCCGATCAGATAGAAGCAAACACAAGAAATATTCGCAATTAGAATTTGCTTCGAAAAAGTTTACAATAATTTTTTGAAATTTTCCTTTTTCAAGTTCTTGGAAACAAATTCGCAGCACAACTACGCGTTTAGACTGAAACTGCTCTTGAATGGATACCACGCCCGAATTTAAAAGCGACGCAATGATAAGGTCACTTTTTAACGGTTAAAACTTTGAAATTCTCTTTAGTCTAATCAAATTCTCTTCATTTGGATTTGTAGGTAGGTACACGAAGAGGGAAGCACAAAAATTTGTAATAAAGAAGAAATCTATTTTACAATGTCGCAACAAATTCTATTCTATTTTTTTTAATTATTTTTTATGCCATGCTTGCTCTGCATTCACTTATTATAATCTGTTTCCGAGGAGAATGCACTTTTTTGTAGCGATAAAATTAAATTTATTTCGTCATTTAAGAATGATTTAATATTTTACTAACCATAAAAATAATCAAAACAGAAACGTTTCAGAAAGTGAGAGATTTTCGATGATGCATTCTCTGGCATGGCGTAAAAAAGAACTAAAAAATGGAATAGAATTTGTGGCCACTTAACTACGTTTATACGATAACCAAAGTCAAGACTTTGGCCTAGAGTAGGCCAAAGTCCAAATTTTTTTCCCGTATAAATGTGCAAGCCCGAAACTTAGACTTGCCCCAATTGAATTGGGCCTAGGCCTGATTTATCTGAATGTGTGTGCAAATTTCCTAGTCCAATTTGTGCCATTTATACAGGTAGCCCAGATTTTGTCCTACAACCGGTTTCTAGTCCTGATTTGGGACTGTCGCATAAACCTTTATTACAATTTATTTTTGTACTTTCTTCTTACTTCTTCTTGTACCTTCTAAGACTGTGATAAAAGAAAATTTCGAAATTCTTACCCTTTACAAGTGACCTTAACATTGCGTTGCTCGCTATCACGTGACGTAGCATTTGTAGCATCTGTACGAATTTCAGTCTAGGCGTGATGACCTTAAGTCGCCTTGCGATTTTCATAGATATTTCCAAGAATTTACAAAATAAAAATTTCAAGAAATTCTTAAAACTAATTCTAGTGCGAACTGAAACGTTATTGCGCGAGTGGCTCCACCTTAATTTAAAATTTTGAAGACGTAAAGTATGGCGTAGGTTTGCGTAGTATGCTGAAATCATTTCAGACGGAAATTCTTGGCACTTTGAAATTTCGTGTTTCGAGTGATGCGGCTTACACGCGTAGTCGCGGGCAAAGCTTTTATATATTTCGATATATGGGGATCGATAGAGGAGTGCAAATGGAAATTTTTGAAAGGCCTGAAAAAATTTCCAGATGTTGTCAGGGCGCGGAGGGAGGGGAAGACTAAATTGTATTCTAGTAAAAAATGAGTAATCTAGGTCCTCTTGGAATATGCTTTTTATACCCTAAATGAAATCTATAGGGTATACTAAGTTTGTCATTCGGTTTGTAACATCTCGAAATAATGATGGTAGAGCAAAATGGATTGGACACCCACGCATAATATTAAAAGTAATTTGGATTTTTGCATGTCCGTCTGTCCGTGCGCACGATAACTCGAGAACGCGGATACCTAGAGAGCTGAAATTTTGTACACGGACTTTAAAAGAAAAAAGTAAAATTAAGTTCGAAAATGAGACAAATCGGGCAACTACTTCGTGGGGTGGTTGCCATATAAAAATTACGTTTTCCGCTATATATTTGGACACTGCCTGAGAACGCGTCGACGTAGAGAGCTGAAATTTCGTACATGATGTTTTTACTACATTAGCAAATAAATTGTCAAAAACGGACTAAATCGGGCAACTCCTTCTTGGTGTTGCCATATAAAAATTTAGGTTTTTTACGTATACTTTGAAAACGATCAGTCCAAGAGATTTTTATTGTAAGACCTCTGCAGAATACGAAATCTTATAAAATTGGTTATAATCATTTTTTCTGTGCGACAAACCGTTCTAGAAATATATGCGAAAAACAACTTCAAAATCAAATTTGATATAATAAGAATTGGTCTTAGACCAATAATTCTAGCTTTTTTACTTGTTTTTAATGAAATTTGAGCACCCACGTTCTTACGCAGCGAGATTAAATGGCCAAGCTACGGCGGTCAACCCCCCCCCCCCCCAAACGGCAGATCCAAAAACGTAGTAAAAACTTTTTCAAAAAAATCAAATCGTTTGCTTTTTGTGGGAGCTAGAGAGTATCCTGTTTTTTGTATATGTATGTAGAGAAAAATCCGGCCCCTCAATAGATACCCCCTTCCACCTACGGGACTTGAAATTTCTGCCACTGATAGCCCATGTATTCGCGTTCATTTAAAACCTCAAATGTCAATCTACGACACTTCCTTCAGGAATTATAAGCATTTAAATTTGAAACTTTGCCCCCTCGCCCAGCCTGATGCGAGCCTACCTGGTAAAACGGAGTTGCGTAAACGAAATAGGATGTCGAGGGGAACCTACCCTCCAAATTTGGCGAAAATGCGTTTTATGGTTTTCTTGTAATCTATGCTATTTCATTGACTCTGGACATTATATCAACATCATGTAAGTGCTTAGAGCAATGCATAAGAAATGTCGGTCAAAAGTGTAACAGAGAGAAACCTTCTGACAGCACTACCCATATCAACTCTAAACAACCGATATAGGCAGCTGCTTCAGTTGACAACTCTTGCTCCAAAAATCATCCTCGGAACTAGTGCGGACGACCACATAGTATTTCGCCGTTAGCGATCAGCCGGCTTGTGCGGATTCTTGTCATCTTCATCCCTCGGGTGCTAGTTTACTGTATCATTAATAGTAACTCAGACTGACAGATGGACATAACGAAACATTTACGTTGAAACTGACGTACCTAACGATCCTACCGATCAATCGGTGTCGTACCTGAAAAATAGATAGAAAAAAAAAGAGAGATAGAGAGATGAGCTCCAGGTGTTGAAGGAGTTCCAACTTTGGGATTTTGGACCCTAACGTCCGCAACCACCCTGGCTAAGGCTCCAAGGCTGTATAAAAAAATTTAGCCCCATTGCTCTTCATGCATGCCCACGGGCTTATGTCAACCCTCCCCTATACCATCCATCCTCAAGATTAACCGCTTCTCAAAAGATGCTGGATAACACTGTCACTAACCCAGACAAAATGACATAGAATAAAATTAAAAAGAACGTGTGCAACTTTGGAACCTCACCACGAAATTTAAACAAATCCCTTCTTCTAATCTCCCATCCACTGCTCAACCTCACGCTAACCGACCCAATCCCCCCTTCAGCACCATCCTTTTTAAACTCCTCAACGCGCGACTTCTTTTTTCCTCACAAAAAACAAATCCATCGAGTATAATTAGGGAATGTGCGTTCCTTCTTTTGTTTCGTTTCTCTTTCTTCCTCCCCTTCCAAATTTATCATGGGCGCGCTCGAAACCAAGGGAACGTTCTGATTTAGCTTTATAGCGGGAAGTTTAAATTAGTCAAATAACATAAAAGACGGATATAGACACCATTTTACCAAGCAGCGAAGAGGCAATTCGCTACAAAAGCTGAAAATACTGGTATAATTCGCAAAAGAAAAGTTTGTTAAAACATATGTACGAAAATTGGGAGACCTGGCCCACCCCAGAAAAAAAAATCCTAGTTACGCCAATGCATATGAGCAGTGAGCAAAATGTCAAGAAGTGAGGGTGACGCAGATATGTATGCATAGTAAGTGGGCACAAATTGTTAATCCGATGTAAATCAAAAGTATCCAATGCAAACAAAAACGAGTTGGACATTCCAGAGGGAGCTAGGAAATTAAGATTTCTCCGATAATAATGGTGCCTTTTCCTTTTATCTTAAATTATTTTATGCTAGTAAAGGGTTTTCCAATAAGAGGTGTTATTTTGATATTCAAAGAAAATTTTTTGAGATAAATGATAGGATCTTTATTTAATTCTAAAGAGGAAGGTATGCCGTTAATAATGGAAAATAACATCAGCCAATGACCACCACGACCACGCCTACAGGACCATATCCTTTTCAGGAAATTTTCCATAACCAAATCGCAAAGTGGCTGCCCTATGTCCTCGATAGCCTCGCGAATTCCATCTTTGAGGTCTCGAATCGACGCTGGGCTGTTGGCGTAGACCTTCTCTTTCACGTGGCCCCAAAGGAAGAAGTCGCAATGTGTTAAGTCACAAGATCTCGGTGGCCAATTGTGATGACCTCTTCGAGAGATAACACGGTCCGGAAACTTTTCCCGTAAAAGATCAATGGTTTCGTTGCTTGTATGGCACGTAGCGCCGTCTTGTTGAAAGTAAACGTTGTCCAGATCAATACCATCCAATCCCGGCCATAAAAAATCATTAATCTTCTGTCGATAGCGCAATCCATTCACCGTAACTGTTGCTCCAGCCTCATTTTCGAAAAAGTAAGGTCCAATAACCCCGCGGGACCATAAACCGCACCAAACAGTCACACGTTGAGCATAGAGAGGCTTTTCAACAATAACTCTTGGGTTTTCCGAGCCCCAGATGCGACAATTTTGCTTGTTGACGAAGCCGTCTTGGTGGAAATGGGCCTCATCACTCAAAATGAGTTTTCGATGGACTACCGGATCATTTTCATGTATTTCAAGGATCCAATCAGCAAAGACTCGACGTTGTTGATGATCGGCCGGCTTGAGTTCTTGTGTTAACTAAACTTTATAAGCCTTAAGACCCAAATCTTTATGCAAAATACGGTGTAATGACGTTTGTGGAATGCCTAATTCCAAAGAACGACGAGGAATGGACAAACCTGGGTTTTCACCAACACTTTCGGCTACAGCAGCAATATTCTCGGCTGTTCTTGAGCGACGTGCACAGGTTTTATTCTTCACATCACTAACTTCTCCCGGCAGCTCGAATTTTTCTACCAATTTCTGTATTGCGGTCCGACAAGGTGCTTCACGACGACCCAAAAATGTTCGAGTTTTACGAACCGTCTCTGCCACATTTTCACCATTTTTATAGTGCATTTTAATAATTTCAATGCGTTCTTGGATCGTGTATCGTTCCATTTTTATTAATGGCGTAGTTTCTACTTGTCAAATGTCAAAAAATGACAGCTCCAATAGTGACATCTACTGAAATAGCGGGCTAATTAAAATAACACCTCTTATTGGAAAACCCTTTATGTAGCTAGTATCTAAAACAAAACATTCTTCAGGCAAAAACTCATATGCAGACAATGCAGTGTATGCGAATATACTTCCTAATTGAAATTATGTTTCTATATCTGATATGAAACTCTCTCGCTCATACAAAGTTTCATAAATGAATGGGCCGAATTTATATGTAACTTCACATTAATTCATTTTCTGACCCAGAGTTACGTACTCAAAGTAAACTATATAAATAAGCGAAATCCTTTTCTAAACAGTCCACATCACCACCAGTGTGATTACTAAAGTCCCATTTTTATGAGCCTTGTTAAAACCACTTCTATTGTTTCTTTAACTTAACTTTGTGGTACTGGTTGTAGGTTGTCTTGCAGCTTCCTCACCCCCTCCCTACATTAAAAATTCTCTAACTGCAAGTAATATTTTCTCTTTTGTGTATACAGTATATCCGGTTGTATGTGAAATACGGCAAGATGGCTCCGGTTGAAACCCCCAGTCCACAATCATAATTCCCATTTTAAAGTGTGAAACTCTTCTCAGAATGCCAACTGCATTACGTGTTGACCTGGGTCTCTTGAACTTCACCTACCCCCATTAAGCTTAGAAGGAATTTTAAGCTTTCTCTTTTATACTTTTATTTTAAGGACACTAATTGGATCTAAAATTTAAATTAGCAAAAGTTTATATAAAGTACTTTCAGTGTTGTTTTTTTTTTTAGCCTCCAATGGAATTTATAATTAAAAATTGTCGCACCTTTTTTTGTTTATTTTTTTTTTCTTTTTGCTTTAGTGGTACTGAGACTAGGTAACTGAAAAAATAAAATAATCTCTAAAGGGAAAAAAAGTTCAGGCTACGAGTACGGAAAATTATTGATTTCTTCATGTTTTAATGGATCTTTTGCTTTCAAAATATTGAAAAAGAAATAAGTTAAAAGCTAAGTGCATGCCATTTTACTCAAAACTTTCAACTTTCAAATTTAAAGTCAAAAGGTAGCAAGTAAAACATTTCCACATTCACAATTTTCTTTTAAATACTAAATAATTAGGTAGAATTTCAAAGGTAAATATAAATCGATGAATTTCCTTCCATTTATTAAAAATTAAATACGAGAAATACAAAAAAAAAAAACGTTCGCCTCTTCTTACTTTTTTCACATTTTCATTTTGCGACCTTTCAAGTAAAACAAATTTCGTTCGTGTGCAAAGTGATTTCTATAAAAAGTCGGGGCTGGAAGCTTTCGACGAATCTCTAGAATGCATTGTGCATGTTAAACTGTTATAAATTGTACAAAGTCTTCTATATAGACAAGTTACACGTTTCTTGCATAAAGTTTTCCTGCTCGCTTCCCGAATTAATTGCTTTTTCGGGAAATTTACGATCTGCAACCGCGGTCTTCCTTCAACATAAAGCCAAGAGAAAAGGTGGATAGAGAACACGTGAAAGTAATTTATTTGTGTAACTTTTCGTCGCCGCCACTCCACCTATCTTTCGAGAGTTCTTTTTAACAAATTGCATCGAAAACTTTGCAATTTTTGCAACTATTACTGTAGCGAAATGTTGCTCGCTCCTCCACCATGTCCAGGATATTTCGTTAGGATTACTTAATTGATGTTTTTTTGTTTTTTTATTTTTTTTTTTTGCGGAAAGAAAGGCACGTATACAACACGTGTAAACCTGCTAAATGTTTTATATCAGGTGAAGTTGAAAATTACGACGACGAAAAACGAATGAAACTGGTAAGAATTTTAGAGGTAGGAATTCATTTGTGTATAGACTCTAAAAATAATTGTAATTGCCTTGACTAAATTTCAGATAAGATTTTTCGAATTAATTTTGATGAATTGATTTATTTATTATTATTTTTTTTTTTCAAATCTTAAGAGAAGTGTAGTGTCTATTTAGGTGAGGCTTGTCCAACCTGCGGCCCGCGAACCGCATGTGGCATGAAACAGTTAAAGCCAGGCGATCTGGTTGGTCATTTAAGTATCTTAAAACAGATGCTGTGAGCAAATGACACCAATATCTGATATAATCACACCCAGAGTGGATTTTGTAAGACCATTTCAAGTAGTTCTTGGAGACCGACAACAATAGCGCTCCACTAAACCGTCCTTCCAACAAGGATCGATGTGTGGTATACATACGGCTCAAAAACAAACAGTGGGGTCGGATTGAGTGTATACGGCCCCAAATGCCATATATCAAAGGCTCTAGGCTCTACCCCTACCGTATTACAAGCCCAGTGGCGGATCCAGGGGGGGGGGTCATGACCCCCCCCCCCTAAATTTGAAGAAAAAATATTTAATTAATTGAGTTATTTGAAAAAATATATTTTTTATTTTATACTTTTTTTATTTATATAATTCAACTTAAAAAAAAAATGTTTTTCCAAAACTTAAAAAAATAAAAATTTATTTCAATGAATGCTATTGTATGCATGTGATGTATGTGTGTAGGTTTTTCTCGGAATTTGGGTCTCGGACCTCAGAGAAACACTTCCCAAGCCACGAAACAGACTCCCTCGTTACCACATCAGAGCCCTAACTTAACTTAGTCCTAACTTCTGTTATATTTCGGGGCTTACCTTAGCCGAAGGCAATCACTCTACGCCGTTTCAGGAAGCTATGATTAAGACAACTCGCACACTTTTATTTTATTTATATATATTTTTTTTACTTTTGCTTTGTTCACAAACTTTTCCTTTCACAACCTTCCTCTTATGGTTATTTTTACAAAACGTTTATTTTATTTTTTCTTATCGCAACTTCTATTTTCTTTACCTGTTTACAATTAGTGTTCAGCCTACCGCGGCGGACGATGGTTGAAATGAAATTTAATATTTTCATAAATATCAAACCATCGTCTTGCTATCGTGCATACATTGTTGCCCCCAGAATGTATTCCGCTCGCGACAATTTGCTGAAAGGAGGCTTTTTGGTGAAGACTTGATCGTTTAAATCTTCACCGAGTAAATTTTATGCGCCCGATATGTATGTAGGTATATATGTACATACATATCGTATTTTTATTTTTTCGACAAATCTTACTGAAGGTAAGATTTGTCGTGGGGCTTTTTTCTATTGAAACGACTTGGGTTTAAATTTAAAACTTTTATTTGTCCCAAGTCGTTCTATGGGAAATACTTTTTGTTTTTAACTGAGGAATTTGAATCAATTGCTGATGGCAATTTCTTCGCCTTAAAGAGAGATAAGCCCCTTTTCAGGTAATTTTGGCATGTAACACTCCTAACATTCTAAAATATTTGCAGCGTTCTTATGTAAAAGCACTGACATTTAAAATATGGACTGACTACGTCCATAGAAATACACTGCAGAAAGTGGGCTCATTTCTACATAGCGTTCTCTTTCGATCTAAGCACCAACTACTAATTCGCACGTTACATAGAAATGTGACCTAACTCAAAATTTGTCGTGAAATTGACATATTTCTATCTGATTGTTTTTGCCGCTAGATAGCGATAGTGTAACTTTTCTGTTACTTAAGAACAGTGTGTCAGTGTCACTTTTTGAGTTGTGATGATTTTCATAACAAACGTAAATATGTTTTCGACATTTTAACAGTATTATTTTAAATTGTGTCACTTTTCCACAAAACAGCATTTATTTCTTACAAATTATATTATGAGTTATGACATTTTTCCACAAAGCTCAAAGTACGGAATTTAATTCTTAAAAATCGTATTTTGAGTTGTGCCACTTAAAAAAAACTTCTAAAAATATTTATTCGCAACAAAGAAAAGCAGCACAACTTAAGAGGATGCGGGATTAACAGCTAACCTCGCCAACTGCGGCAACAAAAACTTAAAATTTCTTTTATATAAATCTTCAGAAATATATTTACTAACAAATTTAAGAGTTCAGACTATTTTTAGCAAACAATTCCTACGTTAAGCTAGAATTAATTCTATGTACAGCTTTTCGTTTTTTCGCTCTCCTGAAAAGTTGCATTTTTTGAGTTGGGTCACTTTTCTATGTAACGTGCGAACTGAGAAAGGGCTGCAAACAATAAATAAATAAGTGGGTTTGTCGAAATAAATGTTTTTAAATTAATTATTTGGGTTAATAGAAATTCGAGAGGTTTCACTTTTCAACTTTCCGCCAATGGATTTTTCAATGTTGGCACCGACGTATGAACTATTTTTGACACAAAAAATTGTACTCGCAAGAAATAGCATATCGAGCACAAGAAATAGCATATCGAGCAGTCCATATTACTGAGAAAAGTTGGGCTTGAATGACTCCTGCAGTTTGCATCATTAAAAAAAATTAGTGTTTGTAAAAAAAATAAAAAAAAGTATACTAACAAATGACACATCATCCACACCGTTTAATGCGGATTTCCTAGTTCCAAGTACTGCGGTGGCTATGCAAACCGACGTACGGCGTTGGCGTTTTTTTTTTTTTTTTTTTTTTTTTTGTAATTTGTAAGATGACCCCCCCCCCCTAATTTCAATGCTAGATCCGCGCCTGAAGCCGAGGTATTGGCCATAGAAGAATGTGCCAATACCTGCATTAAAAGTGTTAATATCCTCTCGGACAGTCAAGCTGCCCTCAAGGCCTTAAAGTCCTTCACTGTCAAGTCAGGGATAGTCTGGGAATATCTACAAACCCTCAAAAATCTATCAAGGAGAAACAAAGTTATCCTCATGTGGGTACCTGGACATGAAGGCCACAAAGGCAATGAAATTGCGGATGGCCTAGCCAAAAGAGGAACGGAAACTCAGTTTGTCGGACCAGAACCCCATTTTGTGGCACTTCAAAATGTTACCTCAGAGCTACCCTAAATAACTGGTAGCATAAACAAAAATCCCTGCATTGGGAAAGGCTACAAGGACTTCGTCAGGCAAAAAAGTTTATCGACACCTCTGGCGGAAAAACCAAAGAAGTCCTACTCCTTAGAAGAAGAACAGAGCTCAAATGATCACTAAGCTCTTCTCAGGCCATTGCCACTTGAGGTATCACCTAAACAAGCTGGGTTTGGCTGAGACTTCATCCTGCCGCTTCTGTCAGGATGCTCACAAAATCTCGGAGCACTTGCTCCTGCAACTGCGAAGCATTAGCCAGGCGGAGATTATTCCACCTTGAACATGCTTTTCCTCCACCAAGTTACATATGGAACCTCAAATCCAGAATGGTTCTAGACTTTATTAACAGTCTAAACCTATAAATTGAGCAAATTCAATGGGGAGTCATAATAGATCTTTCAGGTCGCAGTGATTGCGAGGCTAACGCCTATCCACCCGTTCACAAATCTAATCTAATCTAGTCTCTTTTAAGAATTTTGTGTCATTCATTTTTTACATTTTTGTGTCATTTTTGTTGTATATTGGTTTTTATACCCTAGATGAAATCATAGGGGTATACAAAGTTTGTCATTCCGTTTGTAACACCTCGAAATAATGATGGTAGAGCAAAATGGATTGGACACCCATTCATAATATTAAAAGTTATTTCGATTTTTGCATGTCCGTCCGTCCGTCTGTCCGTCTGTGCGCACGATAACTCGAGAACGCGTATACTTAAAGAGCTGAAATTTTGTACACGGACTTTAAAAAAAAAGTAAAATTAAGTTCGAAAATGAGACAAATCGGGCAACTCCTTCGTGGGGTTGCCATATAAAAATTTCGTTTTCCGCTATATATTTGGACACTGCCTGAGAACGCATCGACGTAGAGAGCTGAAATTTTGTACATTATGTTTTTACTACATTAGCAAATAAAATGTCAAAAATGGACTGAATCGGGCAACTCCTTCTTGGTGTTGCCATATAAAAATTTCGGTTTTTTACGTATACTTTGAAAACGATCAGTCCAAGACCATTTTATTGTACTAAAAACTTCTGCAGAATACGAAATCCTATAAAATTGGTTATTACCATTTTTTCTGTGCGACAAACTGTTCTAGAAATATATGTGAAAAACAACTTCAAAATCAATACTTGAATAGATCGATGACCATACGAACTTTAATACGGGCATTCATGTAGGGTATCATAAGAATTGGTCTTAGACCAATTCTATCTGTTTTACTTGTTTGAATTGTTTTAAGTATTCTTATTTGTCCCTATTGACCTTTATAACATTTAGTTTAGTCAGCGTATTTTTTTTTACACAATGTAGAGCCTTTTGCCACCTATTTTTAAGGTATTTTGAAAAGAGCCGAAGCGCCACAAAATAAAGAGCCTATTTACAAAGATCATCATCTTGTCGATAAAATTACTGTAAGCAACAGACATAAAGAAATTTTTATGATATGCCAAATGTAGCCAGGTGCATAAACGATTTAGTACTAGGAGTGCACAAAAAGTTTTTGTATAAACACAATATGGAATAGAAATTTTAAAAAGTGCTTCGCAAATTTGAAAATAACTGAACAAATGATTATTAAAAAAAAAAAAGCAATTAATTTTCCCCTTATTCAATGTAACATGAAAAATATTTCATAAAAATTCTCTATTCATAGCTACCACAACTAAAAATGTTGAGTTTATCGAGAATTGAATAGGCTGATATTTTCCTGACTGATACAATTCACTCTAATATATATTTTACGTATTTATTTCCAATTAGATTTGTACGAAAAATAAAAACTAATATGTAATGTATCATCAATATCATGTTTTACATTTTCACGAATCACCTGGTTCCAAGGAGCAATACTTAAACATTTAACCATTTTATATTGAATCAAGATAAATCTCATTACATTACATAAACTGTATGTATATGTGTACATGTGAATTTATTGATTTTCTCCCTGTACCAAGGATATTCAAGGATTAATTACATGAAGAGGTTTTACTCGAACAAACTTTTTAAAAAGATTCCGCATAAAATTTCAAAAGTGACTCATTCGTGTGTCTGCCTGCATCCGCAAATGAGAGTATCCATATCAAATATCCTACAGAAGTATGTAGGTATGCTTCACGAAGCAAATCTACAAGATTGATGTCATTAAAAACTGCGGATGGTAAACAGTTTTCAACTGGGAAATGATAATTTCTAGGTCATAAATAAAAACTATTAGGGCATAGTTAGAAAAATTACGAATGGAAAATTTATCAGAAAAAAAAAAAAACGTATCTACTTAGACAAACTGTGTACGAAAACTGAATAAATGATGCCAAATAAATTTTTGCAATTAGATTCAAATTTAAATTTAAATAAGTATATTCGACAAAATCTATAATATTAATGTTATTATTTTAACTACTAACAAGGCATTTTAAAATTATTATTTTTTCTAACGTCATACCCCCGGTTAACTCAGAAAAATTATGCTTTAACCGAAACAAAGTTATACGAGTCCATTAAATATCCTGATAGAAGAAAACTATTACCCTTGTGTATGGTACTATATAGTGATTGCGAAACGAAATTTGACTTATGTAGTTACTTGTTGTATTATAGAAGCGCTACTACAGCAGACGTAACCAAAGGGTAAGCCAGCAATGCCTCGCTCCAATATAAAATCAACGATGCCTTAATCTGATGAAGGGAAAGCCAGGGTTGCTAGCCTGCAACAAATGGATTCTCGTACCAGCTTTACAAAAATCTCGTACGTCATGAAAAATTCTCGTACACTAGGCTTATCACGAAATTAATGAGAAAAGGCGGCTTAATTAAAACCGGGGATTATTTAGTAACTTTTCCTTTTATTTATTTTTTTTTTATAAAAAAAATAATGGATATCTTTAAAAAAATTGGGTATAGTCTTGTTCTTAAAATAAAAGACATCTAGATTAGACTAGGATTATCTGGGTCCGAGTTCATATTTTGGTCGAAATTTTCATCCTCAGGTCGCACTGCAGTAGCAGGTTTATTCTATAATGCCGACTTATCACTTGGGAGGTAGGTTTCTTTCGACTGTGTTTTAACACATTGAGCTGAAAGGAGGGCTCCTATCAAGGTCTTTGATGAAATGAATGTTCTTAATTTTCTTCTTGTTAGGTTGTTCTTGCTAAAAATCCTCTCCGTATTGCCATTGGAATGTGCGAGAGTTAAAACGGATAGCGTAAATTGAGGTAGAACTATATATTTGTGGTCTTCATCAGCAGTGCGGAATCGGGAAAGCTTGTGCCAAAATGTGTCAACTTCCTATTTTTTGTTGATTTGTGGAGGAAGTTGGTCGACGTAAGTCGACACTTGTTATCGAGTTGCTACAGTTTCTTATACCCTAGACAGACTGTCTCCATAATGACATAATTTTTAATTAAATGGAGTCAAATATGCAGTGTGTCCACATAAATGAAGTCCATCAAGGACCCATTTACAAAATTTCGCCGCTTCGTTTTCAAATGGACCATTTAGTGAAATTGCAGTAAAACTGCAACCTACCGTCTTTAAAATGAAAGTGAAAAGTTTTTCCAATAAATTTAGCAGTGACAGCCATCAGTTGATCACGAAAGAAATTTCTTTGTCGCTTACTTCTCTTTTTGGTCTCTTTCAACAACAACAAAATTTCTTGATAGCATTTTATTAAATTATTGAACTCTGCCATGATCTTTACTCACATTGCTGAACTGACATTCCAAATAAAATAATTTTCGTCCACAGTCTGTCACCTCTTTATTTCCTCGAAATTACTGATTTTCAAATTATGTCATTATGGGCACAGTCTGTCTGGGTCTTAGGGTCTAGCGGATTTGCCATAGGACACACGCTACATAAAAACATGAGTAATGGAGTATCGTTTCAATATCTTGATATCAGGCCTTGAGCATAAAGCTATTGCTCCCACAGAAAAACAATATTATAACAAATTACATCCCAATATGTTTTCTTTCTAATGATGTTTAAACAAATTACATGTAGGGCCAATTTATGGAAATTATGGTGTTTGAACCAAATCCAAGCTATTTTTATATGAAAAACTCCTGCAATAAGACAAGGCAAAAAGTGTGTAATGTCGGCCGCAATGCTCTTTTCAACTCTTTTTAAAATAAGCAGAACAGTCACCCCCAGAACATACGTACAAGCCATTCTATATTCCGGGGGTTATGGTTCTGCATACTTTTCTTAAATTATCTTTTAATCTAATTTGGCTAGTAGTATTTTAACAGTGTGTAAATTCTAATTGGAATTGGATTGACGCCCAAATTTTCGTACTTTCGCGTACGAGAATACATTTCGCCTCGTACATCGCACCTGAGTAGAAATTCGTGTACATGTACGAGAATTATCGTACGTCTAGCATCACTGGGGAAAGCCTCCTAATTTTCTCCTAGAAATTTACTGGAAATTTTTCCTTTAGAATTTTTTGCATTTTTGGAGGCCAACAACGGCACATATTATATTTGTAAATAACTCGATTCGGTCATCAGAGGCCGGATACACTAACTTGGTGAGTTGTGGAGTTGTGGAGATGAGAGTTCTATTGACACTTAACTCTCCACTCGGAATTCTTTAACTTGGTGAATTTGTATTGAGAAGAACCAAACTCTCAATTCCACTCGACAAAACTCTCGACTGTGTTAGTTATGGAGAAGTAAGAAGAATATTTCTCAACTGACAGTATTGGCTGCTTTTGCTGTGTTTTCTGAAGGTACCTAGGTACCTAGGATTTTCAAATTGAATTAGGAATTCACTTCATATCCTGGCTATGTATACAAAAACAAATTTTGGAAATCCTTGCAATACTTACAGAGAAATAAGGATTTTGGTGGTTCAAGGTACTCGCTAAAAATTGTTATTCACGCGAGATGCTATAAAAATTTTAAATATGCGCGTTAAGTCTTGTATGTAGGATGAAATCGTATCTACATTTTGTCCGCTAATTAGATATGCAACTATTTTTTGAGTCAGGTAAATAGTTTTGGAGATAACTGTAAAAGAAGTGAATCAGTCCTTCTTTAGAAGAAAAAATTGCGGTTTTTTGGTACAAATATAGACATATTTTCAACTCATCATTATGAAGAACTGGTAAGTCGTGGAAATTCACTTTCCATTAGAAAAATGTTCACAAAAACACAGTACTAATGGATGTGAAACAAAGAAGAAAGAAGAAATATATGCGAAATATAGGAACTGGGGTGTATATGACCCAAGTGCAAAACATCCGTCTTTCGGCGGCAAAGTCAGTTATGAAGTTAAAATGATAAAAAAAAAACTACACTACTCAATTACCCGCTTCTTCCTCTTTAATTTGATGATGCATTTGGGTGGTACGACACCCCATCCCTAAAAGCCCCTCATCCAGAAATTGTTCACCTATATTTTGGTACTTTAGACCCTAAATCCGTAGGAAAAGACCCCAACGCTCTACGACCCTCCCACACAGAGTTAGCCGTCTTTCAATATTTCGATACTTCTCACGTTTTCTTTAACTCCCCAAGTATGTTAGAAAATCTCGGATGGAGAGTTTGGGAGTTTTAATCGGGGAAAGCGAAAATTCTCATCTCCCAAACTCTCCGAGTTACAGAATCCGGCACCAGGGGCGCATTCACTAACTCGGAGATTTGTGGAGTTGTGCAGATGACAGTTCTTTTGACACTTAACTCTCCACTCGGAATTCTGTAACTCGGCGAATTTGTATTGAGAATTACCGAACGCTCAATTCCACTCGACAAAACTCTCGACTATTTTAGTTGTGGAGAAGTAGGAAGAATATTTCTCATCTGTCAGATTTCGAAATTAAATTTTGTACTCACTGCATATCCTGGATATGTTTACAAAAACAAATTATGGAAATCCTTGCAATACTTACAGAGAAATAAGGATTTTGGTGTCTCAAGGTACCCATTAAAAATTTTAAATTACGCGAAAATGGCCAATTTGTTCGTCTTCCAGTACAGAAGAGATGCTATAAAAATTATAGATATGCACGTTAAAGTTTGTATGTAGGATTAAGTCGCATCTACATTTTGTCCCCTAATTAGATATGTAATTAGTTTTTCATTCCAATAAATGGTTTTGGAGATAACTTCAAAAGAAACGAATCAGTCCTTCTTTAGATGAAAAAATGGCCGCTTTTTGGTATAAATATGGACATATTTTCAACTCATCATTATGAAGAACTTGTAAGTCGTGGAAATTCACTTTCCATTAGAAAAATGTTCACAAAAACACAGTACTAATGGATGTGAAACAAAGAACGGAAGAAATATATGCGAAATATAGGAACTGGGGTGTGTATGACCCAAGTGCAAAAAATTCGTCTTTCGGCGGTAATATGTCAGTTATAAAGTTAAAATCACGGACCGTAACTATTATGGGACTTTTTGAAAAATCTTGAAATAATAGTTAAAATTTGACCATTTGTTTTATACCTATATATAACTGTTATAAAAAACTTTTAAAATTTTAGATCATAAGATAATAGTTATTTATGAAACGTTTTTTTTTTTTTTTTTTTCTTTACAGTCATAATCAGCGTAGCCAGTTTCCCAGCAATTTCTGGATTTTATAAGCATTTAATTTTTTTCCCAGCATCCCAGCAAAATAAATACATAATATGAACTTGGCAACACCAGAGCTGTAATCTGCTTCTGTTATTACTAATGACATGAAAAAGAAATATACCCATTAAGAAATTTGAATGGACTTCCGGTCGTTTTACTTGTCATTTTTGGCGAATTTAGCTGAAAATCTATACTATTTACGCACGGATTTCCGCTTCTTTAGCCATAGAGAATTGAGTCGAGATTCCAAGTCTTGCATTGGTAGTTGGAACTGAACGTGGAAATCTAACATAACAGATTTCCATATTTTTTCCCTATTATTTTCGCATGAAATTCCCAGAATTTTCCATGACATTTCTATATGGAATTCCTAGGGATTTCAATGATTTCTCTGCATTTTTTATATAAGAAATTCTAAGTCCAGATTCTATGCAGGTAAAAGTGCGGGTTTGGCTCAGTGAAAAATAAATAAATAAATAAATAAAATAAGAGGAAATCATAACTTCTATAAAGTGGAGAAAGAAGATCTTTAAAAACTTTTATTTTTAATGATTCTAAATCAAATTTCTAAATGCAACAAGAAAAAACAACCGCCTCGTCCGGGGTTTGAAACCGGGGTGGTATGGAAATTATGACTTCCTTTGATTTTTTTTATTTATTTTTATAATTATAATTTCAACGCCATAAAGTTCACACATCTGTAATGCTGAAAATGGCATCCTGTAAACCTGTAAAACAGCGCTGGCGAATAAGAATGCCCTCACTTTTTTCCACTGGAATTCTGTGAGAGAATTCCATATCTGGAGTTTTTGTTAAATGGGTAAGCTTCTAAATGTTAACAGTACCAACGAATAATGCAAACAATTTTCAACCTATCCCTTCTGCAATTATGTAGTTATATTTAATAAAGTATTATATTAATTCAATTAACTGTACTATCTAGACAATCATGATGCCTTATTGAATTCGTCTCCATTTTGTTTTTTAATTGAAAATCCTGAATAGTTAAGGTTTCCTTCTTTTTTGTATTTTTTTATGTATCAATGAACTCCTTCGTTGTTACCCAAAACTTTTATTCATTTAAGTCCTATGATAAAAGTCTCACAGGACTTTTATCTTTTCAGTTTTTCGATAACAGTCTGATTGGGACTTTTATATTTTACAATCAGTTATAAAAGTTATAGAAGACTTTTATTTATTTAAGTTTCATAATGGATCTATCACAGACCTTTTATTATTCCAGATCTTGGTATTTGACTTTGGATTTCAGGAATCGAATAGTCCGCAGATTCGGGTATCTGGATATCGGCATATTAGCAATAGTCTTAATGGGACTTTTTTAGTTGATTGACAAAAATAACACTTATTTACGGTCCCTGGTTGAAATGATTAAAAAAAAACCTACACCTCTCGATTACCCGCTTGTCACTCTTTAATTTGATACCAAACATGACGTATTTTGGATAACCCACACTGAGGGGTTGTACGACCCCTCATCACCAAAAGCCCCTACTCCAAAAATTTTTTATCTATATTTTTATACCCTGAATCCGAAGTAAAAACCACAATGCTCTACGACTCTCTCATACATGATATTACGATATTTCTCACATTTTCCCTAACTCCCCAAGTATGTTAGAGAACCTCGAATGGAGAGTTAGAGAATTTTAATCGGGGAAAAACGAAAATTCTCATCTCCCAAACTCCCCAACTCTCCGAGTTGCAGAATCCGACCCCTGACTGAATAAAAACTCTGTCAAAACATTTTCTGTAAATTTCTAAGAAGAAATTAATGCTTAATGCTCATATACGCGTCTATCAGTACGTTTACATGAATACTTCAATATACTTGACTTGAAACTCAAATAGGGTTTTCGGTTAAATTAATTCCAATTACTTGACTTGAAATAATTAATTCCAATTACTTGACTTGAAAATTTCTTGAAATTTACCAAAAATCACAACCAGACATGAAAAATGTTCAAGTACTGCAGTTGCGTTTACATGAATTTTTTCAAGTAAATTGAACAAAAATATTGTGAATTACTTGACCTTAATATTACCTCAAGTCAATGCGCATTTACATGATAATTTGATTACTTTATCTGTACTTGAAGTATACTTCAAGTAATCAAGTAACCGTACTGTATGCTCATAAAAATTGTTAGTGGGCCACCAATAAAGCATAACAATTCTAAGGAAAATATTTCCAGTAAAAAATTACGACCTTCCCTACATGAGGTCAAGGCATCGTTGATTTTATATTGGAGCAAAGTATTGCTGTCTTATTACGACATCAAGTCGGAGCATCATTGATTTTATATTCTAGTGAGGCGTTACCCCATTGTTCTACTTGCCTTTGTATGTTATTAGTTTATCTATGCTCTTACGGCTTATCTCTTGAACCCCTTGTCAATACTTCAGCTGCAGAACTTTTAGCGGCTGAGTTTGAGCAAAACTGTTCAAAATGGTACAAGTGGAGCCATCTGACATTATAACAAGGAAGAATTTTCGCAATCACTATATAAGTAGTTCTATACACAAGGCTAATACTACAATCCCAATTTATGTAGTGATGAAAGTCTACATAACTAAAAAAAAAAAGAAATTGGGCAAATGCATAGATTTAAGAAATTAAGATTGTTAAAATTAGATTTTAATTCTTTATTAGATTCTTGTTCGAGAAGGCTATTTTTTGTATTCTCCAGTACAACAGCAAAACCGAAAAAAAATTGTTATTTAATATTTAATTTCTTATTTAATATTTATTTTAATTTTTAATTTTGGGGTGGTAAGCATATTTTTCTTCTTCTCTTTTTTCTTTCTTTTTTCAGACCACTGCGGACTTAAGTCCGGTATGCTAGAGCCAAAGAAATTTTGTTCCTATACAAAAACTATACAAAAAAAAAAGTCATGCTCAAGGAATTGGAAAGTAAAAAATCGAATCATTACAAATATAGTTTATCTTATTAAACACAAAAAATGTATTATATTTGAGAGCCGCTTTTCAATATGAATCTTCCCGGCTAAAACTATTAAAATTTGAGACGGTTTAAAACAAAACTTTGGGTAGGAATTCTATAGCCTTCTGCCGTTCAGGTTAAAAAGGATTTAGCCGATATTTTAAACAGATTCAAAGGCCTTAACACCCTAAAGAGACTGTGTCTATAATGATATAATTTGAAATTCAGTCATTTCAAGGAAAAAATGAAGACTTGACAGATTGTGGAGGAAAATTAATTTATTTGTAATATCACTGACAGTTCCTCAATGTGAATAAAGATCATGGCAGAGTTCAATAATTTAATTAAATGCTATCAAGAAAATTTGCAAGTATTTACTGTAATTGCAAAGCATTTAGTAGAAGACAATTTTTGTTGTTGAAAAAGACCAAAAAGAGAAGAAATCAGAAAGAAATTACTTACATGATCAGCTGATGGCTGTCACTGCTGCCATGCCATTATTGGAAAAACTTTCCAATTTCCAATAAATTCACATATTTTAATGCAATGTCAGCAAATGGAGTAAAATCTGATTCATTTGAAAATGAAGCGAAATGTTGCAAATCGGTCCTTGATGGACTTCATTTATGTGACACACTGCACATTTGACTCATTATGAAGACAGTCTGTGTAGTAATATTACTTCGGTTCAGAATGGCTAAATTTAGCTGGCATAAAGCTATTTTTCTGGCGACTCTGTGCTTATACCTACTGGCTATTCGGTCTGTCGAGGATGATGGGGAACATCGGATTGCCAGCCACCTTAGTACATTTGAACAATTTTTTTGAATTCATTTCATATATGATACGAAGGTACAATTTGATAATTTAGCGGATTTTTTAGTTTAATTAGCTTACAGAGACCTACGAACTTAAATTTAATAGACATTAAATTGATTGGTTGTATAAGGATAAGCATGATGTCAGTAAAGATGCTTTTAGATTTCAGAAAGGTGTGAAAAAATTTTCCAATTATTTTAATTAGATTTTTCTCGTTTAGTTATGAGTTCAGAAGTCCGTCGTATTGCTGCCCCCTTAAAACTAGCCCCCGGGACAAGTACCCCCTCGTGACAAAGTAATAAATACAAGATCTGCCTCGTTAGTTCAGAGGTAAAAGCAGTCGCCCGGAAAGCAGCAGGTCCCGGCTCTAAAAACCCAACAAGTCGGTTGGTTTTTCTCTTGTATAATAATAATTTGATATCATAAAAATATAATAATAGTTGAAATTTTTTCTGAAAATTCCTTAAATTGACAATGTTTTAAAGATAAATGTCGCTGTTTAGTGGATGCAGCCAAAAGTTCTTTCCTTTTTCTGCTTTTTTAAAAGTTTTCCAACAGAATATACAATTAACACATTATTTGGAACATTAATTTTAATCAAAAGTTAAAATCAAACTAAATAGCTATTTAATAGAAAAGAGCAAAACATAATTTCCGTTGTGCGAATAAAGTTACGCTCGTGTGCACTGAAGCTCTTGTGACATTGTCGTTAATCTCTACCATGTTTTCGATATGTTTTAGCACTTCTTGTATTAAAATTTGTTGTGTTTTAGCACCTCTCAGCTGAATAATACTTCACTTAAGTTTTTTTTCTGTATAGCTAAATAATGTTTTTTTGTGGTTTTAATTTACACCTCCTATTTCGACAGCATCTCAAATGCTTTTACCATCTTCGTATAAGCGTACTAATATTTCCGTCTATGCTCTTGCAATTTTTTGGCTTACTACAATGAGAAGAAATAGTTTCATTTATATCACTTTCCCTCGACATATTAGAAATAAGAATTAAGACAAAACGACAACAAAGAAATGCATCGAATTGTTGACTAGTTTTTGGAATTGTACTTACTTGCGGTAAGGTTCAGTTAAACAACAGAAAGATTTTTTTTTGTATTGATGAATGCAGTCTCTTTCTCTATATTCAGACAAAAAAAAAACAAGATCTCATTCTACTACTCCAGTCTGAGTTAAACTTCAAACAATAACAGGCCGAAATATTATGCTTCATAGCTGCAATGAATACATTTTGAGTTGAAAATTCGGATTAGTTTCAGTTGAAATTGTTGGGCTAATTTGAGTTGAAAATTCGAACCATTTATGATGCATTAATAAATATTTAAACATTCTATTTCATTTTATTCATAACTAAAACCATAATCTAACATATAACTTTGCCGTTATCAGCGTATACTTAATTCAGTTTAGCTATATCGGCATTAATTCAACCATTTTTATGGGAACCTTAAAAGATCGAATGGTTTTTTCTATTTTTTTTTTTTTTTGTATTACTTAAGATAAATTTTCTTCAATTTCAATTAAACTGTTGCTTTATTACAAAAAACACAATAACCAACAAAAATGCAGGTGGACTCTTACAATACAAGCGGCAATCTTACTTATACCCTATAAGTGTGTCCTTATTCGACGTATTAAAAACTATGTCCAAGCAATTTTCTTTCTTCCGAATTTCGGTGGAACAGGTGAATCCTGACGAATTTCACATCGAGATAAATCTTTCACAATACTATTTCCTGCATTTAATTTACATTTATCAACAGAATTATCTACTAATTCCTTTCTACAGATTTCTTTTTCTTGCATCAATCTTTTCAACTTTTCATTTGAATTCTCAATGGCAGCCAAATGTGTTTCTTGTACTTCAATTGATCTCTTTTGTTGCTTAATATTTTCTACGAGCTTTTCATCCAGACTTTTTTTGTGTCTTTTAAGTAAAGTTTGAATTTGAAGTTCTCTTACAGAATTCTGCTGAGTCCATATCTCTTCCCATTTCTGAAGATTATGCTTAACTTCCGATTCATACATGCCTTCAATTTGTGATTGTTTTTGTATTTCCAAATCATATTGCATTTCAAACTTTTCAATAAGATGCTCAATACTATCTTCATTGCAATAAATTCGCAGTCTTTTCAGGATATCAATGTCATCCCGAAGTTCCTTTCGAATATATTCGGATCGTTGTCGTATGATCATTTTTATACGTTTCAAATTATATGGAATTGGTAAATCAGAAATTTTTCTAGCTTTTCTTTCTGTTAGGGCTGCTAATTCAGTTTGTATGATTTCTATAGAGTGCTTTAGTTGATGTTCTTCTTTTTGTAGATTACTACTTTCAAGTTCACGACGTTTTAATTCTTCCATATGACGTTCTTGTATGGCTCGAAACTCTTTAATTTCTGATTCTTGAATTTTTTCACGTTCCTTAAGATATTCTTCTCGTTTTCGTGACTCTTCTTGTAGCCGAAGAGCACGTAGCTCAGATTCTTTCTCTTCTTCTTCCTTTTTCATTTGATTTTCGATCTGTAAGAAATTTAAAGAATTTTAATTTTTATAATTTAATTTAAATTAAGTAAATTGCAAAAGTATATGAGAGTATAGACCAATTTTTAGTTAAGTTTAATAAGTAGAAAAAATTATTATTTATCATATTTTTAAGATGTTTTTTGTTTTTGTAATTTTGAGTATTAATCAAATTATTGTTGGATACATAAACTATTTGTTAATGTTTTTTATTAATTTAGTAGTAATTTATGTGGGAAACCTATCTGGAGGGAGTGATATGAATTTAAGCATAAATATATCTATCGAATGCCTGATTTATGTATGAATCAGTTTATTTCTAATGCTTAAGTATATATAACCTTAAACCCACATCTATATTTCGTCATAATCGAAACAATGTTTGCCCCAGAAACGCAGCTTTGCAAAACCCTCGAAAGATATTTCCCAAGCCATGAAATCGTATCTCCGAGATTCACGAAAACATTCCGCAAGCTGTTTGGAAACATGTGTCATCCAAAGACAACTCAGCGGACATAGCATCAAGAGGCACTCTGCCAAACATCCTAGCCACAACTTCAATGTGGTGGAATGGCCCCGACTGGATACACCAAGATGAGGATCTCTGGCCGCAACAATTACAAGATATACATACTCAACTAGAGCATAAAAAACCGAAGGCTCTAACTATTACTATCGATGAACAAATGGTTTTACTACACAAATACTCTTCATTCCCAAAAACTATAAGAATAACTGCATATTGCCTCAGATTTATAAACAGCATTCGTAAAATACAGTCCACTACTCAATATCTTTCAGCTTCTGAGTTAAAAAGAGCAGAATATTACATAATTAAACTTCTCCAAAAGATCTCCTTTCCCGCTGAAACCTCCCAGTTACACAAAAATTTACCCCTTCCTAAAAAGAGTCGAATTTTGTCTCTCAACCCTTTACTCGACTCTGATAACATCCTACGAGTTGGAGGTCGTCTCACAGAATCTCAGCTAAGTTACGACCAACAACATCCCATAATTCTCCCCAATAACCATCACATAACCAACATTCTTATAGACCATATACACCATAACACATTACATGGAGGCACGCAAGTCATATTGAGTACTATAAGAAATCGGTATTGGTTAATAAATGCTCGCAATACAATTAGACATCGTATTCATAAATGTGTTGACTGTTTTCGATTCAATGCGAAATCTAGCTCTCAGTTAATGAGTTCACTGCCCGCAGCAAGGGTCAATATATCTCTACCCTTTCAACATGCTGGGGTAGATTACGCAGGTCCGCTTGATATGAAAACATCAACACTAAGAGGAGCGAAATTAACGAAAGCCTATATTTGTCTGTTTGTTTGCTTGGCCACTAAGGCCATACATATAGAACTTGTCTCTGATATGACTACACCAGCTTTTCTAGCCGCTCTTAAGAGATTTGTTGCACGAAGAGGCCTTTGCTCACACATCTACTCAGATCAAGGAACAAATTTCGTAGGAGCGAATCGAGTTTTACAATCAAATTTACAAAAGTCCATCAGAACAATTGAGGTCGAATTGGCCAGCCAATTTGCTAATCAAGGTAAAACTTGGCATTTCAATCCTCCTGCAGCACCACACTTTGGTGGATAATGGGAATCAGGTGTAAAATCCACCAAATGCCATCTATACAAAACCATCAAAAACGCAAAACTCACCTATGAAGAGTTGTACACAATGTTGGTTCAAATTGAGGCATGTTTGAATGCCAGACCTCTCTCTCCTCTGTCCAATGATCCAACAGATTACAATATGCTCACTCCTGGACACTTCCTGACAGGTCGTCATAATCTCACCGTATTAGAACCTCCCAATCTTAATCCTCAACAACAACCTGTCAAGAGATGGCAGCACATCCAATCTCTCTCCCACAATTTTTGGAAACAATGGTCAAGAGATTACTTACACACATTGCACCAACGACATAAATGGCAGACAGAAAAGGAAAACTTACAAATAGGAACTCTCGTTCTAATAAAAGACGATCAGGCTCCCATCGGAAAATGGCCATATTCTATAAAATGTTATATATTGATACATATAGAAAATTGATTTGACATTGATTTTAAATATGCTATAGAGCCTAAACTATTTATAATCCATGCAGGAAAATAGTATTCCAGTAATTTTAAACTTGGCTCCTTACCTTTGCAATTCTGATTAAAAAGCAACTTTACCATTTTATGTTCAATAATTCTCATAAGCTGAGTAATATGTAGTTGCATAATCATCTGCAGACAGATTAATTCGAATTCATCGGACCATGCACTGGCGTAACTAACGCCCCCACAGTTTCTAGGGGCCCACGAAGGTCTACAAAATTAAAATTTTCGTATGAAACTAGAAACCATATAAAATAACAACGCTGGATTAATAAGCAGTTAGATTCATTCAATTAAAATTCGGTTTCTGAATAAAAATCATATTAACTCTGTAATGATTTCAATGTTTCAGTTTCATCTTAAGGTGTTCATACCACCATAGGCTTTGAGAAGCTGCAAATACGCTGGCTAGACAGTAGTGATGACACAACAATAAAAAGTCGAGAATTCTTCTATTTATTCTTTGTATTAAATGGAGAAAACAGGTACGGAAATATTTGGCTGACTTCCGTAAGCTAGGCGTATACGCTGCTAGCATGCATCAGAGTTTATTTATTTACTTACTTTGAAGGTTATAAAGATAGTAAACAGAAAGCTTTCCAATAATATACTACCTTACATGTAATTTAACGAGTTAATAGATTTACATAAACAAAACAAGAGAAGAAGTTAAAGAATAATTAAAAAGCAAAAAGTAAAAGAAATGTTGAGATATAACTACAAAAAATAAATTATAACTAAAGAAGTAAAATTAAGAGCAAAAAGTAGCTATATAATAGAAAGAAAATATAAAAAAGAAAAAAAAAAAAAAAGTACAAAAATACTTAAACTAAATCTAAAACATGCATAGATACATGCGTGAACTTAAAATTAGAAGATTAGGCAGGCAAAAAGTAATTAGGACTAAAATTCATAGAGAGAGTGGAGGGAAAAGGGGCAAAGAGAAGCAGTAGAATGAAGGAGAGTGTTACTGAACGATCTCGCGGAGGATTAGCTTTTTAAATGTCAGAGGGCTAGCGTTGAAGATGTCTATATTGTTAAATCTTATATTGTATGATTTTGTGATTCTGTAGATAGGTGACTTTTCTTTAATGTTTGTTCTGCAAGTAGGTAATCTGAAGAGGGTCTGGGATCTCGAATTACGCGAAGGGACATGTAAATCAATATTAGTCACCAATGCATCACAATATACTTTACCTTTTAAGATCTTGTATAGAAATGTACTATCCAAGTAGATTCTGCGATTTTCCAGTGTCATTAAGTTATATTTTGCTAGTCTTTCATGATACTCTAGAGTGGTATTCTCCAATCTGAGCAATAGGACTCTAGTGAATTTTCGTTGGACGGCCTCAATTTGTGCACTATAAGAGGAATAAAAAGGATTCCAAACCTGACTAGCATATTCAAGAATGCTCCTTACTAAATAATAAAAAAGACTGATATAAGAAGATGCTGACCTAAATGATTTGCAAGTGCGAAAGATAAAGCCTAATAAACGAAATGATCTGGAGGTAATAAAGTTTATATGTGGAATAAAGAGGAGCTTTTGATCAAATATTACACCTAAATCTTTTATCTCATTGACACGAGAGAGAGTAGTGTCGTGGATGGTGTAGTCAAAGAATATAGAGTCTTTTTTACGATGAAACGATATACATTTGCATTTGCTTACATTGACATCAATACAGTTATCATGGCACCATTTTTCCAGCCGTAGTATATCTTTTTGAAGATGAATACAATCCGTCACGTTATTAATTTTCCTACGGATCTTGGCATCATCAGCGTATAATAAGCAATCAGATACAAAACAAGAAGGCATGTCGTTGATATAAATGAGAAAAATTAATGGTCCAAGTATTGTACCTTGGGGCACTCCAGAAATTTGTTTAAATGCGGACGATTGATGGCCATTAAATACAACGATATTATCTCTGTTGGTTAAATAGGAGTGGAACCAAGATATGGTGTCTGTCTGGAACCCCATTAGAGCCATCTTTGAAAGACAGCGTTTGTGATAAATCTTATCGAATGCTTTGGCAAAGTCAGTGTGGATAGAATCTATTTGTGTATTTTCATCAAGAGCGGATGCGATTTTGTCTGTGAATAGAGATAAGTTGGTGATCGTAGATCGCCCCGGTAAAAATCCATGCTGTTTTTCAGAAATAAATGATTTTATTTGGAATAGGAGCTGATAATAAACGACCTTTTCAAAGATAAGTGCAAGAGCGTTAGAAATGGAAATGAGTCTATAGTTAATGACGAGTTTAGAGTCACCAGATTTATAAATAGGCATAACGAAGCAATTTTTAAGAGCTACTGGGTAAATTTTATTAGTGATTGAAAGATTGAATAGATTAATAAGCGGTTCCGTAAGACTTTGTGCGCATCTCTTGAAAAGAATATTTGGAATCCCGTCAGGTCCCGGATTTTTATCACAATCAAGATTGTTTAATACATTAAGAACTGATTCCGAAGTGATGGAGCTTAACATTATATTCATATTAGAAGCGTCCTGAGAAGGCGAAGGGATAATTCCGGGATATTTTTCAGAGTATACGGATGTAAAGTGCGCGGAAAACATCTCACATATAAGTGGAGGACATGACGATGTATCATCATTAAATGTTAATTGTTTGGGATACGTGTTCGATCTATTTAGGTTCTTACTGAAAGCCCAAAATGCCTTAGGGTTGTGTTTTAGCGAATGTTCAGTATGGTTGAAAAGAGAACAGTAGAAAAGAGAAGAATATTACTTTAACTTTAGCATATTAGACAAGTAAGAAATGAAGGGGAATTAAAATATGTATAAGATCAAATTTTTCAAGTTTAAAAGTTTTGTAATTTCTTCAATCTCCCAACACTGTTGTACGGTGCGGTGATCAGTGGACTCGGGCTTTTACTTTATGTAATTGGATATTTCCGACTACTATGTGGGAAGCTCAGATACTCCTCGCTTTTAATGTGCTTTCTTGAGGATATGTTGGGGCTACCAGTGGTTTTTTAAGAGGTTTATTGATGAATGTAGAGCACTAAATAAATAAGTTTGGCAATCCAGATCTTGGCAACACTGCTCGTAGTACCCACGAAACCTTTTTATTTTTTTACTCAACTCTGGCTTGGAGTGAGTGGAGTGAAGGCACTGTTGGGAGATCTTGAGAATTCTCCCATATTATGTTAATTTCTTGCCTGAAAAAGTTAAAGTGAGAGAAGGAAATAATTTCGTCTCCCCGTACAAAATTATGGGAAACATCACACATCCAAAGCTCAGAAAATATTTCCTCACAATTGACATACAAAATTAAATTTTCCTTAGCAAGTATGTTAATTTGCGGGGGGGGGGGGCTCGAACATCCTTAGTTACGCCACTGGTACCATGGCACAGTTGCATATTACTAAGTTGATAGTCTTCAACTTAAGATTATCAGAAAATCTTTTTCTTGATCTGTTAATTTAGAGAAGCTTAAACAGGTGCTTATTAATAAAATCAAAAAAAGGACTTTAATAATTGGAGCGCCAGCATGTTAAAGAATGTGCTAAATGTCATCGAACCTATTTTACTTGACATAGTCAACTCTTCGTTGTCAAATGATTAATTTCCGGATTTTTGGAAAAGGTAGTTCAACTACAATTGATTAAATATTTTGAAGAGCATACCATTAGTTTTAGGCTTTAGAAGGCCGCATTCTTGTGAATTATCTCTAAACTGGCTAATAATGGGATGGAAGTAAACTATTTATTTATGAAGACCAATTTATTATCGCTATTTTCCTAGACATAAAGAAGGCTTTTAATATGGTGGATATAAATATTCCCATGGACAAATTAAATAAATACGGAGTGAGAAGAAGGCAAACGAATTAGTTTCAGTCGTTTCTAACGAACATATCGCAAAGATTTTATGTCAAGAGCAATAAACTATGCGTTAGCAGTACCACAAGGTTCTATCATGAGAGCATTGCTGTTTATTATTTATACTAATTATGTGGGTAATATTCTGGGCCACTGTAAATTAAGACTCTTTGCAGATGATGCGTTATTGCATGATACAAAGATTAACAAGGTTTTTTTTATGATGATGCCAAAGCTCAGGGGATACCCTATGATGCCGTAGCACGGCCTTGGCAGGAAAGGAAGAAGGGGTAGGGAATTGGGGATTATTGGGTTGAGTCAAGCAGGTGACGGTGTACATTGCGCTTGAACTCTTGCGACCCATACCTAAGGGGGAAAACAGATGACAGCAAACTGTTCCACATTCGTACTGTCCTACTTATGATGGATTCGCGAAATTTCACAGTACGGCCGAATTTGACTTCAAGGCTGTGAGGGTAAGCTCGGGTTACAGCTCGTGTAGTGCGTATAGGAAGGATTCTACAAGGGATCTGGCTAGAGATTTCGTCAGAGCAATAGCCATAGAAGTAGAGAGACAGACAACCGACATTACCCCGGTGCTCTAGGGAATCAATAGTTGCTATTGATATGTCATCGCCAATAAGCCGGAAGGCCTTCTTTTGGACTTTGTCTAACGTGGACAATGCAGTACGTCTGAAAATTATCTGCCCTCAGAGTCAGTTGGGTGGTTGGCGCAAGCAGAGAAGGCCAAACATCTGCGCCTTCCCAATGGATGTAGGTAAGTGGTGTAAAAGTCCCTTATGGACTGAATGTGCGCTACGGCCTTTTGAATTGTAGGCACGAAAAATTTTGTATATGGCTGGTGGCAGCGACAGGTTTTCGTGGAACCTCCCCACACTCTCCACCAATAGCCGAGGCAAGCTAGCGTGCCGCCCTGCAGTCAACGCTTTCCACCGAGTGATCTGTCAGCTAATGCTGACAGTCTGGACTTCACGTCCAAGTACATCACTCTACATACTACCATAACACATCCTGACAGAAGCTGTAGGATGTAATCTCAGCACCAAACCCATCTTATTTAGGTGATACCGCAAGGAATAGTGTCCAGAGAAGAGCTCTGTGATCATTTTAAGCTCAAATTCTGCTAAAGGAAAGGAGCTCTTTTGTTTTTACCCCAAAGGTGTTGATTAACTTTTTTTTTCCTGACGAAATCCTTGTAGTCTTTTCCAATAACGGGATTTTTGTTGTCACAACTATTTAGTGTAGCTTTGAGCTAACAATTCGAAATGGAATTAGGTAATTAATATGAATTTATGCAGTTTGATGACAACAGTAAAAAAAAAATTATGAAGATATTGGATAAGGAGTCTCTAAATTTTCCACAAGACGACGTCAAGTGAAACATTAACAATTAAAATTAAAAGTTAATAATAATAATAATAATTTTCATTAACAACTACTAATCAATCACAAACAAGCTGAACTAGCAAAAATTTTCTAGCTGGTTTATTCTTATCATTTATTTCAGTTAGTTGCATTGAATCCAAATTTTATTCTGATAATTTTGAATATCTTTTCGACAAATCGAAGCTACATGATATGTAGGAAAAATTATTCCAATATTTTGTACCAGCATTGTAAAGTTAATCATCAAGATGGGCATATATCTATTTAATAATGTGGATGTAGGTGATTTATTTTCAAACAATTTTTTTTTATTAAGCTTAAGCAGCATGAATCTAATTCTCGTAAATTTTTTAAATTCCCCATAAGAGAATCATATCTAAATCTTAATATATACTGTGTATCGAATTTTACTTAGTTATTCTTGTAATTTCGAGCGAAATGAATTTTTCCAATTTAAAATTAACCAAAATATGTTTTCGAACAAATTATAATACAAAATTATCTAAACGGGTTAAGTCCTGTATGTATGGGATGCGGCGAGAGGAGCCCGAGATAGTAACACACTTTCTTTGCCACTGTCCAGCTCTCTCGGGAAAGCGTTACAGATTCCTTGGCTCACAGATCCTGAACGAGCTGCACGAAACCGGCAAAGAGGGCTGGGTGCCAATACTTAAATTCGTAAGAGCGTCCGGTTGGATTCTACGACCACTTGCTCATAAGTCTGGAGGATGAACAATGGGGCTTTTATTGCCTACAATCCAGAGCTCCTGTAATGGGCCTCAACCTCAACTTTCAATCAATCATACGGGTTAAGAGGAGTCAGTACCAAGATTTGCAAGTTTCATACATTTTTCAATGCGAATTTCTGGCAAACTATTTGTACCAGAATAATGATTTATATCTTTTAAATTAAAGGTAACGAAGAGGTCTAGTAAAAATTTCGAGAAAAATAAATAAAAAATGTTTTGGATTGGAGATATTAGCTCGGAAAATTGTAAAAAATGATAAAAATTGATTTTGTTCAAATCAAATTCTGTTAGTAGGTATTCTCATTTCTTTAGATTGTGACTATTTTAGAAAGATAAAGCCTAAATCTAGCAATTAACGTCGAGTTTTTTCATTTTTAGTGGCGCTTTTTTTTAATTATTTGACTCTAATAGTACTTGTTTTTTCTTTCGATATTTCACCGACAAGAAATTGCAATATTTCGTTGAAAGTTGTAAAAATATAAAGCAAAATAGTATATTTAACAATTATGTGCAAAATAAAATTTACGACAGTTAATTCTCGTTAAAAACTTTCAATTTTTTTGAACTAAAAAATTTCATTTTCGTCTTAAATTGTCGCATGTTTGGTTTCTGGCTTTTACGCTAGATGTCTCTAATGTGACTTATGGTCTAGGTCTACGCTAATTTTGTATGAATTTTCATACTTTCAGGACACAAACCTACATATAGTAAGTTTTATTGCCTACAGGCTCGCTGGTATCTAAATTGAAATTTTTGCTGAGTACTGACTCCTTTTAAGTGAGATGACTCACTGAACTGAACTGGACGTTTTAATAAATAATTTTGTGTTATACTGAAAGCACGCCAGGAGTGACTCAAAGCCATGAAAATCCATAGGATGATCTTGAAGGGGAATGCTAATACCACTTTGATCCACTCTGCATTATCAGTTCGTACAAATCTTACACATAAATGTCTAATGAAAATTTCTTCAACAAATCCCATTGGAAATTGAACCTTACAAAAAAAAAATAACAAATCAATAAAAATCTTAAGTAGATTCTTTCAAATTCAACATTTAAAAAAATATATATGTGTCTGATACCAGCCGACCCTCACACCCACCTGCTTATCCAACCAATTCAACTTGGCCAGAGTCTGATTGTCTGTTTTGGACTCAACAAATAATGTCGAATCATCTGAAGACCCATACCTCAGTCGACTGTAAAGTTTACTTTCAAGTTGAAGTCGTCTTCGCTCCTCTTGTCGTTCTTTCAAGTTTTTGTCTATTTTCTCCAGAACATCTGTAGAGATACTTTTCGGTCTGCGATGATTTTTAAGTAAACTAAGCTCCTCTTCATATTTTTTCTTTTCACATTGCAAAAGTGCTCTGAGCTTTTCTTGTCGTTCATGAAGTTGTTTATCTTTTAACTCATTATCGCGAGTTTTTCGTAAATTTTCCTCAGCCTGTTCATAATATTCCGGTGTTGTCCATGTCTCGTAGCGTGAGGTAACCTTTCCCCAATGTTCAAAGTAATGATTTACGGCGCTATTTTTTTCAATACGCAAATTTTCAGCTTCACGGCGTCTAGCGAATGAAGCTTGTAGCCGTTGGGTTTTCATTAAAAAAAATGTTTAATTTGTCTGAAACGAAAACAAGAAATAAATTATTGCAGTCGCAGACAATTTTTTTTTTTTTTTACATAAATAAAATCTTATAAAAATATGTCTATTCGTTGGCACTTATTTTTGGTGAAGCCCCATTTGAAGATGGTACTTCGGCTTCTTGTTGATGGTATCATCATTCGATTTATATCGAAGACTTGATTGATTTTTTTTTTTTTTTTTTTTGGTAACTAAGGCAATGACCAGTTCGAAATTTTAATTATGTACCTATTGCGATTTATCTTATCGGTGAAAGTATCAAGTAAAGGCATTCATACATTTTTGAGAAATATAAATATCAAGTTCATGTCAGTGTCGAGGTATTATCTGCTAATATTAACTGCAGCGTCATGGATTTTAGACATTTATGGGTGATTTATTATCAGCAATAGATTGTATGTGCGCAAAATGTTTTTTTTTTCTTCTAAAATTAGAAAGACCCCCAAAGCTCCCTAATTACATAAAAAAATAGCTATTTACATTAACTCATGAGAGCTGAATGGAACTAAAGCGTGAAACTCAACAATCCTTCATGAAACTCTCTGATAATTATCCTAAAGCGGAGGAGATACTCTAGGATGGCCATTAGCACAACCTTGGAAGGAAAGTAAAACGGATTAAGGAATAATGGATTATTGGATTGAGTGTAAGAGGTGACAAAGCATGCCTTACTTGAACAGCAATGGCTCATAACTGGAGAGAGAAAGAAAAGATGGTGACTAGTTCTACAACTGCACTGTTCTATTTACAAAATTTCACATTGTAGCAAAAATTAATTTCAAAAGTGAGTGGATGAGCTCAAGCTGAGATCCACACATCTGGAAGAATGCTACAAGGAATCAGGCTAAATATTTCAACAGACGAATAGTCATAGAGGTCCACCTATAGCCTAGTTCTCGTAAATTTGCAAATAAGATTTTTTTCCTAAAAAATGTATTTTTCATTTAAACTGCGTGTGGGCTGGAATGATAGGTAAAAGCCTTTGGCCCGCATGCCGCAGGATGCGATGGTACCAGAACTTCTTTTTGAGCGTCTCCTCTCTGTAAGTTTTGCTGAAAGGGAATCGTGAACTAAGGGAAGTGCCTTATCGAATCATTCCCGGTGTTCTCTAAAAAATTTCACCGACAGCTCTCTCACTAATGCGCAAACCGATGCGGATACTTCACTTTCTTAAACCTGACATTGGGTTGAAGTATTCATTTGGACAGCACACCACTGCATTCCATCCAGGCTAAAGTCTTCGCCATCACAATGGCAACGAAGATAGCCCTTGATATGAGGAGGATCAAGGGAAAGGATATTGCTATCCTTTCGAATAGTCCTTCGGATAACATTTAAGTTACTGGAAAATAGTTAGCAGATCGCCCGTGGATAAGCTATATATCCACAACAAGGTGTCTCCTCTTCAGTGATCTTCTAGTCACATGTGGATCATGGGGAATAAAAGGACTGATCTTCTCTAACCAGGTCTGCCTTTGGTTATTCGTTCCTTAGACGGGAACGTACCGTAGGAGTTGCCACCTCGGTTATCAGGTCTCTCATCAAAGTGAATGTTCGTATGAAACATCAGAAGAGTTGGGCGAAGCTGAGCGCTTACAGGCGCACAAAACATTTTCTTGATGCGCCCAATAGGAATTTCTCTGATTTTCTCTTGCGGCTTGAAAGGAAAATAATATGAAACTATGGTTGGCTTCATCACCAGCCACAGCTCGCTTCACGTGCTCATCTAACAAGGATGGGAGTTATTGACAGCCCTGAAAGGAGACTAGGTCACAAGAAGACTCCGCCTAATTTTGTGTCAGTTCGCATAGCTGAATATACGAAAACAATATAGTAATTAAAAATGATTTATAGTTAGTAATAATAAAAAATTATAGCAATATTATGTTTTGTGGAAGAGACTTTATATAACTGAGACTGCGAAATCATAAATTATAGTGATGAAGTACGCTGTGAAGCGGGCGATTATAAAAACTATTTTTACATGAATGAAGGCTTATTTAATAAATAACTGCGAATGATGGAACAATTTTTGCCGATGAAGGACACTAATATGTGCCTATAGCCAAAGGAAGAAACTTTGAAAATATCAAGTTTTCAGCTGTAATGTCAGCAGCTTCAATAAGTGATGCAGTTATAGATTTTCAGATTTTTTTTTAATATTAATTCTTAAAAAAATTTCAATTTTTGCTGTATTTAAGCAGCGACTACTTGAACTACAACAACAACTGGCAAATGAAATCCAGTGAAGATCCATAATTATCCGTTAAAGTTTTTTAGTTATTTCGAATATTTCAATGATGTGCTCTCATACTTACTAAATAAAACATATGCCCCCATTCAGACAAAACGTATAAAGATAAAAGGTTGTCCCTGGCTCCCACCTGAGATATACAATCAGTATAGAAGGCTTAAAACTCCCACCAGTCTGACTTTATACAAAAAGTCTTGATGCGTATCCAAGTTACATTGCAGTATTCACCCCAAAAAAGCTTTAGAGGGTCTTATATGACCTAGGGTTTAATGGTGATGATGGCTCAGTATGTGACCTAGACGTTGATGAGCTCAATGAGTTTTTTACTGCTACTACTTGTAATGAGAGTAATACCAGCGTTTCGCCATCCTCTTACAATACTCCTATCGCTCTGGAGTTTTATTTTCGTTGCGTTAATGAGATTCAGGCCACCACAGCTGTATTATTTATCCAATCTGATACTATTGGACCCGATGGAATCCCACTGTGCTTCGTGAAGCTTATCTTACCTTTCACTCCTCTCTTAATGACATCAGGGACTTCAGACCTATAAGCTTATTATGTATTCTAGCGAAGGCACCAGAAGAACTCATTACAGATCAAATATCCGAACATTTGGATCGAATCAATTCCCTGAGTCATTGGTAGTCAGGCTTTCGCCCTGGGCACAGCTGGACATTAGAACTGCTTTAGATGATGACCGTATTGCGCTCATAGTCCTACTCGATTTCCTGAAAGCTTTTGATAGTATTGATCACATGAAACTTCTTAACAAGCTGAAGAGCCTATTTGGATTCGGATCACTAGAACTGATATTAATTACAAACTTTTTGGAGAAACGCTCGCAACGAGTTAAAGTGAACGAAGTCGTTTCTTCTAGGCTTTCTTTGACTGTCGAAGTCCCACAAGGGTCAATGCTTGGTTCTCTGCTCTTTAGTCTTTTTTTTTTTTATTATTATTTGTCAACTGTTATCAGAAATAGTTCTGGCCATCTGTACGTTTATGGCGTGCAAATATATCTTGATCTCTTAGAGGACTATGTAAACAGAATTAACGAAGATCTTTATAATGTTTTAAAATTGTCAATCGATAATAATCTAAAGCTCAAACCCGAAATTTCTCACGCGCTTGCGGTAAGCAGAGAAAGTTGCAACCCCATCAATTTTTCCCAGATAGAGTTCGATTGTACCACTATACAATATGTACTGAAAGTTAAAAACTTAGGCATTAGGTTAAATTCACAAATGATCTATTGCGGCTATATTAAAATGAAACTAGGCAAGATCTGTGGGGTACTTTGCCGACTTTAGTTGTATACTGGGTATCCTTACTTTTCTTCGAAAATAGTTTTTAAAATAATAGCAAAATGTAAAAACTTTAAGATAACAATTAAATTTTTTTTTTTTTAAGTTTTACCGTTGTTTTATAAATTTGATATTTTTGCAATGTTTACTATGATTGAGATTTATGAAAAATACTCAATGGTTAAAAGTAGTTTAAAATATTTTTTTATATAAATTCAAAACGACATTTCTTCGAAAATATATTTATTCTCTTAACATCGTAGATAACTAATACGGAAGTCTGCCTGGCCTCCAGTGGTGGAGGGCTCTGCAGGATAGCCGCGAAGGCCTAAAAAATACCGGTTAAGTTACGTGATAACATAAAAGCTGCTTTTTGGTGTGGCAGCAGAGAATTGTATTTCATGATGAATGGTAAAAGGAGCAGACGATTTGGTTGGTGGAAAAGTGGTGGCAGATGGCACCAAAAACATGGGAAAATGTCTATAACTTAGGTCATAGAATAAAGGTTGGAACAAAAATAAATATTTACAAAAGGTCATCAAAATTCTATATACGGAAGAGCAGACAAATATTTGGAGCCAAACACCCTGGCAGACAGCGACAAAGAGCGCGATTTTTGCGCATCATAAAAAATACATATTTTGGAAGAATTTTTCAATTTGTTTTATTTACCGTCAACATAATCGTCAGATAGTCACTCTGGACTAGGGCTGCCATCCGTCCGGGGAGCGTCCAGACGGGGTTTTAAATTTTTGGAAACCAGTTAAGTAAAAATTTTATTTTTGTGTGTACTTAACGTGTACGGTGTAGTTGATAATGCTGACAGTCAGATCGACTCAACTCTCACTCAAGTTCTATCTTCTGGTCCCTGCCAGTCTTACCCCAGTAGTGAAGCTAGCAGACAATCATTGCTTGTGTAACTTGCGTTGTGTGCCTGTGTATTATTTTATGTACCGCGCGCCCCACACACAATGTTAAATCTCTATACTACAGTGCGTCACGTAAGTAAAATAATTGTAAATGCCAGCATACAAATAGGACATTTCACGAGAAAAAAAGATTACCCATAAAAAAGAGACCTCTGTATTCATAAAAGTTAAAATAAACAACAAATGGCGTGTGCATTCCAATAAGAGGTGTTATTTTGATATTCAAAGACAAATGCCATTTTTTTAGATAAATGATCGGATCTTTATTTCATTAGAAAGAGGAAGGTATGCCGTTAATAATGGAAAATAACATCAGCCAAATGACCACCACGACCATGCCTACAGGTGCATATCCTTTTCATGAAATTTTCCATAACTAAATCGCAAAGTGGCTGCCCTATGTCCTCGATAGCCTCACGAATTCCATCTTTGAGGTCTTGAATCGACGCTGGGCTATTGGCGTAGACCATCTCTTTCACGTGGCCCCAAAGGAAGAAGTCGCAAGGTGTTAAGTCACAAGATCTCGGTGGCCAATTGTGATCACCTCTTCGAGAGATAACACGGTCCGGAAACTTTTCCCGTAAAAGATCAATGGTTTCGTTGCTTGTATGGCACGTACCGCCGTCTTGTTGAAAGTAAACGTTGTCCAGATCAATACCATCCAATTCCGGCCATAAAAAAGCATTAATCATCTGTCGATAGCGCAATCCATTCACCGTAACTGTTGCTCCAGCCTCATTTTCGAAAAAGTAAGGTCCAATGACCCCGCGGGACCATAAACCGCATCAAACAGACACACGTTGAGGATAGAGAGGCTTTTCAACAATAACTCTTGGGTTTTCCGAGCCCCAGATGCGACAATTTTGCTTGTTGACGAAGCCATCGAGGTGGAAATGGGCCTCATCACTCAAGATGAGTTTTCGATGGAATTCCGGATCATTTTCATGCATTTCAAGGACCCAATCAGCAAAGACTCGACGTTGTTGATGATCGGCCGGCTTGAGTTCTTGTGTTAACTGAACTTTATAAGACTTAAGACCCAAATCTTTATGCAAAATACGGTGTAATGACGTTTGTGGAATGCCTAATTCCAAAGAATGACGAGGAATGGACAAACCTGGGTTTTCTTCAACACTTTCGGCTACAACAGCAATATTCTCGGCTGTTCTTGAGCGACGTACACGGGTTTTATTCTTCACATCACAGCTCGAATTTTTCTACCAATTTCTGTATTTCGGTCCGACAAGGTGCTTCACGACGACCCCAAAATGTTCGAGTTTTACGAACCGTCTCTGCCACATTTTCACCATTTTTATAGTGAATTTTAATAATTTCAGTGCGTTGTTGAATCGTGTATCGTTCCATTTTTATTAATGGCGTAGTTTCTACTTTGCAAATGTCAAAAAATGACAGCTCCAAAAGTGACATCTACCGAAATAGCGGGCTAATTAAAATAACACCTCTTATTGGAAAACCCTATATTTCGAATAACTAAAATAATTTTTGTCTTTTTGTAAAGCCATTTCGATTATTTTTGGAGCCATTAAAAGATAGAAATGGCAGTTTGAATAATATAAATGGTTTGGTTTTAGGTTAGGTTAGGTTTGGTTAGGTACATATTTTTAATAGCCCCTGGTTACTTCTGCCGTTTGAGTTTCAATATTTTGAATAACCAGAACTTTTAGTTTGTGCTATATTATGTAGGTACTATAAAAATTAACAATTAATTATAATTGCTATTCCTAATGGAAACATAAATTGAAATTGTATCATTAATATTAAAATAAATAAAATGTAACCAGAAATCATTCTAAAAGCTAAGGCAAAATTATAATACGATTCTTGTTTGTGGTAAAGACAACTTAAGAAAATCTCAAAATCAGTCTCTTTCTTAACAACTATACAAATGTATAATTGAAATTTTAATGAAAAGCTTCTTATGTAAAGTACCCACCCATATCAAATAAAACACAAATGAACCTTCATTTCATATTCAATATCCTCTCAAAGTGTCAAAATTTTATCAGAAGGGCCATCAACCTCACTCAATTATTCATGGGAGCTATGCCGAATTTGGCATAGAATTATCGTTGTCGTAAATAGAACAAGAGAAAACCAAATCTCGGTAAAAGGCTTTCATGGAAATTCATTAAAAATTTCGAATCACCTGTCCAATCTCCGATTAGGCAAAGTTTCCCATATCATAGAATCTATATTCGCTATGTTTTACGAGAGTACACTGCTATGTATGTATATACAAAATGGTACGTACGTATAGTATACAGGATTCGACCTTCATAAATATTTTAATAGCAGATGATAAAGTTGTTGTTGTATGGAACTAAAGTCCTGGTCCAGCTATGGGTCAATTATATATGTACATACATATGTATACATATATACTGGGCAGGGGAGAGAATTCTATGATGCAACGACCTAATGCTATCATCCGCCCCACAAATACATATTATGTATATTGTGGAAAGGGTGCTAGCCGCCATACTACATTATACTGTGGTGGTGGATACTATTACTATGGATCTCCTGAATCTCTTTGAGTGCTCTTTAACAGAGAACTGCTATGGATATTTGACCACTTGTGACCTCTTAGCACGCGTTGGCCCACATTTTCAGCATCTGTAAATTGCTCGCTCGTGAAACTACATATTTGCAAGCTATGCTGATGTGGAAAAATCCACAATTGTAGATAAATCTCGAGTTTGCTCACTTTATTTGGAGATTGGAGCCACATAATGGGACTCCCCTCTGTTCTGTGTGTTGAGTTCACAAAAAAAAAAAAAAAACTGTTAGGGCATAAGCAAGGGAAGTTTTTTTTTATGTTATTTTTTAAACGAGATTTTGTTGGTGTCATTGAAACGTTATCTTTTTACAACTCAGACTTTGTGCTGGACTAGTTTTTATATTTGTATGTACAGCTTGACCACAGATATGTATTTTGCAATACTCTTCTAGCGCTCAATTTGTTTGTCCACTTGTACATCCCCGGGCTATTGATGCTTACTTTAGTTATGGATGCCTTGGTTTTTCCAGGTTTTTTTTTTTTTTTTTATATATCATGGAATTTTACTTGTATTTTGTAATTTTCATAAAGTCCTGTTCTATTTTGTATCTACTCTTTTTATTAAATTCGAATTTTGTTTTGATATTGATGAAACGAAACTATCACGTATTTATTTTAGCAGATATTGAGTTTCTTCAAAAGATGTTTATCAAAAACTTATTGACATGGTTTCTATGAAAATCCCCTAAATGACTGAAAACAGTGTGGATTATGTGATTAGTTTTGTGTTGAGGATGCGCTAAAATAAACCTAATTAGCATAAATTGATTTTTTTTCTTATTAAATCTTTGACTAGAGGTATGTTGTATATGCAACATAATATATTAAATTGTCAAGGTTGTTGTAACTTTTAGACCTAATTAACTCAATTTATTTACATATTTGTATAAACTCTAGAGAAGTAAAGGGTTTTCCAATAAGAGGTGTTATTTTAATTAGCCCGCTATTTCGGTAGATGTCACTTTTGGAGCTGTCATTTTTTGACATTTGACAAGTAGAAACTACGCCATTAATAAAACTGGAACGATACACGATTCAACAAAGCACTGAAATTATTAAAATTCACTATAAAAATGGTGAAAATGTGGCAGAGACGGTTCGTAAAACTCGAACATTTTTGGGTCGTCGTGAAGCACCTTGTCGGACCGCAATACAGAAATTGGTAGAAAAATTCGAGTTGTGATGTGAAGAATAAAACCCGTGCACGTCGCTCAAGAACAGCCGGGAATATTGCTGCTGTAGCCGAAAGTGTTGAAGAAAACCCAGGTTTATCCATTTCTCGTCGTTCTTTGGAATTAGGCATTCCACAAACGTCATTACACAGTATTTTGCATAAAGATTTGGGTCTTAAGGCTTATAAAGTTCAGTTAACAGAAGAACTCAAGCCGGCCGATCATCAACAACGTCGAGTCTTTGCTGATTGGGTCCTTGAAATGCATGAAAATGATCCGGAATTCCATCGAAAACTCATCTTGAGTGATGAGGCCCATTTCCACCACGATGGCTTCGTCAACAAGCAAAATTGTCGCATCTAGGGCTCGGAAAACCCAAGAGTTATTGTTGAACAGCCTGTCTATCCTCAACGTGTGACTGTTTGGTGCGGTTTATGGTCCCGCGACAGATGATTAATGATTTTTTTATGGCCGGAATTGGATGGTATTGATCTGGACAACGTTTACTTTCAACAAGACGGCGCTACGTGCCATACAAGCACCGAAACCATTGATCTTTTACGGGAAAAGTTTCCGGATCGTGTTATCTCTCGAAGAGGTGATCACAATTGGCCACCGAGATCTTGTGACTTAACACCTTGCGACTTCTTCCTTTAGGGCCACGTGAAAGAGAAGGTCTACGCCAACAGCCTAGCATCGATTCAAGACCTCAAAGATGGAATTCGTGAGGCTATCGAGGACATAGGGCAGCCACTTTGCGATTTGGTTATGGAAAATTTCATGAAAAGGATATGGTCCTGTAGGCGTGGTCGTGGTGGTCATTTGGCTGATGTTATTTTCCATTATTAACGGCATACCTTCCTCTTTATAATGAAATAAAAATCAGATCATTTATCTCAAAAAATGGCATTTTTATCTGAATATCAAAATAACACCTCTTATTGGAAAACCCTTTAGTATGTATGTATGATATGATCAGTGGCGTAACTAGGTAGGGGCCAGGCAGGGCCCCCTCCAGGAAATTATGAAAATTCCCAAAAAAATATTCGTTAATTCGTACAATCTTAGGCCTAATTAAATTGAATCCGTTCGGATCAGAATCGAAAAGGCTTTAACGAGTTTTTTCTTCAAGAAAACCTATTAAAATCTATTTAAAAACTATTTTGAGATTTCTCTGATTCCACTGAATTTTAAACAAAGGCGTGCTCCGTAGGAGAAATCATGCAGAACTATTTTGTCAGTTTGTGCGAAAATTTTAATTGATAAACTTTGATGTCAGTGAAATTTTGAAAATTTCGTAAAACTTTATTTAATTTTCCGGAAAAAAAGCTTTCTTAAGCTTTTTCGAATATAATCCCAATGAATTCAGTAATAAGGTTGATTATCTTTATAAGGAAGAAATAAAGCCTGAACGGCAAAAAATAAAGCTCTCGATTCCGTGCTTCCAAAAGCTTAACGCACAATTAAAAACTTCAATATTCTTAGTACGTTACATTATGGAATAAAGCTGTATTAGCACTAATTAATATTAGCAATAATTACTTTAGGAAACCGAGAAATTCACAGAAAAACATTAAATTTGTCTAGAACCTACTCGAGTCTCGAAAAAGAGAAGGCAACCGCAGAGAGCAAACGACTCTGATAAAGTCCACTCTGGGTAAAAGTAATTTAGTAGGTTTTCCATCAGATACAAGGCCAAAGCCATCCGAATATTGGAACATACATATTTACAACCAAGTGATGGACAACATTATCGCTAACTTCAACAAGTAAAAAAGCTAGAATTGGTCTAAGACCAATTCTTATGATACCCTAGATGAATGCCCGTATTAAATTTCGTATGGTCACCGATCTATTCAAGTATTGATTTTGAAGTGGTTTTTCGCATATATTTCTAGAACAGTTTGTCGCACAGAAAAAATGGTAATAACTAATTTTATAGGATTTCGTATTCTGCAGAAGTCCTTAGTACAATAAAAATGTCTTGGACTTATCGTTTTCAAAGTATACGTAAAAAACCGAAATTTTTATATGGCAACACCAAGAAGGAGTTGCCCGATTTAGTCCATTTTTGACATTTTATTTGCTAATGTAGTAAAAACATCATGTGCGAAATTTCAGCTCTCTACGTCGACGCGTTCTCAGGCAGTGTCCAAATATATAGCGGAAAACGAAACTTTTATATGGCAACCCCACGAAGGAGTTGCCCGATTTAGCTCATTTTCGAACTTAATTTTACTCTGTGTACAAAATTTCAGCTCTCTAAGTATATGCGTTCTCGAGTTATCGTGCGCACAGACGGACGGACGGACGGACGGACGGACGGACGGACATGCAAAAATCGAAATAACTTTTAATATTATGAATGGGTGTCCAATCCATTTTGCTCTACCATCATTATTTCGAGGTGTTACAAACGGAATGACAAACTTAGTATACCCCTATGATTTCATCTAGGGTATAAAAATAGGTTTAAAAATCTACCTTTGGTACAGTCAGTTAAGACATTTATAAAGTTGTACCTGAAACATGGAGAGGTACTTGTAGAAAATTATAAAAATGTTTTCATTGTAGACATTTCCACCTTACAGGCTGAAGCAAAACTATTAAATAATAGGGGTATTCACTCTTTAATGTATCAGCGTAACCGATGTAAGTATACAACAAGAATTTACAACAAAGAGTGAACACACTCTTTACCCTTTAGCTTACTTCGAAATGTAATTATGGGAACAGGGTGATAAAATGGGACCGTAGGAGCTCTCCCCGGCCTGGAAAAATTCATAGTTATCCTAGAAAGAAAGAATTGTGAAGATCCGGTTAAAAATAGGTGAGATAAAAACTAAAGTATCTCAACTATTTATGAAAAGAACGGCTTAAATTAAGGAAATGCCGGTTTTTCATAGAATTTTTTAACCGTTTAGGTTGTTTCCCAAGTTGTTATTTCTACTATTACTACTTAATTATACACTATTTCAGTATAATGTCAGCGGATAAAATGAAGCCTGTTTTGTTGGGAACGGTTATTTCTAATTAGTTTTCAGCTCAGGCTAATAGTTAATAATAGTAGAACAACTTCCTTTTACGGCAACCTTTGGCGCTTTTTGCCGTGACAAAATGTAAAAATTTACAATTTACCTTTACGGAATAACAGTGGTTCGGAGGTATTTTTTTTTTTTTTTTGTAAAGATGAAAAAGTTTCGGAATCGAACACTTATGCCTATGATTGAAAAAAAAAAAAACTCATTTGTAGTAATGGCGTATATGGGACCCAGATGGGGAAAAGCAGTGAACTTCGGGAGTAAAAGCTCAGTGTGGAAATATCTCGAATTGAAAATAAAAACCTTCTAATAGATAGACAATTTTATTACCCTTAATTTAGATGCAAAATTTTTTCTCTAGGGGCATCCCTTATGATGCAGGGTCCGACAAAGTAAAAAGGTGGTTTTCAGTTAAAACGTAATCAAGTTTTAGAGAGTGGAAAAAATATACTATGGAGTATACCGGATTGAAATTTATAAAACGCCATTCGATAGAACTCAGCGGGGGCTTTAAATAGACGCCCCACATGTGATATTTGGAGTTTGAGGAGGGTGGGGGTAACAACCCCGCACCCCAAAATACCCCCACTCGAAACTTTTTTTACGATAAGTTTAATCGCCTTGTCGAACTAAAGACGAATATCAAGTTCGTTTTTTGAACGGTCGCCTCCTCATCCCGCAAGAAAAGTTTAAATTTTGAAAATAATTAAAGCTAATTTCAGAACTTCAAATACTATTATTAAGTAATTTAGGGCGGAAAAAGAAAATCGATCGCACCCGTTTGTTTTTCGGTGATGTTTTATTAAGTTTTCCAGAAGGTTTCATGCTGTTTGATGGGCCATTACTAACGTTTTGGGCTCACAAATTTGCAATACATTTTTTTGTGGGGGAAAACCATGATGCGGGTAGATGTAAATTGAACACCCTGCAAAATCAACCGAGTACCACCTAGAAAAAATACGAGTGCACCAGTCGATAGTCCTCAAAAGGATCTTTTATTTGGCACACTGGAAATTTTCCTAGGACACTCCCCTCCCCAGCTGCACCCGCTGACATTTGACGTTCAATTTCAACTCCTAAGTACAACTATACAACCCGGTTCACACTGCCAATTTGTGAATGTAAAAATACAAGACCCTTGTATTGCATTTTAAATGCATAATCCTTGTATGACTTTACTGGGTTGTAATCAAATACATCTTTTACAACGATACACTCTTTGATACAACATTGCGTGAATACCCCTAATATATTCCAAAACAAGAGCACTGTAGTAAATTTGGAAAGACTGAAAACAGAAATTAATAAAAACTTCTGCACAAATTTATACAAGTAACTGCAAGCAGCTCTGGGTCGGTCTATCAGCTCGGCCGGCTGTGAGCGGAGCTTTTCCATTGAATTAAAACCTGGTTAAGAACAATTGCTTCAGGAGAGGTCTTTGAACATGGCACTCATAAACATTGAATATGAGATAATTAAAATCAAAGTAACAGCGCAACAGGTGCTAAATAAGTTTGCAGAAAAAAAAAACCGTAAACTAAAGCGTATACGGACTTTAATTATCTCTTTTGTTAGTGCTTAATAAAAACGAAAACAATTATTTTAAAATATGTATCTAATTTCAAACCTGTAAAGTACTTAAGTATTAGTACCACTACCAGGACCCGGACTTAAATGTTTTTTAAGTACAAGTACAAGTCCCGGTACTGGTACTCAAATAATTTTCAAGACACAACGCGAAGTACTTCAGCACTTTTAAATTATTTAAATGCGTCTTCTCATAATAGAGTTTATCTGCATATAGACAGTGCCTCAAGAAATATTAACGCCTTCAGTAAAATAGAAAGAAAATTAGTGCAATACATGAGTAACTGTAGGATAGAAATTAACATGCCAAAATCCGCTCTCTTCCTCCACATTTGCAGTAGATTAAAAGTACTGATCTAGTTTTTTTTTTGCTTTCTTAGGAGCGAAGTTAAAGCTTCACGTAGGAATACGACATATTACAAAAATAGTGACGCGATTCTGCAACTTGTAAAATTTGAATTATTTTATTTTTTTTTTATTTTTATGAGGATTATTTTATTTTTTGTGTGCAGATCTGTTTTACCGGGAATTATGTTCTAAAATTTAGGTTATGTTTCTTGTTGGCACTGTACTCTGTATAACTGTACAATCTTTATGGTTTTTTTAATCTATGCAATTTCATTGACTCTAGGCATTATATCAACATCTTGTAAGTGCTCAGAGCAATGCATAAAAAAGGTCGGCTTGTATACTTCGCAAACAAAATGTTTGTTAAAATCTATGTACGAAAGTTGGGGACCTGGCCCACCCCAGAAAAAAGTCCTAGTTACGCCAATGAATATGATGTATGTAAGTGAAGCCCATATGGAAAATTCTACCTTCCTAACTGACATTTTTCAACCTAAATTGTTAGTTGGGAGGGGGGGGGTGACAACTGAAATGTAAAATATCTTTATTTAGAATATAGATTATCTACATTGGAAAATTACTTCCTATGAGAATAATGTTCACAACAGAGTACTTGGTTATGGAAGAAATAACTGCAAGAATCGGAAAAAAAGTGCACTTAATTTGATATTTAACATGTCGTATTGGAATCACCCCCCCCCCCCCCCATCCCGACGGAGGTTAGTACCACCACTCTAAAAGTATACAGAGAAAAATTTTCTTTGTAGATGGTTATGACCTGAGGTGAACATGAAACCCGTTTTCCGATCGGACATAACCCTACCGAGTTATAGCCGATCAAAGGTGCGAACAATCTAGTTACCTGATTTCGAATAAAAGTGGGAAATACTAAAAAAAAAAGTTAGTATGGGGATGACTATTAAAGATGAGTATATGAGTGTGGGTATTCAAACTTCTTCTCAAGACCAAAGGAACTCGATTCTGTACTAGATTTTCCCATAAATTTACTTGATCAAACTTTGAGCCCCTCAAAACTTCCCCGCATAATTGAAATAAATATTGTTAATCAAAATATTTTCAGAATATTATAATGCATCGTTTAAGAAACCTCTCATGTCGGGCCTAAAATGGGCATTCCCCTTTTATATACAAATCCGCTATCTAATTAGTCTAGTTAATATTATTAAATAAAACATTGCTAAAAAGTGAAACAAGTATGTACTCTTACATAAATAAGTGATAATAGAAATTTCATTAATAATCAGCCAGTGAGGGTTTTTCACCAACCAAAGTTAAATTCATTCACAGTTTAATTATAATTTTACAAGTTGGAAAACTGTTTATGAACACAAAACATTTTACTGTTCTCAGTCAGAGAGGATAGAAAGCATTAATCCGAATGGAATTTATATTTTTCCTGTCTTCAATTGAACCTGTGATTTTTTTTTTATTAATTTTTTATTTTTGCATGATATGATTAGATACCAGAATTATTTATTGCCGTATAAATTTTTTTCAATTGTCAATGAAATCGCTATTCATATCATCATTTTCTATCACGCTATCTATATATATTTAAAGAAAACGCATTAAACTTGCGGATTTATTGTGTTCTAATAAATCATCGGAGAAACATGATGTCAGGAAGAACTCTTGTAACAGCCTTATCAATTTTGTTTTGTAAGAGATTATGAAACATTAAATTGTACATATTTATACTAGGTACTATATAGTTATAATGTATGTATATTATTTTCAGATTTTTATTCTGTTGTTGGAATAAACATTATTCCGAGAAGTGGATGGAAAGCTCGTGCACCTAAAAATGTCCGGAGAACATCCGATTATCTTTCATATGTTATCATCCATCATAGTGCATCTCCTTCAGCATGTTATACACCAAAAGATTGTGAACAAAAGATGAGAGACATACAGATATACCATCAAGATGATAATGGATGGTCGGATATTGGTTATAATTTCGCTATCGGAGGTGATGGAAATATCTACGAAGGACGTGGATTTAATATTCAAGGTGCTCACGCACCAGGATATAATAGCAAAGGAATTGGAATTGTATTGATTGGAGATTGGTCTAGTAAGTTTTTGTAAATTGATAATATCGAGTTATAGAAGGGATTTTTTTTGTTGTTTTTTTTTTTTTTTAATTTAGATTCTGTTCCTCCGAAAATTATGATGAGACAAGCTAAAGAGTTGATAAAATATGGTGTTTCAAGGGGTCATATCGCTTTAAACTATAAACTTTTAGGGCATCGTCAAGTAACACCCACAGAATGTCCAGGTTTAGCTCTATTCAATATGATTAAAGTGTGGCCACATTTCTCGAATAAACCTTAGTAAATTAAGTTTTGGTGAAAATACTAAATAAATGTAAGACAATCAATTTTTTTATATTATTAAATAATTGCTTAACTCATAACAGACTTATCACTTTGCCTTAAATATATTGAATAACGCAAAAATAAATGTGCAAATGGGTTGCTATGTTTGTTTTTTTAGTGTTTTTACAGTTGAAATGGAGGAACATGTTTATTTATTTTGGTTTCTTTTTTTTTTTTTTCATAAATAATTTAGAAGATTAAAATTATGAATAGAAATATAAGAAGAGCATTTCCTAACACTTTTTGTACATCAGAAGAATGAAAATTGGGTCATGGTCACACATTGGGTTATACCAGAGACAGACTTGCGGTTTCAATATTGCAGTTAAAGGGTGTTCCAGACTAATATGACTATATTTTCCCAAATGATTCCTCTCGTCCAGCCAAGCAAAATGTCACCCTGGTGAGTTACAGGGTGATCAGCAAAATATTCTCGTTTTTCATTAAACACCCTATATATTCAAAAGTACACCCTGCCCGGTCTATTTTAAGACGGAATTATATGCAGAGCTTCACGACCTTTCAAACGACTGCTCAACTACCCCCGTAACCCTCTCCATGAAGCTTCAACCTCAAAATTTCGGTTTTTTTTGTTTTGTTTTTTTTTACACCTTTTTTAAAAAATTTCGAAAGCCTAGAATCTCCTCTACACTTATGTATGTTGTATCTGGGACGGTTAAGGAGTTATTAGCTCTTATCCTATTCAGGTCACAGATAACTTGTTCCCTTAGTTGTGACTGAAAACACGTCAAAACATGTCATTTTATAAAAATATCCTCTAATATTGGTATGACCTGAACAGGTTAAGAGCTAATAACTTTTTAACGACAACAGTTAGTACATAGGGTGTTGTACTTAAAAAAACGAAAAAATTAAACATGGGGATTTAATAAAAATCATAACTAAAGAAATCCAACAACTGAATTTTATTTCAAACAAATTACTTTTTTAACCAGTGGTACCCTTTGGTCTAGGTGGCGTCACTATCGATTTCGTTCACACTGAATAAAGTAGCGTCAACATCATTCAAAATAACGTCACTCCTCGCTCGTCTCAATCGAAATTGTATGAAATCCGACTCCATTTTGAAATTCTTATTAAACGCGCCATCTTTTAATGTTACTTGCCAAAATAGTGTAGTACATTTTTTTACAGTATACAGTCGGTTAAAGTTGGGTAATGTAATTATTTTGAATGCAATGTTGGGCAAAAATCTAATTTTTTATTTGAAACTAAGGCAATTATATTTTAACTTTTATCTGTAATTTAAGGGTTATTCATGGTTACATTACAGAAAAAAAGAACAACTGACGAAAAGTTAATATTTGCAGTCACAGGAATTGAAAGATCATCACAGGGTGTCAGTTTTTCAGATTTATTTTTGAATCCTTATAATTTGAAAAGTACATGACCAAGATTTTTTTTTTTCATATTTTTCTGATAACTGTTACGACTTGGTCTATTGCCCGATTCCGGCTTGACGTTGATTTCTGGGACACCCTGTATAAGAATGAGTTAAGAACCCTTCGATAATATCAAAGAAAAAACCTATACGAATATGCCAGTTATCAAAATTAGCGTGTTGCATCTCACGAAAAAATAATAAATTTCATTCTCGAGCGAGATACGTCAAGGTGTGTCAACATATCGCGCGCTAACAGCGTTGTTATGAACATTCTCATAGCATACAGCGTGCAATCATTTTATTTCTTCAACTCTTGATATAGCCTCGCCTCGCCTGGCGACGCGTCTGTGTTTCGTCAACAGTTCCTTTCTGAACGCTTGACCAGCCAATATGTAAATCACAAAATTTATTTCAATAAATTCTCAGCTAGCAATACTTTGTTGAGTTTGGAAAGCTTTAGCTAGGTAGGCGACGATTGACAATAGAAATTAATTTAGAACATAAGAAAATTTATTCATGTCAGAATTGTTGTATCGAGAGGTTGTTGTTTGTTACTATAAAAGTTTATATCATTTTAAATTAGTTCCTGAGAATGGGAACTTAATAAAGGACAGATATGAATTCATAACACCAACAAGAGGGTTTTAATCGAACTAGATTTCACTAGAGGCAAATGTTTATGGCTCCCATGGCGACAACGCTATTTTCTTTTTTGAGGCCAACCATTCCCTTTAACTCGTACACGAATTTGTCTATATGTATATTTCTTTACTATTTTCGACACTCTCGTAGACCCACTTTTCGTCATCACAGCGAGCTGAAATTTGGTACACATGTTCATGTCGCGTGACAATTGAATCTGTCAAAATTTTAACCGGAAATTTCGATGGAAAACCCGGGAAAAATCATTTGAAAATTTTCCGGAATTTTCCGACTTTTCCGAAAAATTTTCCGATTTTTCCGGAAAATTTTCCAGTAAAAAAGTTTTCTAAATTATGCAGGATCAAGTTCCCTATCAACTGACATCATTACTTTCTCTCCGACAATGGTGAAAACTTGCAGAAAAAATCGAGGAAAATTCATGTAAAACGCTTTTCCGGAGTTTTCCGACCAAGGAAGCGTTTGAGCGTTTTGCAACCTAAGACAAAGTTGTAGAGCGAAATGAGTTTCATAAAGTTGCTTTTGTGGAAAACTCCATGAAAAACCCGGAAAAGCGGTAAAATCATCGGAAAAATTTTCATCGATATGATTAGTGATAAATCTGTTTGAGGAAAAATGCAGAATTTTCCAATTTAGTTAACGTGAAAAAGGCAGAAAATAAAATAAGTAAAAAACGAGTTTTCAAACAAAACTGAGGCCAAGTCGCATGAAAAAGTAGAACATAAACTTTTCTTCACACACAGAGGTTGACTCAGATTTTATTCGCTGGCAATCACCGATATATTTCAGTATGATCAATCAGACGTAAGAAGTGATTTGATTCATGAAGAGAAAGAATATTCAAGAGAAATGTCAGAGGTGGACTCAGATTTTTTGATTGGGACATTTCTCTTGAATATTCTTTCTCTTCATGAATCAGATCACTTCTTACCTCTGATTGATCTTACTGAAATATATCGGTGATTGTCAGCGAATAAAATCTGAGTCCACCTCTGTGTGTGAAGAAAAGTTTATTTTCGACTTTTTGATGCGACTTGGCCTCAGTTTTATTTGAAGACTCGTTTTTTACTTATTTTATTCCTTTTTAGGCCCTTCCTTTTAGGACGGCCCATCCAGAGTGGAGTTTCAGTAACACTGCAGTTAATGGTGTTACAAGTGCTACAATCGATTGAGAAGAATGCCACCTCGGCTGATTGTTGCTAACTAAAGAAGCATATAAGTCGAAACCAGAAACTTGAGCCTCTCAGCTGTATAGCACGGTTGAGACAACCTATCAACACGATAGAAATTGACAATCCAATTTGGCTAGGTGCTTCAACTGTCCTCATCAACAACGCTTCAACTAGCTATTAACTGAGGATGCATATTGGTTGACCGACGATATATGTATATAATAACTGCAAAATAAGGCTAACTCCATTTACCGTAACGACAGAAGTAGTCTGTCAAGGTTTGACCAGTTTGACATAGGGTCAACTGGTCATTTATGCTCTTTTCAAACGATATTGTTTCCTTTGCAGAAGACTGGTTTAAACCGACTAAGGATAAAACCTTTAGTCGCACATCGTAATTCAAGATAACATCATCCGGTTGTTATACTGAGAACTGTGTTGTTGCTCTCATTCAAGTGTATACAACTTCCTTAAGATATCCAGTGTAGTCAAACCGAACTACTATCCTACGACGACAACTACTACCGGTGTATACAGACAACCTGTAGAGAGATCTGCTGGTTTCAACTCACCCGAAGTACATATAACTCAATTACATCTGATCAAGACATCTAGTACAACCTGAGGTCATGGTACGGCTTAGGGAATACCCCTAAACACGTACCCTTAGAGAGATTCCTCTGTAGACCGTTATAATATTATAAATAAATAAATACCTATGTATGTTGTTTCATTCGAATAATTAGCACAATTATTGCCTACTGATATGCGTATAAACACAACGTATTAAGTTCTTTTTCATAATCGATCCTTTTTAAACAATATTTATTCATCGTAAAAAACATTTACCATATTTATCAGATCTGATTAAATAGCCGATGAGGAGCTGGCTATATATGTACATATTGCGTTGCGAAAAGAAATAAATAAAATACATAAATTCCGGGCAATTACATATGGTTTATTTAATAATTATTATTAAGCTTTTATCATGCAAATGAATGAATGCTTCATTCCATTAGGGCTCTTGCTAAAAGTGTCGATAATCAGTTTTTGTTCTTTTCTCTCTCGATATACATATATATGGTGAAAATAGCGCACAAAATTAACAACGTATGTGTGTATAATATATAAAGCGAATTGATTGATGATAATTAGTTCACAATTTATTATCAAAAAGAAATTAATTACATAATAAATATTAAATTTTCCCACTGACAAATTCATTCTAAACAACTTCAAACGAAATAACTTCAAAATCAAAAATCAAAAGTCACTTGTCAGCTACTTGAGTTAAGTTTAGAGTGGCAGAGAAATCAAAATCACGTCAATATTGATTATTTGCTATTTGACGGAAATATGCTAATCGCATAGCGGCTATAGTAGATAAAAATAATCAATATCAATGAATTAAGTAATTTAAATAGTAGGGATACGTACTTATTTCTAAAAGTACTGCAAACTGATTCAACTATTAGATTCAGTAATAAATTGATAACGATAAATCAATTAAATCAATTGCGTCACTATTGAAACATACATAAATAAATTGACTCTCAACAAATCCAACCGTTTATCATTTCGTCAATAATTTTTTTTTTGACAAAATACATATGTGTGACAACTTCGACATGTTAATTGTTGGAAGCAATAATTAATTATTACATACATATATCAACGGTCAATTACACTATCTTCCCCGAATCAAGAGAGCAAGACACCATTATCACACTATTAATAATTTTTTTTGTAATTTTTGTGTCGTCATCTCACCACAACCGGTATCCGAGGTAAATCACATCACACGGCCGCGGTTAGTAGTTTTTTGTGCATTGCGCCTTATGTCGAGGCTCGCGTGCTGCTTAGCAACCTTTGTTCATCTATATAAAGTACATACATATAAACAAATTTATAAATATGTAATTAATTGATTTCATTATTAATGTGGTCGTAGGTAGTAGTAGAATGCGTAGTACTTTTTGTTTTCAATATATAAAAGAAAGTTCAATCGCGGGTTCTTGTTAAGTACACAAACGTCTTCGGCATGCGCTGTATTAACTAATTACGCGATTTTTTTTTTTGTTCTTGCCCAAAAGAGTTCCTATTTTTTTTTTTTATTATATTTTTTTTTTTACTTGATAAATTTTATTATTTTAATAATATTTATGTTAAAAATGGATAAATGTTTAAAAATTTTAAGTGTATTAGGAGGTGAGTGAATTTTTTTAAATGAGTTAATAATAAGACATTTTACGTACTAAGGATGTTTTATGTGTTGCAGTGTTTTGTGCATATTTATAATGTGGTGTTTAAGTATTGTGACTTAAAAAAAAATATGTAAATAAAATTGTTTTTTAACATAATTTTAAAATTATAAAACTACATATCTCGTTACATTATATTATATTGTACATAATTCTATATGTTTGATGGTGAATTTTCAAAACTTTCCAAAAATAAAAATCATATCCAAAAATTTCCACCGTAAACAATGAACACTTGATATTGTTAAAATATCTCATTTTATGGTGCTTACTTACATATCAACAAACGTAAATAAAACTAGAAAACAATTCCAACTAGAAGTGTTCAAATTATTATTTATCATTTATAAGTAGATACTTGTGTGGATATACATGTGTACATAATACATGTGGTAAATATTAATGTTATCATAAATCAATATTACTTGATTGTGTGTTGTTTTTTTTTTTACAATTAAATATTACGAATTCGTACGTACATACAGATATCTCACTTTAGATCAATTCTATCTACGCGCCATTAAGCTCATGTGCGGCAAATGAATGAAAATATTTAAAACTTCTTTGTTTTTTGGTAGAAACAACCCAGATATGCTCCACAGGATATCAGAACATGTTCTCTGACTACACGTATTGATATAAAAAAAAACATATTCTTTCCATATGCTTTTTATAAGACTCATGTTCACCCTGCCGAGCGAAATCTTCGGACGTCGGTTAAAATTGATTGTGTGATAATCGATGCGTATCCGAAAGGATATTAAATAGATATGAATGAAACTCATATTCGGGACGTTTTCAAATGAATATGAAATTGAAGAAAAAAAGCATAAACTAACTACCAAAATTACTCACTAGAAACTACCACAAACTAGATATTAGAGCTGATTGAGAACACTAACCGAGAGTCTGTTTCGAAACGAACATTCGATATAAAATAATGCATCGAAAACGTATAATTTTTATATCCGACAGTACACAAACTCGAAAGCTGCTGTAACGATGCAAGAACGAAAATTCGATTTTTCGAAATGCATGGTAAAAATATATTCTATTCATATCCAGTGGAATACTGAAATTGAATGAAGTTTACCGATCATCTGTGTCCAAAAAGTATCTTTTTCGAATATATTCCATTTTATTATCTGGGAAATAATAATACAAAAACAAAAACACAAAATACAAATTCCAGATATCCACTGATGTACCTACATACTATGTAATAAAATAAAGTGCGTGAATAGAACTAAGAATATACCTGATAACACACTGATTTCGACCAAAACATGCATGGGTAAAATGTACTAAAAATAATAAATTTAATGAATCAGATTTAAACGTACGAAAGTATACAGGGTGTCCCGTCGAGATGGTAAAAAATTTTAAGGGTCGAAAGTACAGCCTATTTGCGATCGAAAATGTTATATAACATTTTTTTGAGTTCGCACTATTTTCAAAGTTATAGGCGATTTTCAATTTTTTTCGAAATTTTGAACCTTAAGTCACCTTTTAGACCATAACTCAGTTCAGACTACAGGACGAACGTTTTTCTTATGTTTTATTCGTAATATTACAAGCTCTCATTCGGTATAACTCGGTTTTGAAAACGTTCACACATAATGGAAAAATTGGCGATATGTTGCCAAAACATTTTTTTCGTTAGAAAATTCATTTGTCTTCAAAATCATAAATCTCGAAAAGTAACCATGCCAACAGATGATCCGGTTCTCATAGAAAACATCCCTCATTTATTATCTTTTATAAAAGTACAACGCGATTAGTCCGTCTTAAGTATTGCCAGAGTTGCAGTAAAAAATTACCTTCAACATATAGTATCTCTCATAACTTGAGCAAAATTAAATCGAATTGCAAGGATGGAAGAAACAACTTACCTAAAGTTGGAAAATGTGAAATTTTTTTTTCCAAATTCTTAAAATAGAGACTGAAAGCTTTCCATTGAGTACCCACATGTCTAGACTCTGTGGAAGGAAAGTACTAATATTGAAGGGTGAAAAAAAAATGAATTTTTTTTCGAAAATCGTAGATTTAGTAGTGAAAATTTGCGAAAATTGATATTTTTGGTATGCAGAAAGTTGCGGAGTATAAATGAGCATATCACTACAAAGTTGCAAGTCTCCCAGCATAGAATCAAAAATGCAATACAGAATTTTGTGATTTTGAATTTTCGAATTTCAACCGTTTATAACTTTTTTCGATGAAACTTTGGCTGATAACATGCAGTGTAAAAAAGTTGCATATTAAAAAGATCTAGAGAATAGGGAGGAAGAAAATCGCCTAAAATGTAATTAGATATGAAATTTCGAAAAAATAAAAAAATAAATTGTTGAAAATTTTCAAATTTCGAATAGTTACTTAATGAGAATTTCGAAAATCGAAAAATTCTAAAAGTTGCGTATTTGTAAATCCGGCATATACACCGAATTTCATTAAAATCCACTCGAAACTACCCGAGCTATAACAAAAAATATGTTCGAAATTGGGCATTTTCGAACGGGATTTGCAAGTCTCAGAGGGCACAAAAATTCAGGAAATTGAATCAACTTTGCCTCTCTAGATTTTCGAAAATTTTCGAATTTCGAAATTGACTTTAACAACTATCCAGTTATGTTCCGAATCCAACAGTATATTCACCTTAGCTGTAGGTCTAACAGGCTCAGAGAAGATAGAGTTAACACAAAACGCGTTTCCGGATTTTATAGCAATTCGAATCAATTTTGTTTATTTTAGTTATGAGAGGTATGTTGCAGGCAAGTTTTTACTGTAACTTTGGCAATACTTAAGGTGGACTAATAGTGTTGGACTTTTATAAAAGATAATAAATGAGGGATGTTTTCTATGAGAACCAGATCATCTGTTGGCATGGTTACTTTTCGAGATGTATGACTTTGAAAACCAATGAATTTTCTGACGAAAAAAATGCTTCGGCAACGAATTGCCAATTTTTCCCTTATGTGTGAACGTTTTCAAAACCGAGTTACACCGAATGAGAGCCTGTAATATTACAAATAAAACACAAGAAAAACGTTCGTCCTGTGAACAGTCTGAACTGAGTTATGGTCTAAAAGGTGACTTTCAAAATTTCGAAAAAGTCGAAAATCGCCTATAACTTCGAAAATAGTGCGAACTCGAAAAAAATGTTATATAACATTATCGATCGCAAATAGGCTGTACTTTCGACCCTTAAAATATTTTACCATCTCGACGGAACACCCTGTATACATATGAGTGGCGAGGCGTTAAAGGGTTCAAGGTGTTCACTGAACATCCAGCCTATAAACATATTATTTCTCCAGTTTAAAATAAAATGAAAATAATAAAAATTCATTCTGACTACATAAGTCCGTAAGTTCTCCAGCCATCATACCTTTGGATTGTTTATGACGGGTGTTCAGTATCATAACTGAACGCTAATGTGAATTTCAATATGTGCGATTGCTAGAAACAGAAATATTCAACCCTCATGCCTTTGTATTGCTTATTGCCGCCGATTACGGTAAACAGACTAACAATGCCAAATTGGAAAACCTAAAAGGGATTCCTGTGGAAGGTATGCAGAAGGAATCGAATTTTTACTAAAAATTCCAAACTTTCTCAGGAAGATATATGCCATCCATCGAGAAGTTCCGAAATTTGTGAAGCATCATTAGTAGTATGGTGACTCATGTTTTACTGCGAAGTTTTAATATGCGTAATAGCATAGAGTAAAGAAATCTATAGAGACCGAAAATGTATGGCAGAAATTCTCATAGATATTGATCACAAGAGCCGAATCTAACAGCGCCGCATTTTTGAAACTATACTAAAGAAAATGTTTTTGCTTATCATGATTACCGCCATCTGGCTGCCCAACTCTATACTTGCATGTCTTCTGATATGGAACTTTGAAAGTTCTTTAGTTGATAGAGAAATACTTCATACGAAGCTTGATCGTGTGCATGCAAATATTTTTAAAGCTGTCTTTCTAATGAAAATATTTGTGCCTTGCTTTTTTTGTGATGACTGGAGAGCTACTGTACTGAATTGCCTTGCATCGGAGAACTACAATAGAAGCAATACTAAAAATTGTTGATACGATTTTTCACTTCTCTTCTGAGTATAGAGAATGGTAGATTTCATATTTTTCATTGCTATCCATATGATTTCGTTCAAGACTTTATTGATTTGTTACTAATTATGGATAATTTTGTTTTCTCACATATTTTCATTTGATCCCACGATAAACTGTTTTTAGGAGGCTCTAAAAAACGGTTGCATGGAGGTCGGTATACTTGTAGGATCAAATGAAATGATCATTAGCTGCGTTTTCTAAAACATGTCTGTAGGTAGCTATATGATTTTACATATAAGGATTATCAAATTGCCATGATTTCAATTTTCACAAAACGTCGAAATTGAACCTAAATTAAATTTGGTTCAAATTTTGAATTTTCTACTCTACAAAAGCATTGCGATGTGAAGATTTATTATGAATTTAGAACATCATGATTATTTGTTCTTGACATTCACGTCAATCAATAATTTCTTTGATCCGGATTAGGAAAACGGAATGCGGCTATTCTGAGGTTTCCAAATCTAATCTTGCAAGAGAATGCTATGGTGATCATGCATTTTGGCGGAAAAATAGATAGAATTTTAATAAATTAGCAAATTTTTTTCAATTATTCGTTTTGACGTCCTATAAGTGCCGGCAAAATGGGCATGGAGACTTGGAGAGGTAATTAGACATTTATTGGAAATTTTAGACATATGACAGTTATCTTCACAGAATGCGCAACAAAAAAGTTACATTAGGTTAATGGAGAAAGTATTTAAAGTCAGAAATCCTCCCTTCTACTGCCCAACGAAGCTCCAAACCGCAATTTTCTCCATATCAATTTCCGTACTGTATGGTAGAATTTAATTTCACTTACAATTTATATTGAAAATGTATAATCAAGTGACAGTGGTGTTTTATAGGGGCTGTGAAGGGACACATATTTAACATAAAGAGTATCGGTTAAGCTGTTAAATTTTGTGAAATGTTTTTTGAACTGTGCTATTGATTCAGCTTTATGAGTAAAATGTTCTTTAAGTAAAGAAGTGAAATAAAATTAATTAAGCTAAGAAAATTTTTAAATTAACACGGTTCTCTGTCCGACGACCTAGCGGGCTGGAAAAAAAACTTTGATTTCAAAATTGAGTAAAAGTTGTTAACCCGTTCTTCAGAATTACTTCCAGATCATGCCATCAGAATCAATTTCATATCATGCCAGGCCAGCAGAATCACTTCCGCAATATGCCAGTATAATAATCACTTCGTAAGAAGTTTTAGGCATGCCTTCTCTCCAATGCAGGCGCGTATCCAGACCTGCAGCCTGAGGGGGGGGGGGGGGGGGGGGCAGAGGGATTTTTGGATGAAATCATTTTGCAAATGAAAGATACAGAAAAGCGTACAACAACAACTTTATTACACTGTTTTTTTTTTTTTTTTACATTTTATAAATTTAAAAAATATTCAATATGACCTCCATTATTGCTAATGAGGTTTACTGGCCTTGAGAAAAAATCATTTTTCAAAACTGGCCAGAAAAAGAAGTCTATAGGGTTAAATCTGAAGAGCTTGTAGGCTATTTAATACTACGGGAAAACCTCTTTTCTACCTCTCAGGTCATTTATTATTTATTTACTAAATATATCGATATCCAGCTTGCTGAATGTGGTGGTGAGCTGTCATGCTGTTAATACTAGTAGTATATTCTGTAACAACGGTTACCAAGTCTTCTTGCAAAAGGTCATGTGAATTTTTCGTAGCCCAAGTGTGTAGATTATTTTGATCCCTAGTGTAAACTTTGACTCATCCGTTTCCAGGATCCTCTCGGAAAAACCATCGCCGTCTTCAAGGTCTTTCTTCAAAAACCACGTACAGAATTCTCTTTACAAGTCCGCTTCTAAACGTTTTTGAACGTGAACATGATGATATGAATGCTTTCTATTTCGACTCAGCTATATGAGAAGTGAAATTTACTCAACACCAGTGAATAAAAGAGAGGAATTATTATCATGAATCGGAGATGTTGCAAACTACTGCACTGTAAATGTGAAAGGTATCGGAACTGCATATGTACGTGAGGGAAGGACATTTTGTTACCGATTAAAGAAAACTTGTTTCATCAAGTCAGAAGGTTACGAATCATCGGAGATACAAATAAAAATGTTGTGCCGAAAATCTTGAGTCTATCTGAAAAACGGTGAACACTGCAACACTTCTAACACTTCAACCTATTTAATGTATGCCCAGCAATTACAAATCACCCTGTATAAGCAAAATCATAATTAATTTACCCATATGCATATTCATTAAATCAGGAGGCCATTTCCAGAACTATCTTTATCCGTGTGTTCAACCAAAGAACATTCTTAACAAGAAGTTTCATCTCGCCTCTAAAAATGCACAAGTTGTATGCTTATTTGTTGATGCGGTCAGGAGGTAACAGACGGAAGAAGAAAAGATTTGAGACTGAGAGAATTTGCTCTGTTCTCTCTTTCTCCATGCACACACGGCGATGCCAGCCATGCACATAGCTTCATGTTTCACTTTGCTGCCTGGATGTTTGTCGGCCACCAATTCCAATTATCATCGAATTTTGATTTTTCCCCCTCGGCTATTAATTTAGTCTCTAGCTTCCTCTCTGCACGATCTCAGCATGTTCGAATTAATGAAATGTTCTCTGAAATGCTTCCTTTGTCTTCCGGTATACCTCAGGGTTCTGTTCTGGGTCCGCTATTATTTAGCTTATTTATTAATGATCTGACAGATGCCGTAGGCGATACTAACGTTCACCTAGTTATATGCCGACGATGTGCAATTGTATACTAGCAGACCAATTGGTCTCATAGAAGACTGTACATATTGCACGTCTAAATGAGGACTTGGAAAGAGTTTATGGCTGGGCAGTAAATACCGATCTTATGATTAATCCAGACAAGTCTGAATGCCTTGTTATGCGACATGACTCCTTAGAAGCATATATTCCCCCCGTCTTTCTCGACGGCCGTGTGTTACCCTATATTGAGCAGGCTACAAATCTTGGGATAAAGATCAATTCAATATTGAGCTGTTGTGATCACATATCTTTCCTGATTGGCAAAATTTATGGTACATTGCGGCGATTATGGCTTTCAGCACAGATTTTAAGCTGCAGCATCAAATGAAACTCGTCATAGCCCTGGCCATACCCCATTTTTCCAATGGAAGTCTTATTTATCCACTACTCGATTCATGTTACCATCAGGTTTGATCACATCTTCCCGTTCAGTACAGATCTTCTCGGCTGATCCTTAGATTCACAACTCAGGCGCAAGGCACTTGTCTTTTTTCATAAATTAGCCGCGCGCAAAACGTCTTGGACCTACATATTTGTGCTCAGGGAAAACCTCTCTGTTTTTTAAGACGTGGTTATAATAAGTAATTCAATTTTGAAAAAAAAAAAGGTGTTTTCAACATACTATTACTCACTTAGGCCGCGGAAATTTCCTGCCAGACGATTGTTTTTGACATTGCCTTTCCTTTAACTTAATACGTATGCATAAATTTTTTGGTTATATTTCACACTAAAAATTTACTGTGGGCTCTTGGTCTATTAGTTTCACCTTTAGTCTAGAACAGATTAAAGAAATTACATAAAATCAAATAATCAATATTTAGTCCGAAAATTCGATGGGTGAAAAAAAAATCGTTACTACACCATCGATTATTTTATAAATCGATTTCACAATCGGAATCTTAAATAAAAATAAAAAATAATCGCTGCAAAAAATTAAATCTGTGCAAAAACAACATATACCTGCCTAATTAAAACTCACACGTTAAACTCTTGCCTATACCTCGGCACGGAAAATATGTTAATATGATAAAATATCAATCAATCAATATTATCACCCATAAAATTAAAACAAATTGGAACTGGAAATAAAAAAAAATAAAAAAAAAACGTAATCTCAAATAAATTCAGTCTGCAGACATACATTGGTCTCGGATCACGGAGACGATGAATCATCATGCTATAGAAACCTTTTAAGAACAGGTATGTATGTATAGGTACATATGAATCGTGCAAATACCACACCGATATAACATAAAAATCCCCGCAGCAAAATATTCAATGAACGATTCGATTTACATTGCAAAGTTAAACTTTGATCATCAAATGTAAACAAATTTTCATAAGTAGTTTCTACTGTAACTGCGACGTAGCCGGGTATTTTTTCGGTATCTATACGATATCTGCTGCTGTGGTCAAATCGCTCAGCACATTGTTTGCAATGAATAAAGCTGAAGTTGCCGAGTATAATCGTGGTAAAAAGATCCAAACAGCCAGCGATCGAACTGTTTCGCATTAGTTGTGTTGCCGTTAATAATTTCGATATTCATAAAAACAAAACAAAAACTATTTTTTTGTGTTCGCGTTTATATTTATTTAAACTTGCTGGTGGTGTGAATTATTAAAATTATAGCAGATCACGTGTGAGTATAGTTTGCTTTATTAAATCGCGACAAACGAATGGCCGGTGTTTTTTTAAGTAATTTACATAATCGAAAGAAATTTATAATCGAATACAAAATTTTGTTTTTTTTCCAATAATTTTATCAGAATTTCCGACGCAAAATTTAATAATTTATGGTGCATTTTTGTGTTTATTTGAATAAATCATTGTTTTTTTTTCTTTATTCTTGCATTCTCCTACATGTGCATATATTTTAGTTATATACTTAATGAGCGCTTTCAATATTATTAACTAGAAAACAGAGACTATAACTGGCTTAAGAGTAAACAAAAAAGACCGCACCTATATATAAATTTGGAAAATTTATTATAATAAAATTGTTAAAATTAAGTTCGAAAATGCTACATACAAATCAGTTTTGTTGCCATACAAAATTTTCGTATTTCACGAATATGGTGTTGCCATACAAAAATTGATAATTTTTACGTATACCGTGAAAACGATCAATCCGATACGTTTTTATTGTACTTACTGAAAAGTTCTTACGTTTTATAAAATCCTATGAAATTAGTAATAATAATTTTTAGTGTCCGAACAACCGTTCTAGAAATAAATGCGAAAAACCACTTTAACAATCAAATGGGTCAACCTGACCATATGAAATTACATACGGGCATTTACATATTTTTTTTAGGTTTATAGGGTATCGTAAAAATTGATCTTAAGCTTAGTTTACACTTAAATACTTGTATCGAGATATGTATTAGGAACAAATAAATGCATCAAATCGCGATACAACTGCTTATAAAAATGCTCATAAATTTTGTTGAGCCTCACACAAATGTTCATACATTTTATATTTTATCTAGTCTCCAAATACAAGTTGTATTAGATGGCATTACATCTGAACCTTATCCTATAAATGCCGGTGATGACTGACCCTTGATTTTGCTCTTGATTTGACTTGTCGCAATAGTTTTGTATTTTTATTCTGAAGTGCAGTTTATCATGCGTTTACTTCCGTATTGCTGTTAATTGCATAAATTAAAAATCATATCATCATGGTCAAAAGAAAAGACCCCAGTTTTATAGAGAAAATGAGAGAAAATTATATTTAAGATATCACGACAAAATAATATAAAGATTTTAATAAAAAGAAATTATAATTTAGAAGTAATTGCTCAGGAAATAAAATAGCCTCAGATAAATTTCTTATTGTCACCTATTTATGAATATAAATCAAAGATGAAAAAGAATTTTAATGTAATCGGTAGCTGATCGGTTGGTGATAAAGATTGTGTTTTTCATCACTATAAGTGCCGCCACTAAGTTCAAAATCAACCCAATTAATTCTCATCTGGTTTTTAAAATAAAAAGTTAACTCATTTATAAACATATTATAGGTATGCTCCATGTGTTTTACGTTTTTTTTTTTTTTTTAATTCACGTTGACACACATTTTATCATTTTCACAATTTTCTAAAATGACTAAAGATGCACTTAAAAAAAGAAAATCGTTTGCATCTGATAACATTTTATTACAGGGCAGAAAAAAAAGTGACCGTCTAATGTGAACAGAAGTCAAAACTTTTCTGAAAATATACAAGTCGAAAAATGAGACGCTATAAATGTAGGTATAAGTTCCGATACAAGTGTACCGATACAAATCTCGATACTTGTGTAAGCGTACTTTTTTTTTATCATTTTTACTCGTTTCCACACCAAAATGAGTCAGAGTAGCTCACGTTTTTTTTTACTACGACTTTAGTGGATTTTTATACCTTCGTTGATTCTTAATACTCTGGGTGGACTAGGTTTGTTGATGTCTACTTCTGTAGTGTTATATGAGTATCATTCTCCTATATATATAGGGTGTCCTGTAAGTCGACGTCAAGCCGGAAACGGATGATAGACCAAAATCATAATAGTTACCAGAAAAAAATAAAAAAAAATCTAAGTCATGTATTTTTTAAATTATAGACATTCTTTTGTTTTCGAGAAAATGTACACCCTGTGATGGTTTTTTAGCTGCTGTTGCTACAACTCTTTACTTTTTTTCAAATTTATTTTTCTTATGTAATCCCGAATATGTAACCTGTTATACACAAACTTCATACCGTTATTTATTTCAAAAACTTTTGTGTGTAAAAAATCAAAATTTTGGAAATATTTGAGAGTAATTTAAAGATGATTGTTTAAAAAATACAGAGTAATACACTTTTCAAACAGCTACTATTCTTGGCTATTTAATAAGCTAACAATAACCAAAATCTATAGGGTGGTTCAAAACTTAACACTCATTTATTATTACGAATATTAGCGAAATCTTCAACTGGCCACAACTCCTAAAGGAAGATTTCTAAGGGAGGGGGGGGGGGGGGGGGGGGATGTGGAAAAATTGTTTGATCATCTTACCTCAAGGAATCACGTGGTATACCGGAAGGTATCTTGATCTGAATCACCCTGTATGTACAATGTGTATTTTCGAAACTTGATCAAACGAAATGTGCGGATACTAGACACCTAGACAAACAAAATATTGTATGGCAGGGGGGGATCCAAATCAACCGTTTGGAAATTACAGGGTGATTAAGAAAAAAAGCTAGATTTTCACATAACACCCTGTATCCTGAAAACTACAGGGCGTACGGTCACAGTTAAAAGCTCATTGTATACAGAACTTCATGACCTTTCCAATGACTGCTCAACCAGCCCCATCCCCTCTTCTTACCTTACCCTCTTCTTCCCATAACTTTTTTTTAAATTTGACCTCTATTATTTTTGCAAAAAGATCATTAACACAACTTTTTTTATAAAAACTGTAAACTGTAGACTCTCCTCTTTAATTTGACCTATTACACCTTATGTGTTAACTGTAGCCGTTAAACAGTCAATAGCTCATACCCTATTCAGGTCACACCGAAATTAGACGATATTTTTTAAAATGACGTGCTAAGGGAACAAATTATCGTTGAGAATAGGTTAAGAGCGAATAACTCTTAAAGGACTACACTTAGCACATAGGGTGTAATAGGTCAAATTAAAGAGGAAATAGTTTACACTTTTTATAAAAAAAAGTTATGTTAATGACCTTTTTGCAAAAATAATAGAGGTCAAATTTAGAAAAAAGGTAAGGAAATCCTAAATATTTATTTTAGACCCCTATAACTCCTGCGACTCGTGGGGTAAGGAGCTGATTGAGCAGTCGTTGGAAAAGTCATGGAGCTCTGCATACAATGAGCTTTTAACTGTGACCGTAAACCCTATAGTTTTTAAGATACAGGGTGTTATGTGAAAATCTAGCTTTTTTTCTTAATCACCCTGTAACTCCCAAACGGTTGATGTGGAGCCCCCCTGCCATACAATTTTTTGTTTGGCTAAGTGTCTAATATCTGCACATTTCGTTTGATCAGGTTTCGAAAATACACATTGTATATATACAGTCAAACCTCTCTAATTCGAAATCGCACTTGCCAGTGGAATCAATTCGTGTTAAGGAGGATGGGGGGATTACGAGGAAAGGAGTTTTCATTAAAGATTTTCTGGTTTTGTGAATTATTTATTATTATTAATAGAATTATGTGTTGGAAAAATCAGTAATTTTTGATTGTTTCTTCTGAGTATAATTTTTTTTATTGAAAAAAAATCAATGTTGTTTAAGGACATTTGAACCATATCAGGAACGTCCGTTGTTGTTTCGATTGCATATTGCAAAGTTTTGATGGCTTTCTCTAAGTGATGTTTAGTTGGTATTTCCGGTATCTCGTAATCAGAATCCTCATCATTTGTGGATTCAAGAGCATATTCCTGAAGAAAAGGACTTGTTAATACGTCTTCAATAACTTCAACATAATCTGTCCAGTTGGAATTGCCTGCACTATAGTCGTTTTCAATCAGAATTTTCCATGTTTCTGCTAATTCGTCCTCCACGTTACGTTCTACAAATGTGATGAGCGGCAATTCATCTTCTTCATCCTAATTCAATTCAAGAGCTTCGCTGAATGATTCATCTACTGCGGCACTTTCTCCACAAAGCACTTTTCCGACAAAACAGTGCCTCAATTTAAATCTATAGAGCCAGCATTCACTAGCTTTGAAGTTCTGATAATTTTTCTTCCTAGAAAATTCCAGTGCTTTTAGTTTTATTAAAGGCCCACTTACAGGTAAATTGTTTGAACGAATTACAGTAAACCATTTATATACAGCCACATCAATGTCATCGTACATGCAAGCTCTATCTCTTTTCAAGCTCCCACTAATTGCAACAGATTGGTACTTTTTTCGCAGTAGTAGGCGGTAGGGTAATATTATATGCGATATCCTTTTTTTCCCCCTCCTGTTTCAATTTCATCTATCAGTTTTATTTTTGTTTGTAGATCTAAAGTTTTAAGTTTTTCTTTTGGCCATGTCTCTATAAAAATTTATAGTTTTATTAGTTATGAAGAAAAAATTCTTAATTTTGTTAATTTTTTACCAGTTCACTTACAAAAGAAGTTAACTTCAATTGTGAAATAAGCAGAAAAAATTATATACAATTCGAACACTTCACCAACGCACTTTCGCTGAATAACTACGTTCATCGAATGCAGATCCAAAAATATAGACTCGCAACAAAACTATATTTCCAAGTAGAATTGAAAATGCATAAAGCAAATAGAATAAAAAGTTTATAAAAAAAATTAAGGCATAGCAAACTGTCCAAACAAGTAGGAAGAGTTTATCTGAATTTATTCGAGTTAGAAGATGGCGAATTGTAAGAAAAAAACCAAAAATTTCTGAAAATTAGTTCGACTTAGGGAGGTTTTCGAGATAAGGGAATTCGAGTTAGGAGAAGGGTTTTCTATGAAAAATCCAAGGGAGTGTCAAATTAAGTGCAAAAATTTCGACTTAAAGATAAATTCGAGTAAGAGGCAGTTCGACTTAGATAGGTTTGACTGTATATGTATTTTATATTCTCCTATTCACAATCCTCTCTTTTAACTGTTTAACATCCTTACTCCTCCTCGGCCTCGGAATCGCTCAAAGTTTCACCAAAGTTTAAACCTGTCTTCTTGTAGCCAAATACTGAGGCGTAACGTTTTTGAGCATTTATATGAGAGGAATTTAAAAAGTATTTCAGGATCAGAATCTTTAGTTGTTCTGATTTTGAGATGGAGTAAGCCCAGTCTTCCTTCTCTTCCATCCTCCATTCATCCGGATACTTGTAAACACCATACCTATCTACCCAAGTATAATGTATATAATATATAATGTATATATGCTACATCATGCTATATATATTTTTGAGAGGCTCTGTAAAATGTAATTAAGAATTATTCTCTTGTTACAGCAAGGGTGTCGAAATCTATACACTTTCTGGGAACACGTAAAATTAATCTATCATCTGACATTTTTAGAAGAATAAAATCTTTAAAATTCGTTCACCTTAACAGTCATTTCAAACCTCATTTGTATATTAAATATATATTTTTATATATTATATATTTTCCAATGATTGAAACGAAGTAATGATAGTGGGTTTCTTACGTTCGAAGATCGTTGCGAGATCAGCGGATGAATCGATGATTACTCACCACGAATGGTCATAATTTTATTGGACGAACAAGAGGCGTCTCATAAGAATATCATCTGTAGCATTTGGGTTTCCACGCAAAAGGTTCGATATTACCGTATAGGGACTCACCAATTTTAAATAAGCATTAAACTGTACCTCCTATCTCGTTTCATTCAGGTCAGACATATGAATATCTATCTATCCCATGGGACACAGTTTTCTCTCTCATCAGTCCTGACGATCAAGTCGCTCACTTCAACACCTTGGTGAAATTTCTTTACGAAAAACATGTTCCTCTTTACACTCGGCCTTACCATCTATCTGTTCCATGGTTTAACAACCACATTGCCAATCTAATAGCAGAACGAGAAACGGAAACGAAATCTGAACGAGGAAAACTGGTATCATTTTCGTAGGTTAAGGAATATTACCACAATGGCTGTTCGTACCTCCATAGTAAACTATTATAATCTAAGCTCAATACAAGACTCCTACCTAAAGAGCTATGGAAAAACATTCGTGAAATTGGTGTTGGAAAATCTCACAACAACGAATGCCAGCTGGATCCTAACAATTTAAATAGATGCTTTGTTATAAATCCCAGTTCTACCTTTTCAGGCACTCTACCATCAGCAGCAGCTCCGGTACCCTCCGCTAGTGTAGAAGATAGTACAGTTGTATTCAACTTTAGGTGTGTCACCTTTGATGAAGTGCTAAAGGCTGCATACTCGATCAGTTCTAATGCTACGGGTATGGATGAGATTCCACCACGCTTTCTCAAAGGTATTCTGCCTCACATACTCCCTTATGTTACTCATATATTTAACGCTTGTATCACTACCTCCACCTACTCATCTCTGTGGAAATCAGCCTTAGTAGTCCCCGTTCCTAAAAATAGGAGTGCTCTGTCTCCTGAGGATTTTCGCCCAATAAGCCTCCTCTCATTCACTTCCAAAATATTTGAAAAGCTTCTGAACTGGAAAATGATGAACTACGTAGCTGCTGAAAATCTTTTGATCCCTTGGCAGTCCGGCTTTCGGGAAAATCATAGTTGCACTACAGCTCTCCTCAAAGTTACTGATGATATAAGAATTGCTATGGACTCTGACTTGGCTTCCATTTTAGTGCTTCTTGATTTCTCCAAGGCCTTTGATTCGGTTGATCATGCAAAATTATGTTGTAAACTTTGCAATACTTTCAAGTTTTCTTCACTGAGTACTAAACTAATCTGCAGCTATCTATCTAATCGAGATCAAAGGGTCCGAGTGAATGGGCTTCTTTCTACGCCAATCAGGATTAGGTGTGGGGTACCACAAGGATCTACTCTCGCTCCATCTCTTTTCGCACTGTTTATAAATGATATTGCATCAGTACTCCAGCATTCAAACATACTCCTGTACGCAGATGATGTATAGTTATACTTGTCGCGATCCGTTTGGTTACTAGAGGATGGTATTTGCAGAGTCAATGAAGATCTGGAAGCCGGCTCATTCTGGGCACTTTTGAATGGCCTGACTCCTAATCCAGTGAAATCTCAGTCTATTATTATTTACAAATGTAGACTGGATACTCGCGATTTCTCGCCTATTATTCTTAATAATATGACTGTCCCCTATTCTGATGTCATTAAAAATTTGAGATTATCTATGAACAAAGCACTCACTTGGTATGAACATGTAAATGCAGTGGTTGGTAAAATCTATGGCGGCTTACGTAGCCTGTGGCCATCTGCTTCATTCACGCCACAACAGGTTCGACTGAAGCTTGTTGAAACCTTGCTGGTACCCTTAATTATGTATGGAGTGGTAGTGTATGGTTGTAGGAATGCAGTATGCTCACGCAAACTTAATGTTGCATTCAACTCGTGTGTTCGATACGTTTTCAACCTTCGTAGATACGATCATGTATCCCCCTTTACCAACCGTATCTTGGGCTGCAGTTTGGATCAATATCTTAAATATCGCACAGTACTCTTTCTTTTCTGCTTAATGTACAACAAGCAGCCTCGGTATCTTTTTGAAAAACTTAATTTTACCACATCGTCCAGGTCAAGATCGCTAATTGTACTCAGACATACCGTTCTGCAGAGCCGAAGATCATTCTATGTTCACGCGATTAATCTCTGGAACTCCTTGCCTCTTGGAATCAAACGAATAAACAATCTGGCCGCTTTCAAGGGTGAACTTTTCGAGCACTATAAAAATATATAAATTACTGCTCCTCTCGTTATCTGCACATAATTCTAAGAAATTCGAGCGATTTCTATTTCCTTGTATTATGTATGTTTTTTACAACTATTCTCTAATGTACCAATTGTTAGCATCTTATAAGTAATTGTACAGTACGTAAATAAAATATTTCATTGAGTTGATATTTATATGCTCTCATACATTTAATTTAACACTTGCTTATAATTAAGATCAGACTTGCTTTTCTCTTTCCCTGTTTCTTTTTCCTTTTTTTTTCTAAATACATTATCTGTTTCTTGTACATGTAAATGAGATATTATATCTTATATGTATATCATAGTGAATAAACAATTTGAATTTGACTTTGAATATGCCTCATATCCTTTGCTGGAGCCACTGCAGGGCAATCTTCGTCAAATGTTGGGATGAATATTCAGTTCGACTGGCAATGCCAATTAAAGTCCTCTCCTTATATTGAAGAAGAAAGAAATGAAGAAATGAACAAGAAATGAAGGTTTTCCGGTAGCTCATATACGTAATGTTTTCAAAAACTACAAAGAGAGAAATAATACTTTTCACTGAACCTACATACATACAATTGACTCACGCAGTACATTCGTGATTCATTACTTAATTACCTCGTCCATCATGCATTTCGTAAATTCTGAAACCTTTGAGGAAAGAAGGCTTTTTTGGGACTTCGACAAGCAAAAACTGTAGAGGCCTTTTGGTGCCGAAAACACAATGAGTTAGTGAAACCAAACTCTACCTGTCATTTGATTGCATGGATATAAGGAGATTTTTGAAAAATTTTATTAGAGACAAATGAGCAATTCTGCTCTTCTGTATAGGGCTTAAGGTAGTGTTAGAATATAGACAAATATCGCCTCCCACACCCAACATTATTCGTTCCTCTCTCACATGATGCGAGTTCAGTTTCGCTTTTTGTCTGTTGCAAAAGTACTATAGTTGGCGACACACAATGTTTATCGATGTTTTTAAGTTTTAAGTAGTTTTTTTTTTAACAGATAAATCGATGGACAAGGTTATGAATTTTCTAGAGATAAACTTTTTTTAAAACTATTATTTATTTCATTAAGACATAACGGTGTTTTGATACAGAACTTAATGTTTTCTCATACCTGGAAAAAGTAGATTCTTTCATTATACAGTAAAGAAGAAAACTCATACATAGCACAGTCAACCAAATTTAAATAATATTCCTTAAGTAAAAGATATTTTGGTTAAAAAAAAAAAAAAAAACATTGTGCAGTAGGCCCATTTTGTATTAAAAAAAAAAAAAAAAAAAACAACTTTTTAATAAATAACAACGAAAATTCACTTTCATTCATTTTCTACTTTCACTAACAAAAAATATATTTCCAACAATCACAACAAAATCATGAAAGAAAAATTTTTATTTTATTTTTCAGTTCTTACCAGAAGCATGTCGACAGCAAATATTATTACCCGTAACGAATGGGGTGCAAGACCACCAAAATTAGTTGAGAAATTCCTTGGACCTGCTCCTTATGTCATTATTCATCATTCATACTCTCCTGCAGCATGTTATTCACCAGAAAATTGTCAAGCTGCAATGAGATCGATGCAAATATTTCATCAGGATGACAGAGGTTGGAATGATATTGGTTACAGCTTTGGAATAGGAGGTGATGGCCAAATATACCATGGCAGAGGATTTAATGTGGTTGCAGCACATGCACCAGGATATAATTCGAACAGCGTTGGAATTTGTCTTATCGGAGATTGGAGAAGTATGTTTGAATTTTTAGATTTTTTACAGAATTAATATTATATACTTGATTTTTTGTATCATTATTATTTTAGCCGAACTACCACCAGAAAATATGCTTAATGCTGTAAAGAATCTTATCGATTTTGGTATTGAGAATGGATATATTGATAAAGACTATAAATTAATGGGACACAAACAGGTCAGAGATACAGAATGCCCTGGTGAAAGATTGTTCGAGGAAATTAAAACATGGCCAAACTTTTCCAATAAACCTTTTAAACTTAAAGAGAATGAAATTCAAACATAAAATGTTTGTTCCATTTTTAACCGGTATTATAAATTACTTTAAGTATTATAAATTTATAAATAAAAGTACATTTTTATCATACAAACATTATTATAATTTATGACATTTCATGTGCAGGGTTGTCCCGTGAGTGGTGTCATATCCGAACACTGACATGTATGTATATAAATGGAATGCTTGGTGAACTAAAAATGCATGAAAGAAAATGACACCACTTTCATATTCCTGTCTCTTTCCCTGAGAGCATACTTTCTCCATTGAACTCTAACGATTGGCAAAGAGAAATTGCTTGAGGTTCAGCGGTATTTCCAATCAAACAAGCCTTGTAAAAAACACTTCCTTCGACTCATAATTAAAGTTTAACAATATAAATAGTCCCAAATAGTTTTATGGTAAATTCGGTAAATCCCACTGACATGCATACAAGTAAATTCCCAAATGTTTAAATATAGCGTCAGTTTACGACAAGCATACTTTTAGAAATCAAAATTGGTGCCACACACTGACATATATAACATGGACTGCCTGATTTTCTATTTCATATGGGTCAACTGTTTTTGGCAGGGTGTGACAATTGTCTTAATTTCAAGTTTTACTTTCACTTTAATATTCATATTAAAAGTTCAACAAATTACAGATGCATTCGAAATTATTTTTATTCTTGGAAGCTTATCTCATACAACATCAAATGTTTTTTAAACTTGATTTTTAAAGAAATAAAATTAAGCAATTTCTGTCTACCTGCCCCTAAAAGTAGCTATGGGGGACAGAGAAAGGATTACAATTATTGTATTGCCATCTATTTCTATTCTATATATTCATTGGGAAAACCACTGAACTGAAACTGGACTATGGTGTATTTTGTATAGAACTTATTGTTTGTAGTTCCGCGGAATAAAGTAGTTAAACTAAAACGAGACAACTACAAAAAAGTGATCCCATAATAATGTCAAATAATGTAAGCAATTTTTGTAGCGTCAGCAGCACTGACATATATAACATGGACTGCCTGATTTTCTATTTCATATGGGTCAACTTTTGTTGGCAGGGTGTGACAATTATCTTAATTTCAAGTCTTACTTTCGTTTTAATATTCATATTAAAAGTTCAGCAAATTACAGCTGAAGTCGAAATTATTTCTATTCTTGGAAGCTTATCTTCTACAACATCAAATATTTTTTAAACTTGAGTTTTAAAGAAATAAATTTACGCAATTTTTTTCTGCCTGTCCCTAAAAGTAGCTATGGGGGACAGAGAAAGGATTACAAATACTTTATTGCCATCTATTTCTATTCTATATATTCATTTGGAAAACCACTGAACTGAAACTGGACTATGGTGGATTTCGTATAGAACTTATTATTTATAGTTCAGCGAAAAAAAGTAGTTAAACCAAAAAGAGAGAACTATAGAAAAGTGATCCCATAATAATGTCAAATAATGTAAGCAATTTTTGTAGCGTCAGCAGTCCATTGTATATATGTCAGTGGTCAGCAGTCCATTGTATATATGTCAGTGGTGCCACATGAAACAGGAGATTAGTCAGTCCATTTATATATATGTCAGTGTATCCGACGGCTACGGATTGTTCATGCTCATGATACAAAGATAATAAGGTATGGCCGATTCGAAAGGAATTTTTTTTTTTGCTACGTCATGAGGTGACTAATGTCATTTCCAGCGAATTTGTTTTGAGGAGGTTTTCGTATTTTATTGACTGAAATCATTGAATAAATAACTAATAAGGAAACGGCATATTAGTGTGCTGTGTTTGTATTCGTTTCGTCATGGCAGTAATTAAATCCTGACATTCTGAAGGGGAACATTTTTTATAATCCAAATTGCTATGTAAAATAAACAAATTTTTAGCTCATCCTTATTTTCAGATAATATTTCTTGGTGTTGCCTTTGTATGACTGGCATAATTTAGCCACCAATGACAATTCAATTGTAAACAAACAAACCGGCATTGGTAAAATGTTAAATTTTTTGCCCTTGCTATTTATTTTTATAAATATTTCACTTTTATTTTGCTAGAAACACTATAATGAATTAGTAAAGCTATTAAAGTTCGTTCCTGCAGCACAGCACAGCGCACTTCATTACGGTTAAAGACTCTATTACATAAAATGTTGTTCACAAAAGAATATTTTACATTTATTTCACACTACTATTAACACTTTACATATGTGCGGGAAAGGTAGTTCTACCCGCGCGCCTGACTGATGCTAAACGGCGGGACGGGTAGTTCTACCTTTTTAGCAGACTCTACTTTAAAGGCGGGAAAGGTAGAACTACCCGATTTGTGTATACGAATGTTGTATGCCAATCTCTTGGTAAAGGTCCAAACTACATCTACATGTATAAAAAATGCCAATATGCGTCCAATATACCCTTTTTTCTTCCTGCCCATTATGTAGTAAATAATAAGTAAAAAAGTTAGAATTGATCTATGGTGCACTATGGGTGCACTATGCAGGGTGTAATAATTGGTGCGCCTAGCTCAAGGGTTTGATAGCTGAAGTGGAGTCAAGCAAAAAATTATAAGGTGAAGCGGGTGGTAAGACGCATCGTTTCGGTGGGGGGGGGGGGCACCAATTATTACACCCTGCATAGTGCACCCTGCAATACATGCGTGACATATGTGATAAACTCAATATATTTTTAAAAATTTAGGCGACTTGTTGACAGATAGTATACAATATCGAGGAGGACCATACTGTGGTAAGTGAGAATTCCAAATTTCATTAAAAAATAACAAACGGTTTGGAAGATAGAATGTTTTTTCTAAAGTTTGTTTTTCTATCACATTCCAATGGTTTTCGACCGCTACACGTACTAGTGACGCAAGAGCGGCACTCCGCACATTAAGTGTTAAGTAAAAATTCTGTTAAATTATTTATTTATTACAATATCGCGAATTCAAATCCGAGAACTTGTTTTCAAAATTTGAAATGTCAGAAATTTTGAACTGACGCAAAATAGCCACTAGGCCCACTTGTCATTTCCCCCCCCCCCCCCGCACCAAGGTTATACTGTCATTGAATTGCTTAAACACGTACACTGTATTCGCACGATACCCCGCTTCCTTATAAGTTATTTATTCTATGACTGAAATACGTTTTGAATCAGAGTACGGAAACGCACACGCGCGTGAGTAATCAATTGTGCGCGATTTTCTTAAGTATTCTACTCACGCACATGAGTAAGTAATTCAATAAAATGAAGCGCACACTCCCATGCCCACACAAAACTTTCACTGCTCATTACTCACGAGTGAGTAAGTCAATATCAGAAAGCGCATACACGCGTGCGCACACGAAATCTTACACTGCTCATTACTCACGAGTGAGTAATTCAAGGCAAGAAAACCCACACGAAATTTCTCATTACTCATTTTCAACTTGTGTCTGTGTGTGCAATTTCATTTAAGAAATCCTTTCTTCCTTTCCTTTCTTCCCTTGAATTACTCACTCGTGAGTAATGAGCACTGAGAACTTTCGTGTGCGCTTTCTTATATTGATTTACTCACTCATGGGCGCGTGCGTTAATAAAAATGACAACAACTCACGCACGCGCAAATGACTATTTAAAAATGGAACGCGCACGTGATTCGTAAATTATTCATGAGTCATTCGTGTGCGCACGTGAGTGTGCGTTTCCTTACTCTGTTTTGAATATGTTAAAATATTTAACAAAATATTAGTTTCTTTGTTTAAATCACTTCGCGAAAAGTAATTATGTGCTAGAGAGAAAGCAAAGAAATTTCCAAATAGAAAATTTTTTTTACTTTGATAAGGACGATTGAAATTGAGACGAACAAATTTCTGACAATTGTCGCCAAAGGAGAGGCAAGCAACCAATTGACAGATAATTCGGCCATACTTGTTAATCTTTGTATCATGGTTCATGCTTAGACGAGCAAAAAATTGTATGGGGGGGGGGGGGGATTATAACAGTTTCCGAAATAACGAGATATTTCGGTATGTTTTTATAAATCACCCTGCTTCAGTTACAGGTACACCCTGTGATGATGATTTAAAGCTTCTTCGATTGATAATTATTGGATCTTTCTAGTAGTCTATAAATTTTTCCTGTCCCCTCCTCCGTTTTGAAGTTAAGGCTCAACAAAGTTGAAATTTTGGAAGTATAACTCGTTTTTTTTTTTATTTAACTACTATTTTTATCAAAAATCATGTCATCAATACCAATTTCTCATATCGGCGAATATTGTCCACCTAGATATGATGACAGTTTTGATGACAATACATTTGTTCAAGGACTTTGGCGAAGGGGAACCTCAGAGTTACCTCAAAGCAGATTTTTCACTAGATTCAATGCCACTCGAACGGCATTTGAGCAGAGAGATGTTTTAATGGATTACATAAATCAAAATTAAACCAACTTAAATAGGAACCCAGATTACACTTTATTTGTATTAAAATTTTAAAATATAAAATAAAATGCAAACAAAACAACAGAAACTTTATATTAATTTCTTAATATAGGTAAATATATTATTTTGCACTTTATATTCAACATTTGCAGTTCAGTCTTTTTTCACATTTCGCACTTTATTAATTTCTTCATGGACCAGTGTCATTAATTTAATTTGAAGTGCGGACCTTTGGTGAAAAGTCATGCCACTTTTCTGGATGTCACTTGAAAGTTCACAAAAAAATAAATCTAAAGATGTAATATTCGACGAAGTTTCTTTAAATGCAGATCTAGCTTCTTTTAAAAACTGACTCATTTCTCGATGAGTATTTTGCAGCAAGATTTCCAAATATAAATTCTTTTTTCGCCTTTTTCCAGGCTGTGGCCGTTCTACAATTTCTTCTAAGAGCGCAGTTTGGGACAAACTAGTGGAGCTAAAAGATGTCCCCGAGAGCGGAAAGTTGTCGCTCGTTCCAAAATCGAAGCTTTCATAAAAAAGTATGGAACCGTCTTCATCTATTTCCATAACAGACTCTACAGTCTCATAGCATAAACCGGTTGAATCTTCTACTTCATGCTCGTAGTTGCTGATTGTCCTTTAAGAGGAGTCAGTACCAAGATTTGCAAGTTTCATACATTTTTCAATGCAAATTTCTGGCAAACTATTTGTACCAGAATAATGATTTATATCTTTTAAATTAAAGGTAACGAAGAGGTCTAGTAAATAACGTCGAGAAAAATTGAAAAAAATGTATTGGAATGGAGATATTAGCTCGGAAAATTGTAAAAAATGATAAAAATTGATTTTTTTCAAATCAAATTCCTATTAGTAGGTATTCTCATTTCTTTAGATTGTGACTATTTTAGAAAGACAAAGCCTAAATCTAGCAATTAACGTCGAGTTTTTTCATTCTTAGTGGCGCTTTTTTTAATTGTTTAACTCTAATAGTACTTGTTTTTTCTCCCGATATTTCACCGATGATAAATTGCAATATTTCGTTGAAAGTTGTAGAAATATAAAGCAAAATAGTATATTTAACAATTATGGGCAAAATAAAATTTAGGACAGTTAATTCTCCTTAAAAATTTTCAATTTCTTTGAACTGCATATTTTCATTTGCGTCTTAAATTGTCCCATATTGGGTTTGCGTCTTTTACGCTAGATGTCTCTAATGTGACTTGCGGTCTAAGTCTAGGCTAACTTTATATGACTTTTCATACTTTCAGGACACAAACCTACGTATAGCAAATTTTTTTGCCTACAGGCTCGCTGGTATCTAAGTTGAAATTTTTGCTGAGTACTGACTCCTCTTAAACAAAAATATTATTTAATTATCACGGCGTATTATGAACTGGTAAATTCGCATACCGATAATTTGTTTCCGGAATGTCCAATAAAAAAGACAGTTGTTCGAAATATTTCCATTTCTTTTTTGGAGATTTGGCAGCTGATCCCGGTGGGGGTAAACATGTTCTTACGTTCGCGGGCTAATGTCTCAGCACCATTACCACTTTTATTTAATTCATTGGAAATTTCCTTCCAAACAGCTTCTTTCAATTCTAATTTTTTGTAAGAACTTCTTGATTTTTCTTATAAAAATTGTTTGTTTTTTACTAAGGGTATAAGTTTTTCCTCCATTTTCCATACATGAAAAATTAACTTGACAGTTTGGAATGACAGCAATCGCTGCCTAAGAAGACAGCAATCGCTGCCTATGAAATCAGCAACAGCAAATTTAGAATTTAAGATGACTCGGCAGCCCGACGTTTTTGCAGCTTTCTCTCAATCAGCTGATCACTCTCAACCAATGAAAACGATTTGCTGTCGCTGTCGCTGCTGCTATCGTGCCAATCTAATTCAGGCTTTAGCCTTCACAATCAGTTTTTAACAGCCTATTAAGACGTGCACGAATTAAAAATTTTAAAAAGTGTCTTCAAATTTTTAAGAATTCAATAATTGTGAAAACTTAAAAGGATTTATATGCCGCCACCACTAAATAATTGTGAAGAGTAAGAAAAATTTGTGCAACAATTCATCACTCTATGCTAAATTCTATGTCTATATTTTGTTTTTTGTTTGAAATAAATTTGTTGTTTATTTTGTTTTTTACACTCATTTTTTTTATTCTTTCATCTATTCCTTAATAAAAAAAATTAATTATTTTAGGAAAACTTAATTTGAGGGAACAATACCACTAATGGAGGTATTTGTGTCTATATTAAAGAGATATTTTTAGACACCAATTGTGCAAAGTATCATTCATTATGTCTACAATTCACTATACTTTATGTTTATTTTCATCTATAATAATGTATTATTTACATTTGTTTAATAGTTCATCAAATATAGTGCATTGAATGTTCCCTTACTCCTTTGGAAAGAATTCCAACATTCGGCAGAAAATTACTCAATACGCATCTACTTATGCTAGGTACTTCAAACACTTGTTTACATTTAATTTATTCAAAAATTTCTCGAAATTTTACGGGTATTTCCACAAAATTTGTGGAAAAATTTATACATTAATTTAATGGAGCATTTAGTTAATTTATTGAATATCACCCAGCTTATATTCAAACAATTTCCCTTCTCCCTATAGAAAATTCATTAAAGCCTATATTGAATTCAAACTCCCTATAGATAGAGGAAACTTACCTATCTCCAAAGCCCAAAGTGTACCTCTCGTTCAAGTTATGGAAATATACCTAAACTTTGTGGCACAAATTGTTGCCACCGAATTTAAGAAAATATTTTTTTATAGTGTAACAATGCAGCATCGCACGTACAACTCATTTTGCAATATTAAACTCCTGTATGCTTTAAGGTTGGAATTTATTACTCTGAAATCCTGCATTAGCACTTCTTCTTGCGACTTCTTTTTATTCCATTTCATAAAGGATAAATTGCGCGAATTCAGACTTAACACCTCTCAAGCGATTATGGAAGCCTACGAACGAAAATCTTGTTTATGAAAGGACTGCGGAACGAAGGCTCAATGCTTTCCAGGATTCATGTAATAGCATGCAAGTGTTCAGCATAAAAGAGAATTTTTTTGAAAACAAGAAAAATTAAAAATTAAAAAAAAAACTTCTGCAAGTACCTATATGTAGTGATTACGGACGGATGGTAGATGATTTGTTTTTAATAAAAATCCAAGTTAGAGTTTTAATTAAATTTATTTTTCGTGTTCTCTGTTTAGGTATCACGACTAGATTTAGGACATCTAAAAACGTCATTTTAAATTTTTGGATAAGGCATTGATAATACGTTAAAGTTATTTCACAAAATGAGATACAATCAAAGTAAAAATAGAATAAATTAAAAAATTAAAAGATGAAATTAGACAAATGAAAATAATAAAATGTTTGATGTCGCCACATATATTAACAATAAAGAACAGAGTAATTATCTCCATCATTATTACTTTATAGCCTAGAAATGATTAATCAAAAAAGCTATCGTAGAGAACCTATGTATTCACTCACCCTGTGTGCATATTCGATTGATTGCAACGCGTTGTTCTAAAAAAAACAAAAAAAAAACAAATCACCACCCAAAAATAAACACATCAAGTAATTGGCAGCAAGTCACAATAAAAGAACTTTTAGTACTTGAATTGACAATTAATGTGTCGCAGTGAAAGTGGTGTGTAACAATACGACAAAATTAAAGGACAAGTAATTAAATGGATCTATTCTTTCTAGAAGGAGAAGGTAATTTAAAAAGAACAAGAAGCTCTCTTACCTTAATACAGTGGTGTCAAATAAAACAAAACAAGTATGCGATTAAAAAATGTTGCCAAAAATTTAAGTGCTTTTCTAAGATTGTTCACCTCACACACGCATAATATGTCTGGACTTCATTGCATAATAAATAAATAAAGATCGCACCTACAACTTCTAAAATTGTGGTAATTTTTTTTACCTAAACATGGATTATGGATTATTGGTAATTCCTACAAAAAATTTTCAAATAAATTTATGAACAATTTTACGTGCCAGTACATATCAGCTGCGTTCTACCAACTGCACAACACAGTGTAATTTAGGTTAAGAATTAAAATGCATTTTATAAAGCGTGAGTTTGAATACAATGAAATTAGTTCTGGCTTTAAACAATACCTTGAACTTGAACTAAATAAATGCATGCGGTTCTGTGCAAGTCATAGAAATTTAATTATTTTTTTTTTCTTGATTTATACTCCTTCCTATTTTTGGCTAATAATTTTGATTAAACTGGTAAAAAAAACACATTAGGAATATGCATTGATGCTTTATATATGTACACCGAACCCGCGTAGGTACATTTTCGTCCGGCATAAACATCTTGTTCTGTTATGCGGTTTTTGCACATATGCGGTGCCCTCATAAGTGCACCAAAAAGTGCACATATCCGGTCAACTCATAAAGGCACATATCCGATGTTTTTACTTATACTTTTCGTTTTTATTTAGGTACAAATAAACATTCGAAATTAGGTAAAGCAAAATAAATAGACAATTCTCTAGTAACAAAAAATAATAGCTTTTTCAAAAGATAATGTCGAGCTTCTTGAATGGCACAACGAATTATTTAAAATGATAAGTCCTTAGTTTCGAGGTAAGTTCGTAGTACGTTTAAAGCTAGAAGATTATTCGAGCGACTTGGTTATATCGCATTGGAATTTTTAACTTGGAGCATTTCGTCTTTGGTATCTACTTCCTCGCTACTGTTCTCAATGGAAATTTTTTGTAAAATTTAATCCTCCAGTTAGTTCCCCATAATATTGTATAGCAACATATTCCTAAAACTCTGCCTCTGCAATTGGTATGCTGAAAAATTTCTTCAACATCATCTTCAATAATTTGAGAAAACTCAGCTTTTCTAAAACAGTTTTTGATGGTGTTTGGTCTTACAAGCCACCAAGAATGCTTAGAAATCTTTAAAGCCTCCAAGAATTTCACACCTCCTTAATGGGCAATTGATTAGCCATCGATTAGAAAAAGACGCATTCCAATATTTAAAAAAAAACCTAGGAGATATTGGGAAACATGTTGAAGCACTTACTCAACACTGGGAAAAAACTTCAAACCCCCGTAGCTCCCAGGAGGGTGAAGTTAGACCCCCCCCCCCGACCATACATTTTTTTTTTTCATTTCTTCCCAAGATCTATCACCTCCTTTCATATGGCCATCCTAATTCGGGACACCCTGTATATGGGGCTTGCTTAATATTTTCTTCAGCGTCTACAGTAGGCAAAAACTCTCAGTTGTACTAATGAGTACACATAGAGTTTTTGCCCATACAGAATGCTTTTTTCCCTCTTCATTAAAAATATTGTCAGCCTACTGCGGGCCTTAAAAATGAATGAATTGTGCCATATTTTTCTGGAACATTCGTAAATACGTTGTTTTTATATTACTTTGTATTTCATGATTGTTTCTATAATAAATTTTAAATATTCAACTTTGTGTTCGTAAACGCAATTTAAAAATTAACATAAAAACTAGAAGAATTAAGATTTGTCATTGCTCATTTTTGAATTTACAATATTTCAAATTAGTAGCAACGATGTACGCTAAGCGCATATTTCCTGCAATGCTATCCCCGCCGCGCCATCTCGGACAGCAGACATGTCGTCTGCAGCACTGAGCTACCTGCACGAAGGACCCACATCATGGTTCCATCAGTCGCTCCTACTCATTGGACTACTGATGGACCAGACACGCACTTGTTGTTCACATATTAACCATATTTGTTCGAGAGCCTATTTTGGTCGACGAATGTTGTATGCTGTGTCGGTTTTTCTTCTCGAGGCGATTCGGGCTACACATTTATGCTTCCCCATTTTCTGTATGCAAATGCTGCTCTCTACCCCCTTCTGCCCTTGCAATATCGAATTAAATCTCGTGCGGTTAATGCTTGCGTGAGATATGTTTATCGTCTGAATAGGCGGATGCATGTGTCTGCTATAGCGGGAGGAATTTCTATTTTGCACTCTATCTAAATTAGTAGAGTTCAGAGCCCTGTATTTTAATTTTTGTGCTAGACTTGGTTTGCTGCCTCCTTACATTGGCGGCGAAAAGTTCAATTGGAGTACTAGGGATAGATCAAGGATCATGCTTCGCGGAGTACTGGCCCAGTTGGGTGGAAGAATGGTCTTTTCTAATGGTGCGGTTATTTTGAATTCTGTCCCCAGGCTGATTAGGGAAGCAGCCTCCATGAGCTTGTTCAATGATAGGGTCCTAGTTGCATTAAACTGTTGATTTTCTCCTCTGCCTCTCGGTTTTGTTTGTGTTGACATGTTGCTTCTATGGTTCTTTCAGTGGTTGTCCCACTGGTCTGGTGTTTCTATAGTATTAGAAAGTTTCTTAGTGTTTTTAAGGTTAAATGGACTAAAGTTTTATGGCATAATTGGCTGTGATAATTCGAATATTTATTTAGTTAGAATGTCAAGGCTGTTCTATACTAATAATGGATTGTTGTCCGATTTTATTGAATATTAAGTGATAAGTTTGGATGATGTTATAATGTACTAGTTTTGATATATTTTATGACTTGTTTGATTGCATTATAACTAGGGTCGAATTTACTATGAATAATACTGAATGTAACTGGTTAGGTTTAAGGTGTATTCTGTATATCTTTTGATACTGTAAATTAGTATCTGCATTGTTTCAACTCTTAGTTGATCTTATGGATTTAGATCAATTATCGGTTTTATCGTTATAATCGTCTTGGGGATATTTATTTCTGATTATGTATATTTTTTTTTTTTATTTTTATATCGCTATTATATTATTAATCTCTTTTTGTAATTAAACATATTATCTGTACAGTTGTTAATTAACTGATTCACGGCCTTGGCCAATTGAAGTTTAGAATGTGTTTAACTGTTCTTTAGTTCATTTCATAGTCAGGGTTTGAAATCCACTAATATATAACAATTTTAAGGAAAAATGGCTTTTAGATGTTTTTTCTTGCCAGAGCTGTAAAATAATGCATTCCATTGGTAATGCATTTCTTGTGAAGTACTCAACTTTATATGAAGTAACACTTAACTAAAGCGACCGTAAATAAGTGCTATTTTTGTCAATCAGCTAAAAAAGTCCCATCAAGACTGAATGGTATACTTGAGACGTAATTGCAAATAGTTAAGTAATAGTAAGCTAAAAACATAACTTTTAAGTCTCATAATGAGAGTTTCAATAAGATTTTTTATTTTAAGGTTAATTATAACTGTTACCCAAGGCTTTCATTTATTTAAGTCTTATGATAATCGCTTCTCAATTCCATACTTATGATAAGAGTCCGAAAAGACTTTTTTTTAGGTCTCACAATAACAGTCCTAAAAGACTTTTATACTTTTAGCTCAGCGCTAAGAGTTATCACAGACTTTTATTAATAAACTCCAATAAGACTTTTAATTTTTTAGTCTTGAGATAACTGTTTTAGAAAACTTTTATAAATTTCAGTCAGTTCATAGCTGTTACCAAAAATTTTTATTCATTTAAGTCCTATGATAAAAGTCTCACAAGGCTTTTATCTTTTCAGTTTTTCGATAACAGTCTGATCGGGACTTTTATAATTTACAGTCAGTTATAATAGTTATAGAAGACTTTTTTTTTATTTAAATCTCACAATCGATCTTGATATCGCTAATATGCCGATATCCAGATACCCGAATCTGCGGACTATTCGATTCCTGAAATCGAAAGTCAAATACCAAGATCTGGAACAATAAAAGGTCTGTGATAGATCCATTATGAAACTTAAATAAATAAAAGTCTTCTATAACCATTATAACTGACTGTAAAATATAAAAGTCCCGATGAGACTGTTATCGAAAACTTGTGAGACTTTTATCATAGGACTTAAATGAATAAAAGTCTTTGGTAACAGTTATGGACTGACTGAAATTTATAAGTCTTCTAAAACAGTTATCTTAAGACTAAAAAATTAAAAGTCTTATTTGAGTTTTATGAAGAGACTTTTATCAGTCTTAATAAAATTACAACACGTAAAAATTTTCACTCTTTACAATAACTATACAATGGCTTCCCTTCACCCCTTCCACCTCCTCAAATCCTTCCTTATAAAACGATTAAGATTCAAAATTTTATAATTTTTACTATCACTTTGAGAATTTAATCGTAAATTGTTAATGATTATAATTTTTCTACCCAACATCCTTCCTTCCGTCCATTCCTGTCACATTCCATATCATTTGCAGAGCAATTAAATAAAATTTTATAAGTAAAATTATCGATTTTTTTTTTTTTATTACGTAAACAAGAGGAAAATTTATTTTTCATCTTAAATTTACTACACGAAACTTTTTTACTTTATTTTATTTATGTATGAAAATAAAAATTCTCGTCATCTTTTATTAATATTATTATTATTTTGTGAAAAAATATATCAAACAAAATTTTTTTTGCAAGTCATTTTCAATAAAATGTGTCACAATACGTCAAAGATAATAAATAATTTCCGAATAAACGCTAAACAAACAACAAAATTAAGAAAAATTGAATGAAAATTGCGACAGTCCCACTACTGGAAAGAGAAAAACTGTATCTTCTTCGATTGAGTTGCATTCGCATTTTAAAATAAATATAAAGACAGGAAAAAAAAATCTACAAATGCGCGTAATGGTGGTAAGCAGCAGATCTGATTCTGGGGCATAGTCGAGAATTATGTTCACATTTCCAAGTTGAATTCACACATTTAATCGTGCGGCATGTTACGACAACTCTCTTTCTCTCCATACACATTTCTTCTGCCTTTCCTATGTAGCAGCCACCACAAAAAACATGACGTACTTGCACTAAAAATAGTTTTGCCAAAAATACGATAAAATTCGAAATTGAGAAAAGAGTCAGTTTTGATACACGTATTGTCTTGGAAAAGTGTGTCTTCTAAATTTTTTAAACGGTTGTTGAAGATTTTTATTGCACTAAGCATATATTTGCCAAATATTTTCATAGTTTGTTTTTTTTTTACTGATTATTGTGGAAATATTGAAAAATAATTAATAATTTTATTTACATAAATAATATAAGGACTAAAGTGTGTATTTTTAGATAATATTCAGTGTATATATGAATTATATACGCCTACGTGATCGACTCATATACGAAAAATTTATCTCTCAAAATTATACTCACCAAGATTAGCCCCGATCAGTATAAGATGAATGCGTTCAGTGTCGTGTAGATGTCGCGAAATTTTTAGCTAAAATCGAAAAATATAAATAAATAAGTCAAAATTTGGATACGCGCACGATTATAATAAAAATATAATTTTTTCTAAAAATTTCAACGTAAATCTACTTAAAACTAAAAAAAAAAATACTTAAAAAACCTTTCAATCAATAGTAAACGAGTCGATAACGAAGTGATAGCGAATATCAAAAATAAGAAAACAATAGAAAAAAAATAATTCAAATTAATTGTGTTAAAGAGGATTTTTTTGTTTCTGTAAAGTAAATAAATAAAAAGTGAAATTTTATTTTTGGACTTGATACAGGCAGAAAAGAGCATCTTTTGGACGAGTTTCAAAGGCAAAAGAAAAATCGCCAACGAAGCAGAATCAACGCACCATCTTGGAAATGAAATTACAGAATATGTGGAGATGATAAAAATGTTTTTCATTCTTGGGAATTTTTAGAATTTTGATTTTAATTAACAGCTGCTTGCTAATACTTCCCAAGAAGAAAATTAGATATCAACTATGTATTAAGTGAAATCTTAAAATAGATAAGCGGAAAATCATATCTACGTCCTAGATGTTAAGAGAACAAATATAAACGAATATCTACAGGAATTTATTTTTGTTCAGTTTTTGTTTTTTATTTGTTGTGTAATTTTCCAGGATTTTTATCTTTAGTTTTTTTTTTCCTTTTTTTAGTACATACAATCAAAGTTCTATTGAAATAATATATAAAAACAAAAAAGCATATGTGATAACTTTTTTTTCAATAAAAAAATGTGTTAAAATTAATTAAACGAAATTAAGAAATTAATTTTATACGAAAAAAATAGTTCCAAAAACTAAATATACCAGCAACAATTATACAAACATCATAAAAAAATGCCTGTAAGTGGTGCAAAATCAGGATCAGGAAAAGATGCAGAAAAGGCTCCAGGTGGTGGTCGTACAACATTCCGTCCTCCATGGGTAAAAGATGGTACCCAGGATGGAGGAGTTAAACCGGCATGGGTAAAACGTAATTCAGGTGATCCAAAAGAAGGTGGAACAACGTCTAAAGAAAATGGCCAAAAACCGATCGCACCAGCAGTTAAAGAAGTAAAACTTCAATCTCGAGAAATAAAAGTTCCAATTATGACACAAAAACCGAAGCCAATACAACCTGCTGCAACTGGACGGGTTCAAAGAAGAACAGAAGCTGAAATCGATAAAGACATTGAATTAGATATTGAAAATCAAATTGAAAAAGAAAGGGAGAAAAGATTTAAATTGGAGACACCAAAATTGCGACATGTTGAAGTTAATAAAGATAAAACTATCAATAAAAGTACATCAGAAGCGGAATTTACAGAACCAAAACTTCGACCAGTTTTAAGGAAAGCATCAAAAGTTGAAGAAAGTTCAAAACCACCAGAAAAAGAACCTGAATTTAAGGATAAAGTTCTTAAAAAAATACCAGAAACAGAGAAAAATCGAGAAAGTAATGGTGAGTTTAATATTTAAATTGTTTTTTTTATATCGGTTTTTTTTATTCCTTTAAAATTTTCATTTTTTTTTATGATGAAAGGGAATCGTATTTCTTAGGTTAAACTCATGATACAAAGATAACAAGGTATGGCCGATTCGAGAGGAATTTTTTGTGTTGCGACGTCATGAGGTGCCTACTGTCATTTCCAGCGAATTTGTTTTTAGTTTTTCGTATTTTATTGACTGAATATATTAAAATATTTAACAAAATATTAGTTTCTTCGTTTAAATCACTTCGGGAACAGTAATTATGTGCTAGTGGGAAAGCAAAGAAATTAAAATTTTTCACTGTGAAAGGACGATTGAAATTGAGACGAAAAAATTTCTGACGTTTGTCGCCAAAGGAGGCAAGCAATCAATTGACAGGCCAATTTCCGGCCATACCTTGTTAATCTTTGTATCATGTGTTAAACCTACATAATGAATGAAAACGACAAAATTTTCTTTGGCATACACTAAATAAGATGTACCTACGCTAATCAATTGCAATCAAAAAAGTAAAACGACTATTTTCAGTACTCTCATATAAATTGGATTGGATTGTTCCTGGAGATAATTGTCACAAAAGAAAGTCTGTCTGCATACTCCATTTTTAATAATAATATGTAATTATGTCAGTGGAGACATTTACGTAAACTGAACATGTCGCTTACCGGCTGCAATAGTGGCATAACTCCGAATTCGCGAAATTTGAGCCAAAGCCTAAACTTGATTTAGAATTTGATGTTTTATGTTCCTACGAAATTGGCGTAATATTAGCAATGCTTAAATTCCGGTAGACATCATCACAAGTGTCAATAATGATTTTTTCTTCTGTCTCTATAGTCCGACAATTCTTGACTAGTGCAATTACATTTGGGTAATTTATTTCAGCAATAGTGACACATTTAGAGTTTTATGTAAATTTAGTACTGAATAGAAATAATATTTTTTTAAAAACTATTGCATTTCGTTTCTCCAAGAAAATGGAAAATCTGATGAATATAGTCAAAATTTATCATATCATTATAATTTGGATCACTAAAACCAAACAATAGTCATTACAAAAAACCCAGTTCATTACTCATCTTATCTAATTCGTGTGCCTAATACCCTGTCAGATGTCATTTGTTAAATTTGCCAATTTGAAATCATTGCAATTTGTCTTAAGATTTTTGATTTTCACTTATTCCATTTTTCACAACTTACTTCATAATTCACAGTTTTTAATTTACAAAATTGACAACTGTCATCTGTCAAATCAAATTATTGTCAATATTTCGTGTGCTTGCCTTATCAAGCAATAATTATTCGATCAATTACCTAATTGGATCAATGATCATTCTAGCACGGCGTATGTCTAGAGGGTATGAAATTATCAAAATTTGTTATGTCGATTCTCTTGAAACTTTAATTTTTGAATTGTGCAACTATTGCAGCCGGTGAGCGATGTATTTGGCCAGTTATTCGTGTTAGGAGTTTCGACATTTGTCATTGAATTCTGTTGTCAACTGGGTTGGTTATTGTCAGTTTTGCTATGGTATTGAATTAAAAATTTAAAAATTAATCTGGACAATAATTATATTTATCTTGGAATGAAGATTTGATTTAGATTTGTGGAGGGGTGTTCAGGCGTTAGCCTCGCATTCAATGTAACCTGATACATCTGTTGTTAGTTCCCGTTTAATTTACTCCCTTTCTCGGTTTAGACTGTTAATGAAGACTAGAACCATTCTGGGACTAGGTTACACACGTAGTTTAATGGAGGAAAAGCATGTTCAAGGTGGAAAATTCTCTGACTGGCAGAGTAGGTGCTCCGAGTTTTGTGAGCATGCTAACAGAAACAGCAGGATGAAGTCTCATCAAAGCCTATCTTGTATAGATGATACCTCAATGGGCAATGAGAAGAGCTCTGGAATGATGATAATAACCTAATTAATATAATTAAGGGGATCATCCCATGTAAAGTCTTTTTTTTTTTCGTTTGTTTTTTTAGAATTTTTTTCCGAACTAAATAACCATACAACTACAAACTTTTCACCACATATTTATTCATATTTTGAGCACACTCTACAATTTTTTCAGCCCGAAATCGTCGCTCATAGCTAAAGTACACAGCAACTTAGCCCCTCATCTTTAAAAAACAAAAGGGTATTGCGGTGACCACGATCGGGGCCGTTCTGCATATCGGAAACAAACAAAAAATCAAACAGCATTTTAATCTATGAAGTATGAACGATAGCTTGTGAACTAGCAAGCTTAAAATTTTGGCATCTCGTTAAACAATTTTTCGTGAATTTTGTTGTTTTGTCGCTACTTCTTCAACATGAAAAAAAAACGACTTGATGTAAAGATCTTGGCAATACTTAAGTAAAAAAAGACTTAAAGTACATTTTCGTTACTTAAGACTTATTACTCAATACTTTTGAAATGTACTTGAACATAAGTACTTGCTTCTATTTACTTGTAAGGTATACAATATGCGCATGTTGCCAATATGCCCACTGACCGTAGTTTGGTCATTTCACGAAAGATGTCGGAAAATGTCATACGCATAGATTACCATAATGCCACTATAATAAAGGGTTTTCCAATAAGAGGTGTTATTTTAATTAGCCCGCTATTTCGGTAGATGTCACTTTTGGAGCTGTCATTTTTTGACATTTGACAAGTAGAAACTACGCCATTAATAAAAATGGAACGATACACGATTCAACAACGCATGGAAATTATTAAAATTCACTATAAAAATGGTGAAAATGTGGCAGAGACGGTTCGTAAAACTCGAACATTTTTGGGTCGTCGTGAAGCACCTTGTCGGACCGCAATACAGAAATTGGTAGACAAATTCGAGCTGTCGGGACAATTTAGTGATGTGAAGAATAAAACCCGTGCACGTCGCTCAAGAACAGCCGAGAATATTGCTGCTGTAGCCGAAAGTGTTGAAGAAAACCCAGGTTTGTCCATTCCTCGTCGTTCTTTGGAATTAGGCATTCCACAAACGTCATTACACCGTATTTTGCATAAAGATTTGGGTCTTAAGGCTTATGAAATGCATGAAAATGATCCGGAATTCCATCGAAAACTCATCTTGAGTGATGAGGCCCATTTCCACCTCGACGGCTTCGTCAACAAGCAAAATTGTCGCATCTGGGGCTCGGAAAACCCAAGAGTTATTGTTGAAAAGCCTCTCTATCCTCAACGTGTGACTGTTTGGTGCGGTTTATGGTCCCGCGGGGTCATTGGACCTTACTTTTTCGATAATGAGGCTGGAGCAACAGTTACGGTGAATGGATTGCGCTATCGACAGATGATTAATGATTTTTTATGGCCGGGATTGGATGGCATTTATCTGGACAACGTTTACTTTCAACAAGACGGCGCTACGTGCCATACAAGCAACGAAACCATTGATCTTTTACGGGAAAAGTTTCCGGACCGTGTTATCTCTCGAAGAGGTGATCACAATTGGCCACCGAGATCTTGTGACTTAACATCTTGCGACTTCTTCCTTTGGGGCCACGTGAAAGAGAAGGTCTACGCCAACAGCTCAGCGTCGATTCAAGACCTCAAAGATGGAATTCGTGAGGCTATCGAGGACATAGGGCAGCCACTTTGCTATTTGGTTATGGAAAATTTCATGAAAAGGATATGGTCCTGTAGGCGTCGTCATGGTGGTCATTTGGCTGATGTTATTTTCTATTATTAACGGCATACCTTCCTCTTTATAATGAAATAAAGATCCGATCATTTATCTCAAAAGATGGCATTTTTCTTTGAATATCAAAATAGCACCTCTTATTGGAAAACCCTTTATATGAACTGTAAATCGGATAAGTAGGTGACGCAAAGCGCGTAGCGTCAGCGAAAATTGCTTTTTTTTTAAGACGTTGTCTTAATATTTACAAGGTAAGTATTTTATTAAAAAAGTAGTAAAAAAAGTGCTATTGTCCTGCAATGTCTTGTATTCAATACATCGGTATTGAAGGTTAGATTATGGAAAAAATTATTGATTTGCAGTAAAACATTAGATAAAAACAAAGACTTAATTAATTTTTACTTAATGTGCAGCAATATGCCCACCAGGCGGAGTTGGCAATAGCCCATGGGCATATTGCTAGCATGTTATGCTCATATTGTCAGGATTTAAACTCTTTATTCTTACCTAATGTACTACTTATATTCAAAATACATATTTCACTTGCAAGAGATTATTTTTTTTTTAAAAATTTCAGACCTTTTCATATTATGGCCATATTACCAATACCGTGTTGGCAATATGGCCATTTACACATTTTTTTTTTTTCAAAATTAGTAAAAAATATTTCAAAATAATTTTCCTTCACATTTTTTTTTTTTTTTTGTTCTAAACCTATTATTATGATATATAATTGCCGTTTCTTATATCTTCATTATCTTTAAAAAAAAAAAAATCCTTTAGGGTGGGCATATTGTATTCACTTACCTTACTTAAGACTTAGTTTTGTACTTAAGTATCAAGATTTTTACTTAAGTATTTCTGAGTCTGTTAGGTACCTACAAATATTTAACTTTTCGTAGAAAAGCAAACACAATCTCTACGGCAACTCCTTTTTTGTTGGAGTTTTAAAGCACGCAAAGAACTGTCAAAGCAGTGCCGCACTCACGCCTCAAGGCAGAACCTTAAACAAACTAATAACATACAAACAAGACTGAACAAGTAGAATAAAAACCAGTTACGTCTCGCTCGAATGTAAAATCGACGATGCCTCGACTTGATGTAGGGAAGGCCTCAACTTTTTTTTAGAAATGTACTGAAATTTTTTTCTTAGAACTTTTATGCATTATTGGAGGCGACAATGGGTGATTGGGCGGACCTCTAATAGTTTTTATGAATGTAGTAATGAGAGGTGAAAGTTTTACTCTCATGCGGAGCCGAAAACTATAAAAGATATATATATATTATAGTCTTCAAAACGTATTTATTTATTAATATCTATTAACTGAACTCTATAAACTTCATTATATTACTGCCAACGTACAAATTATCTAAAAAAGTACTTTAAAAAGTACTTCAAAAAGTACTCAGTACTTTTTATAGACTTGGTACTTAGTTACAAGTACTCAGGCATTCAGTACTTGAACTTAAGTACTTTTTCTTTGGTACTTGCTCAGCTGAATAAAAATTATCCTAGTTTGCAAGATGTCTACATGAGTACTGAATAAGTCAGTCAAATTTCAAAGGAATTCGTTCGATAGATTTCGAGATATCGTGGTCACCAGCTTGAACAATATTGTGATGATTATCACCAATAAAATTCGAACGCTTCGGGGTGCACAGTCAAGACTAAACTAACTGTTACATTTGAAACAGGAAATAAGCTTAGAGAATAGAATGGCTTTTCTATTCTGCATTTATACCGATGTTTGTATAAAAAAGGACTAAGGTAAAAAGCCGAAGCGCAAAAGAAGGGGTCCGAGACTCATCAAGTGCTCGAGCGCGCCACTAAAAGCACCTGGCCTATTCAACGCTATAACTTCTGAACCACGCCGAATATCACAAAATCACTGTACCCACAAATTATTTACTATCTTTGCATGAAATTTATGAAAAAAAAAATGGATTTTTTGAACCAGTTACACGTGATGACACCCTTAATAACAATATTATGTTCATATACATAATGTGCGTTCTCGATTCTATCGTAGCATATCGTAGTCATTCATGAACATTTATCAATTTTTTTTTTTTATTTTTCACCATAAAAAGACAAGAGAAAAAACAAATTTTTTGAGACTATCACAATAATACATAAGCCATATTATATCGATCATAGCGGCTATAGATTTTCTTTTACTCCGGTATTTTGTCAACCCCATACCTACTATGTATATCGTGAATGTCACCGCCACTGACCAATCTTCCTGAAAAAATATGCCATCAGGTCAACAGATTTTCTATGTTTTTTGTATCAAGAGAATGGGTGTATTCACAGACACGATAGCGTCTTGGTGCGTAGTGATAGCGTAGCGTAGTAATCATATGTCAAAAGAGTTGCTTTGACAGTTAATTACTACGCTACATACTACGCCACTGTGAACGAAAGAAAGAAAAAAAGAATTCGAGCTTTTGAACATAAAATAATAAAATATGTTCGTAAATACAATACACTGATCCTAGAAGATTTTATATTGCTATTTTCTTATAATTTTCCAATCTGACAAACTGTCTCCTAACTTAACAAAGATTTTATTTTTCCAAATCCATTCCTTTATACTTAATGTAAATTCCTTGCGGATTACATAAGTCATAGATACAAACATGAACCAACAGCTGCACAAATTTGAGATTTGAGTCCATACTAAAGATTGAACACTTTTCGATCTCATAATAATACCTACTTGTTATGCATAACTTAGTAAACCCATTAGCCATGTCCAGCTAATTATTATAAGCACCTGTCCTCAAAATGAGTTTACCAATAATGGATTTTGACTGAGCACTGCAGTTACTACTGCATAAACTATAGCTACAATTCTGAAGAGTAATATAAGCAAAATTCAAGTCAAAATTGTTCGCATCGAAGTATATGATAGAGATAATACCAGGAAACAATCACACGGACTATGCAGGGTGCTAAAAGAGACCACCAAGTGATAGGCTATATTTCTATATGGACTGCTTGCTATGTATCGCTTAACTTTAAGATGTTCATAAAATAAAAGCCAAAAAGTAGATAACATTATGGAAAACACATAAACTTAAACATCTCTAGTACTAAAATTTGGTGAAGGGCTATCTGGATGATATTTTGGTCCATCGGTTGTACTAACTAGAATGCAGTCTGCTGAATTGCTTCGAACACCTTATATTAAAGTCACAGCAATGGGTAAAAACCCAGAACTAGTGCATCCTACTAGTACCTACTTGGCAAAATAATAAAAACAAAAACTGCGATGCTTTATGGTTGATCTTCTATTAATAACGTTTTATCATGAAGAAAGGCAGTCAACATTCCAACAATCTTACGAAAAAGATCACCCATTTGGAAAGAACTTTTGAAGAGTGGTATAGATGAGAGGTGTTATATTTGCCATTTATCCTATTATAACTAAATAATATTTCCACCAAAAGAGCTAGTTGTAGAAAAGTTGAAGTAAACCCAATCCATGAGCCTATTCCAACTAATATTGACAGAGCACTGACCAAGACATTTCTCTTTTGAATTTCTTGGCTCTCTTAATATAGAGTGGTGTATGTGTATGTTATTAATGCATCGTGGACTCATTAATTCATTGTGCAAATCCAGCTAGATCCGATGCATTATTATTTTTTCATTTAAAGTAAAATAAGATAGCCTTTATCTGGATATAGCTGTATAAAATAATACTTTTCGCTTTGGAAAGACCATTTGATTGCCTTTATTGACATAATTTAATAACAATTATTCAGAAAAATATAATAAATGCTCGAATTGTATAAGCTAACCTATAAAGCTGCCAAGTTATTGTCGTCGTTCCATCCGTATCCATAGTAACACATCACTTCGCTAAACTTCACTATCCCAAATACGATAGTGAAAGCTAGCGCTCTACAAGTCACTCTCAGCCGACCACTGACATGTACATAAATGGACTGACTGATTTCCTGTTTCATGTGGCACCAGTTTCAATTTCAGAAAGTATACTCTCATCTCACTGTCAATGCTACCAACTGTCGTAAACTGGTGTTATATTTTAATTATTTAGGAATTTACTTCTTATATGCATGTCAGAGGGATTTACCACAAAAGTATTTGGGAGAATTTTTATTGTTAAATTTCAGTTATGAAAGTGTTTTTTACAAGGCTGTTTTGGTTGGATCTTCGCTGAACCTCAAGTAATTTCTCGTTCCCAATCGTTACAGTTCAGTGGGAAAGTATGCTCTCACGGAAAGAGACAGGAATATGAAAGTAATGCCATTTGCTTTCATGCATTTTTGGTTCAACGAGCAGTCTATTTATATACATGTCAGTGCAGCCGACTCAGTGAACGCAGAAGATAGTAAAAGGAAGTTTTTATCTGCCATTTTTCGTGCACAGTGAACGCACGATAGCATTTGATAGTGACAAATAGTCACTTTTTGCACGCTTTTTTTTTTCTATCGGTGAACGCACCCAATAAGTAGAATTGGTAATAATTTCGATATTTATTTGTGTTAATCGGAATACTGTGAAAAGCTATTACTAAAAATCAATGGGGAAATATGAATGTTTTAGCAAATTTATAGAAACTATAATTGGCCCAGTTTATACAAGTCAGTATACCTACGATGAACCTGTTGCATGAAACTTGTAGGTAGGATCATGGTTCGTGGCAGAAATGAACCATTATCCTACCTACAAGTTTTATGCAGCAGAGGCAGCATACTGACACGTCTAAACTGAGTCATTAGACACACAGAGAAACATAATAATTCAAATTCAAATTCAAAATTCAAATTGCATTTATTCATAAACTCTACACTTGTAAAATAAATCTTATATTAAGGTGTAGGTGAACAAAGTATAGAAAAAAAAAAGAGGAAAAATTAGAGATAAATAAATAAACAAAAAAAAAAATTATAAAACTAAAGCAATAGTAACAAAAATTTTAATTAAGAAATTAAGAAAATTGATTAATAAAATAAAGCAAATAAGCAAATAAGTCCAATACTATTATAAATTACGCAAAAGTAAAAAAGAAAAAGAAAAAAAGAAAAAAGAGAAAATAGGGTACAAAATTAATTACATATACATTAACTATGAAAAATTCACTAACAAATTTATACGAAACTTGCGATTGCTGCTAATCCTTCTGAGCTCAGATGGAAGAGAATTCCAGAGTCTAATGGACTGGACGAAAAATTGGCGCTCACTCGGGAGAAAAATAAATCGTGGCATGATTAATGAACATGTTCTGCTAGATTGGGAGAATATGAGTTTGCTGTACAAGTAGTATGGTTCCTTACTTATCATAAGGTTCCTTAAAAAAATTAATATACGAAATTTAATATAATTGTCAAAAGTACATCCCAAAATCGATTTTGAATACACTGTAACATGATCATATCTTCGTAGAGAAAACACATAACGTACTGCAGAGTTGAAAGCAACATTGAGTTTACGTGATGAAACAGAGTCTAATTTACAAAATACTTCGCACCCGTACAATAACAAAGGAATAATAAGTGTTTTTACAAGCATGATGCGAGTTTTCAGGGGTGTGAAGGGTGCGGATAAAGACAGTTTACGTATAGTACCATACACTTTGCCAACAAGATTATTAACATGATGAGACCAATCTAAAGTCGTATTAAATATCAAGCCCAGGTTTTTTATAGAATCTTTAAAAGGTATGACGATATGATCAAGCATCACCTTTGGAAAAGAAGACGTATCTAATTCAGTTCTATAGATAATAATAGCATTACTCTTGGATGCGTTTAAAAGGAGGCCATTAACTTGTGCCCATTTAGATAAGAGACCAAGATCTTCATTCATACGGCAGACAGCATCTTCAATAAGTCCGAGGGGTCTAGAAATATAAAGCTGGACATCGTCTGCATATAGATGATAGTTGCAATTTCGCAGAACTGATGGAAGATCATTTATGAATATGGCAAAAAGTAATGGACCAAGAATGGATCCTTGTGGAACTCCACTGTGTACAGGAAGGAAATCAGATGTAGTTTGATTACAAACAACCCTCTGAAAGCGACCATTCAAGTACGACCAGATCAATCTACATGCAGAACTGGAAAATGAAAAAAATGAACGAAGTTTTTGGATTAATAAGGCGTGGTTGACTCGATCGAAAGCCTTTGAAAAGTCCAAAAGGGTTAATACCGTTAAATTATCATTATCCAGAGAGATTCTAATGTCGTCTGTTATTTTCAATAGTGCAGTAATGCACTAATCACAACGAAGCTAGATTTTCATGCAAGATTTAAATAAATCGAGCATAGCAAATAGTTCTCTGCGTTCTCCTTAATATCTAAGAATTCTAGAATAAGAGGCAAACAAAAAAAAACAAGTAAAAAAGCTAGAATTGGTCTAAGACCAATTCTTATGATACTCTAGCTAGATGAATGCTCGTTTGTAATTTCGTATGGTCATCCATCTGCGCAACTTTGATTTTTGAAGTGGTTTTTGAATATATCTCTAGAACGGTTCGTCGAACAGCAAAAATGATTATAACCAATTTTATAGAATATCATATTCAGAAGAATTTTTCAGTACAATAAAAACATCTAGGACTGATTGTTTTTACAGGATACGTAAAAATCCTAAATCCTAAATTTTTATATGGAAATACTAAGAAAGGGTTGCCCGATTTAGTACATTTTTGAAATTATATTTACTATTTTTATGAAAATACTATGTACAAAATTTCAACAGGTTCTCAGGCAGTGTCGAAATATGTAGTGAAAAATGAAATTTTTGTATGGCAACCCTACGAAGGATTTACCCGATTTGTCCCATTTTCGAACTTAATTTTACAGTTTTTTTTAAAGCACATATGCAAAATTTCAGCTATCTAAGTACGCTTTCTCGAGTTATCGAGAGAACGGACAGACGGACATGCAAAAATCAAAATAACTTTTAATTTTATGCTTTGTTGTATCTAATCCATTTTGCTCTACCATCATTATTTCTAGGTGTTACAAACGGAATGACAAACTTTGCATACCCTTTAGATTTCATCTAGGATATAAAAAGTACACAGCTTTACTTAAGAGACCCAAAGGACTCATAGAATTCAATTACCGGTAGTCGTATTCACTTCATCTTTACTACACTTTAATTTAGTATTTGATAAATTAAATGAAAGTCCAAGCCATAAGTATGCAAATTTTAACAAAATAAAGTAAAATGTCCCCATCTGTGATAGTTTTGCAGTTTCAGGGTACTTTTGAAAAATTGGCAAAAAAAATTTAACATCTTGATGTACATATTTCCAAAACAGTTAGAATTTGTTTTTTCATAAAAATTTTCGGCGTAACTTTAATAATACTAAAATATCTTCTGTGTAGAAAGTAACGTCCATTTAAAAAAGTTCTTAATGCGGACTTATTCCTCTTCGCTAGAACCCACCCATCCAAACCATAGAAGACACAATCTATAAATAAAGGACTTACCATATCAATGGTAAGTTTTCCTTGTGTGATTACGGCATTATGTACGTAAGGTTATTTTATTGGTGGAATAGTGAATCAACGGATTTGTAACATTTTTGAATACATATTTCAATACAAAATTTAACTTAAGGCAGGGGAACAGCAGACTCTATCCCAAGCACGGAGGCCATTAGCGGCCCATTGTGCTGTCGTGCTAGAAGGTCATTCATGAAAACCTTCCTGTCTTCTTAATGAAGCGCATCATGTCTTGGTGAGGCAGGTTTTTCAGCTCACCCACAGATAGAAGGGCAGACCCTAGAGTATCCAGCCTGCACCGGGCGAAGGCCAGACACGCACACAAAAAGTGTTCGGTTGTCTCGGGCTCTCCCTACAGGCAGGACAGACACTCAGGGCTGTCAACAACTCCCATCCTTGTTAGATGAGCATGAAGTGAGCTGTGGCCGGTGATGATGCCAAACATAGTTCTACATTGTTTCCTTCCGAGCCCCATCGGAGATATTCCCAAGTACTCAGGTTCGCCCATCTATGAACATCCGCTTTGATGAGAGACCCAATACTCGAGGTGGCAAAAAAAAAGGTCAGCCCTTTCATTCCCCATGATCCCCATATGACCAGGAACCCACAGAAGGGACACCTTGTTGTGGATACACAACTTATCGACAGACGATCTGCTATCCCCCAGTAACTTAGATGTTATCCGAGGGCCACTCAGAGCCAACAAGACTACCTGACTATCCGAAAGGATAGCAATGTCCTTCCCCTTGATTTCCATATCAAGGGCTAACTTCGCTGCCATTGATATGGCGAAGACTTCAGCCGCCTGGAAGACAGTGGTGTGTCTAACAAGTGAGTACTCCACAATATTAGTTATTTAAGAAAAACTGATTTTATTTCCCTAAAAGTGGGGTGAGGGGAGAGGGGGGGGGGCAGCATAGGATATTTTTCAATATCTATTTTTACATTAAGAAAAACACTTCATAAATTGTTTGTTTAATATTAATCCTCATGTGAATTCAGGTGAATTTTCATCATCAATAATTTAGCCCCTAATTTCAAAACTAATACCGAAATAATCATTGATGCATAAATAAATAATTACCTATCTGTGTACATATATGCGGCCAATTATTTACTACTATGGCAAAATTTGCAATCAAAATTTCAATAAATGATTTGATATTCAATCTACCTAAAATAAATTAATTTCCTCTATTAATTCAGTTCAGTTTAAGTTTTTTTTTTTTTTATTTTAAATACTAATGGGCTGTAGAATGCAAAATATACCTATACGTTATACATTATAGTGTATATTGAACATATGTATATGTTTGGTTTATTCACAAACTATCCTTCATGTTTAATGCTTTTGGGACATTTATATAATTTCCACTGGTCAATAAATTTGATTGGGATTTGCTCCTGTAATTATAGGTAATAGCTCCTCTCTACTCATGCATTATGCGAGTATTGTGAGTATTTTATTTTTATCACCAGAAATTAAATAATTTAATTTTTAAAAGCTTACCACGTTTTATGTTGATCACATTTCAATTTTCAGTAATTAAATCTGGACAGTTGTTATTGTTTTACTAATACCGGAAAAATAATTTATGCGTGGATAAATATTTAAAAGCGATGGACATATGCATCAAGGCATAAAATTTTCAGAAGAATTTATTAGTAATAACTAAAATTGTTTAAATTTCCGTTGGCGATGGAATAATTGAGAGTATACTGGAATATTGATATGGGAAAGCAACGAGATATGGTGAAGGGGGAGAATGGGTATGGAAGACACGAATATGGGTGGAGGAAGGGAACTGGGGAGGGGTTATGACGTGCTCTACTACACGGTCCTAATGTAAAAAAAAATAAACCTTTTATTCACCCTACAACTAACCGTTTCCCCAAGACGACATCATTGCTCTGTTCGCATACTTCTCATGTAAAAACTTTCTGGGTAAAAACTTAGTCGTGTCGTGGGGGAAAAATGTCTCACATCTTTGTAATTTGTAAAAATGCTTTACATTCGCAAATCGCAATTTGAGATCAATTCATACACTACATAACCCACTTAAGGAATAGTCGCTAGAAAGATAATATAGATTACGTTATACATAGTAAAAAACAAAAAAGTATGCCCGTGCGCCACTTTTCCTTAGAACAAAATTTAAATGAAATCGAAAATTTGAGTTCCGGGTCCGAAATTTCGTTTGGAAAAATTTATAAAAAATAGAAGAATTTCAATTTTCTAAAATGACTTTCAATGCAAGTTTCATAGCTTAGTTCCCTTAAATTTAGAAAAAAATATTGTCAAATTGAAAAGCTATGACAGAAAATGTTGAAATAGTTTTCCTGTAAGTTCAAAAGAGCCAAAAAATCACTATATTCAATTTGAGCTACCTCTAAACATTAATGAATTTCACTGAAATTTTGAAAAAAAAAAGTTTAAAATTACATTAACTAACAAATTCTAAATAAGCATTTAGACATTTTGATACTTTTGCAAATCCATACATTTTTGAGACATCCTAATATATATACAGGGTGTCCCGTAAGTCGACGTCAAGCCGGAACCGAGTGATAGACCAAATCGTCACAGTTACCAGAAAAATATAAAAAAAAATCTAAGCCATGTGTTTTTCAAATTATAGGCATTTCTTTTGTTTTCAAGAAAATATACACCCTGTGATGGTTTTTTAGCTCCTGTTGCTACAAATCTTTACTTTTTTCAATTTTATTTTATTTTTTATGTAATCCCTAATAGTGCTTATGTAATCTGTTGCTTTAAGTTCTAAGCCAACTGCTCCAGCTTGGAAGAAAATGTCACATTTTGCGGAACCAACAATATAAAATTAATAATTCGGTGAACTTTAACTGACTGTACTGAAGAAAAAATGTACTACGCCAGTCTGCCAAATAACTTTAAAAGTTGACGCATTTAATAAGGATTCTAAAATGGTACAAAACTTGCTACAGTCTTTCTTAGATTACGGAAGAAACCCAGTTTCGAAAAATTTCTTTTCACCCACTAAAATTGATTCTAGTGTACCCAAAGCTTGCCTTAAGAGCGTAATTTTAAGATTCTAGCTTGAGTGAGACGAAAAGTCATTCCATGAAGTATGTGTGAGACAGATAGTGACGCTTTCAAGTTAGAGATGTTAACTTTTTATTAAATTTAGGACAAATTTTCCTCAAGTTTAAAATTAAACACCAATTATTTGGATGCTAAGATTTATTATTTACAAAAGATGTTCAAACTGCCTTCCTTCAACTTCAATACAAGCTCGACATCTTCTTAAAAAAGATCGGGTTATCAGACGGGCAAATCTTCCGTTGTTGACAAATTCAACTGCTTACGTAATTCTTTGCCGAAGCTCAACTAAATTTTCAATTGACTTCTTATAAACTTTCTGTTTTGCTGCTCCCCAGTAAAAGAAATCTAATGGATTTAGATCAGGTGAACGGGCTGGCCACGAGATCGTACCAGACCGCCCTATCCATCTGTCCGGATATTCTTCATTGAGATATTCTCTAACTGACAGGGCATAGTGCGCTGGGCAGCCGTCTTGCTGATACCACATCTCTCTGTTAATACTTAGTGGCATGTCTTCCAGTAAATTAGGTAAACGGTTTTGTAAAAAACTTCAGCATTAAAGACCTCTGGCAACTCAAAAGGTCCTATGACTTTTCCGTTTAAAATTCCGGTCCGCATGTTTATTTTAAAACGATATTAAGATCTATTTTGTCTCATTAAATTCGGATTCTCTACGTGCCACTCGTGTAAGTTGTGTAGGTTCATGTAACCGTCTTTTTTAAATGTCGATTCATCCGACCACAAAATTTTCTCGAAGAATCGCGGATCTTCCCGTTGTCTTTGTAGCATCGTTTGGCAAAACGCAACCCGAGGTTGATAATCCCGAGGTAGCAGGGTTTGTACTCACTGTACATGGTATGGGTGTAGCTCATTGTTTTGTGAGCTTGGCTTAGAATTTAAAGCAACGGGTTACATAAGCACTATCACTAAGTCACTATCTGTCTCACTCACACTTCATGGAATGACTCTTCGTCTCACTCAAACTGAAATCTCAAAGTTACGGTCTTACGGCAAGCTTTGGGTACACTAGAATCAATTTTAGTGGGTGAAAAGAAATTTTTCTTGAAGAAAAAAAATTTTTTTCCGTAATCTAAGAAATAATGTAGCAAGTGTTGTACCACTTTGGAATCCTTATTAAATGGGTCAACTTTTAAAGTTACTTGCCAGACTGGCGTAGTACATGTTTTTTTTCAGTACAGTCAGTTAAAGTTCAACGAATTATTAATTTTATATTGTTGGTTCGGCAAAATGTGACATTTTCTTCCAAGCTGGAGCAGTTGGCTTAGAACTTAAAGCAACAGATTACATAAGCACTATTAGGGATTACATAAAAAATAAAATAAAATTGAAAAAAGTAAAGATTTGTAGCAACAGGAGCTAAAAAACCATCACAAGGTGTACATTTTCTCGAAAACAAAAGAAATGCCTATAATTTGAAAAACACATGACTTAGATTCTTTTTTATATTTTTCTGGTAACTGCTTAGAATATAGAGCAAACAGGAATGGTTGAATCGTGTAAAATTCGTGTTCATGAGCGTAATTTGTCAAGAGTAGGAGACTATACATAGGAGTAAGTGAGATGCTGGATTGACTAATTGTCAAGGCTGTAGAATAACTGTCAAATCTGATTTTGTTTTGTGAACAGGTTTATGCAATCTAAAATTTTTTTGCGAAATTCAACAAAAGTACGGAATCAGTTTTTTTCAAAACTATTTAATTTTGAAGTTTATTTTGTGTAAAGTTTTATAGTGACACTAGTGCCTGTTAAAACCTTCATAACAATTAAAAAAAACAGAAATGAAATGTTCGGTCAGTGCTTGCATATATAAATTGGGTTATAAACTAGGGAAATCCTGTTTGGGGCAACTGCACTGTTAATAGAAGCAGAGATTTATATAAATTAATTATGTGAATTGTTTCAAAATAAAGTAGAAAAATAACATTTTTTACCACAGATGCTCCGCACAAAACCTTTGTTTACTTTTTGCAAATTGACAAGTTGTTTAGAATAGGGATGGCGTGTAAATACATGTAAAAATGGACTACCAACACAGCCAGAAACTCATTACGCAAAATCTGGCTTATCACCATTCCTGTTTGCTCTATATTCTAAGGGTAACTGTTACGAATTGGTCTATCACCCGATTCCGGTTTGACGTCGACTTACGGGACACCCTGTATACAGATTCATATAAATAAATATCTGCAATAAATATTTAAATTACAGAATGTTTTGTTTAGTTTTTAAAAATTTTAACAGAATTTAATTATTTTTGTTTAACTTTTATTAACACAGAATGTCTAATTTTCATAGCCTTTATTCAAAATATTAATTTATATACTCATCTGAATTTATTTTTAAGTAAAAATTATATTTGAAAAACTAGTCAATTACTGGTGCAATTCATGATCAATTATTTGAATTTTATGGTCAACTTTAGGTGCTTCCATGAATTTTAGAGTTCAAGTTAAAATAGGAAACATTTAATGCATCAAATACCGTCTTAGCACTAATTTTAGTGCGCAAGTTTACCTTAATCGATCAACTACTGGTGCCTTCACCCTAAATAAAGGGTTTTCCAATAAGAGGTGTTATTTTAATTAGCCCGCTATTTCGGTAGATGTCACTTTTGGAGCTGTCATTTTTTGACATTTGACAAGTAGAATCTACGCCATTAATAAAAATGGAACGATACACGATTCAACAACGCATTGAAATTATTAAAATTCGGAATTATTAAAATCCGGAATTCCATTGAAAACTCATCTTGAGTGATGAGGCCCATTTCCACCTCGATGGCTTCGTCAACAAGCAAAATTGTCGCATCTGGGGCTCGGAAAACCCAAGAGTTATTCCTGAAAAGCCTCTCTATCCTCAACGTGTGACTGTTTGGTGCGGTTTATGGTCCCGCGGAGTCATTGGACCTTACTTTTTCGAAAATGAGGCTGGAGCAACAGTTACGGTGAATGGATTGCGCTATCGACAGATGATTAATGATTTTTTATGGCCGGAATTAGATGGGATTGATCTGGACAACGTTTACTTTCAACAAGACGGCGCTACGTGCCATACAAGCAACGAAACTATTGATTTTTTACGGGAAAAGTTTCCGGACCGTGTTATCTCTCGAAGAGGTGATCACAATTGGCCACCGAGATCTTGTGACTTAACACCTTGCGACTTCTTCCTTTGGGGCCACGTGAAAGAGAAGGTCTTCGCCAACAGCCCTGCGTCGATTCAAGACCTCAAAGATGGAATCCGTGAGGCTATCGAGGATATAGGGCAGCCACTTTGCGATTTGGTTATGGAAAATTTCATGAAAAGGATATGGTCCTGTAGGCGTGGTCGTGGAGGTCATTTGGCTGATGTTATTTTCCATTATTAACGGCATACCTTCCTCTTTATAATGAAATAAAGATCCGATCAGTTATTTCAAAAAATTTTCTTTGAATATCAAAATAACACCTCTTATTCGAAAACCCTTTAGTATATACTCAATTCTCAAATATCATTTCACACTTCTTCTTCTTCTTGTTTTTTTGAGAAAATTGCAGGGAAAACATTTGCGTGAATTTTTTTTTGTGTCAAGAGTTCTTTTTGTAGCGTAAAAATGAAAATTTCTCTTTCAGGTTACAAAAATTACACCCGGTTGTCCTATAAAAATCGAGTGGCAACAGTCACATAGTGACATGACTATTAGAATAAGTCCCATATGGTTTGGTTATGTAACCGGTCTATGATTTGAGAATATTGCAAATACCTTTCAATCGCTTTTGTGCGAATTCAGAATCTGTGGTAGGCAGTCCACACTGATGGATTACTAGAACAAGAGGCTCAAAGTTTTCTATCGTATTCAATATGTTGAAAAAAAAAAAAGTTTGAATAGTTTTTTTTAATTTCATTGAACTCATTATGAAATTTTTAATTTCAAAGCAGGTAATTATCTCTTCGAGACAAATCTGAACTGTAGACGTACAGAGAGTATTTAATTCCTTCGAAGACACATTTCCTCAAAATTGGAATGTTCATGTCGTTTTAAGCTGTGCAATTTTATGTAGCAGCAGAACATCTTTTCCTTCATTCACCATTTTCCTACCTTTAAATGGAATAAAATATTTGCTTAGTCTTGTCTATGCAGTCAAACATAAATATTTCACTTAAGCCCTAAGAAATTGTTGCCATCATATTTACTTGGAGACGTTGCGACCTTTAACTTCTTAAAATTGATTACTCCTTGCTTGTATCTACCACAGAAATGACTCCTGTTTGCTCTAAAAATCAAAAAGATAAATCCTAGTCTCATCTCCGGTTACAATTTGGTCGATTATGTCCACTTAATCGCTCTCCAGACAGCTATGATAGAAACTCCTTGCAGGCACATCTGTATGTATATAGTTTGAGGTGATGTCAGCATTCTCTTGTTTTTCACCATTTTGAATCATTTCCCCGAGTAGTTACAACTACTCATCTTCCAAGTCGAGATTCATCTTCATTATTCATAGTTTTCAAAGAGACATGCATTTTGGTGTCCTTAAATTGTATTTCTTCTTAAAGTCGTTCATAATCATATTGTGAATTGATTGATATCCTTCGTGGGACTAATTTTGGCTACTAAATATTTATTAGTAAAAAATGTTATATTAATGTTGGAAAAGCGAATAAAATATTGTTTTAATCGGCATAGGGTCTAAACTACGATGCCTACAGATAAATAATTTCAAGTCTAGCAAATCTTGTTTCCTTTGATAATTTTAATTTTCAAAGAAGGTATACAGGATTTTTCATTAGTTTGTATACATATTTTGCTGGATGATAGGATATAATAAATCAAGAAACAAATTTTTAGGGTGATGAGTTCTCTACCCTTCCTTCAGGTGCAAGAGCTCTCGCATGGTGGCCAAAAGCTTATCAGAAGAAAACCGAGGCTCTGCATAAAAAAAACCCAGCGGCTTGCCTGGTATGGAATAACTAGTGCCATGAGGACCTCTCCTACAGTATCCATGGAATCCCTACTAAACCTTCCACCCCTGTATTTACAGGTGAAAAAGAAAGCGCTCTCCAGTGCTATTAGAGTGCGAAAGGAAAAACAAATGAAGCCAGGCGCTCTGGTTGGTCATTTACGTATCTTATCTTTAAGTATCTGCTTCGAGCAGATGACGAAAATATCTGATATAATCACACCCAAGATGGATTTTGTAAGACCATTTGATGTGGTCTTAGGAGACCGACAACAATGGCGTTCCACTAAACCGTCCTTCCAACAAGGATCAATGGTGTGGTATACAGACGGTTGCAAAACGATCAGTGCGGTCGAACTGGGTGTATACGGCCCCAGATGCCATATATCTGGGCTCTACGCCCATCGTATTCCAGGCTGAGGTATTAGCCATAGAAGAATGCGCCAATACCTGCATTTCGAGAGCCATAAATGGCCCAACTAATAGTCAAGCTACTCTCAAAGCCTTAAACGCCTACAATATCAAGTCAAGTATTGTCTGGGAATGTCTGCAAACCCTTAAAAATCTATCACAGAGAAACAAGGTCATGCTCATGTGAGTACCTGGACATTAGGGTCATAAAGGCAATGAAATTGTTGATGGCCTAGCCAAAAGTGGAGCGGAAACTCCCTTTGTCGAACCAGAGCTATTTTGTGTCACCTCAAAGAGTTACGTCAGAGCTACCTTAAACAGCTGTGAGAACAATCAAAAATCCCTCTATTGGGAAAAGCTACAGGGACTACGGCAAAAAAGTTTATCGATACCTCTGGCGGAAAAACAAAAAAACTCCTATTTCTTAGGAGAACAGAGCTCAAAATGATCACAGAGCTCTACTCAAGCCATTGCCCATTAAGGTATCACCTACACAAGATAGGCTTGGCTGAGACTATATGCTGCCGCTTCTTTGTGGATGCTCAGGAAACCTCGGAGCTCGTGCTTTGCATCTGCAGAGCATTGGCCAGGCGAAGATTAGTCCAGCAATCTAACTCCCAGAATGATCCTAGACTTCATGAACAGTCTAAACCTAAATAGCGAATAAATTGAACGGGGACTCACAATAGATCTTTTAGGTCGCACTGAATGTGAGTCCAACGCCTGTACATCCTTCTACAAATCTAATCTAATCTGATCTACCCTTCCTTCCGATATATGTATGCAGAACGATTAGTTAACATAACCTAAAAAAATATATATATAATTTTGCTTCAAATTGGAAACTCCGGAAATACAATAGCTAAATTGATCAACTGAATGATAGCGTATACAATATCAAGAGCAACGTTTGCCTGTAAGCTTTCGTTACAGACATAATTTTGTTAAATTGAAAATTTTGGATTCGTTGTACTGTTGAAGTTTAAAAAAAAATTTTGATTTCGACATGAACTTTTGTTTCTATATTTTGACAGCTTATTGCGTCCCCTTTAATCTAACATCCACAAGAAAGCTTCGAAATTCTTTTAGGAAGACCACATAATCCCAAAAACAAAGCCCTAAAATTCTAAAAAATCCCCAAACTTAAAATCGCCAAGACACAAGATCTCAAGGCAAAAAATCCCGTCACACAATCTGCAGGCCACACAATCCTCAGGTGCAATACACAATCTTTGTTTCACCCTTCAAAAGCACACCACCACCCACTTATATGTATTGACGTAGCTGAAAAACAATAATAAACAATAGTAAAACAAAGCGGAAAATCGAAAAAAAAAAATTCAAACGGGTTTTAATTGCACCTAAGCTCTATAGAATCTGATTTCAGAGTTTGGACAATCTCTCTTGGAACACCCTGTATATGGTATACCAGATGTTATGATTTCTAAATACAGATTTAGTATTGGCAAATTTTTACTAAAATAACCATCATTGGATATAAAATTGTTGCCCTCATCTAAGCAACTACATATTATGTCTTTACTCAATGTTCCGGCTTGTACCCCCGGGTTCAAGCGGAATCGGGTACACGGGTACTCCATTTTAAGATTTTCTATTCCCAGTTTAGTCGGGTATTCGGATATAATCGATTCTCAATTTATTTTTTCTCACGTAACTGAATTCATATTATATATATAATAAAATAATTTAATTCCACGAAGTACGTTCCTGTTAATGATAAACTTTGCGTGTTTCTCCATATCTGTAAAATGGACGGTGTGCATGTGTTTCTGAATAATTTTATGTAAATATGTCAATATGTTATATATAAGTTATGTAAATATGTGTGTATATATATATAAGGGAATGTCGTCAGGGTAGGCCCCACCCTTTTGACTTTTGCCCATAACTTCCGTTTAAGGGAAAATTTTATCAATTCAAGCACATCTTTGGAAAGGTCAGGGAAAAAGGAACATCGCAAATTGATTGGGTGAAAAACAACAAAAACGGAAATGTTGACAAGGTCCTGCGTTGGCCAATCGCTGAAAATCGACAGAATATGTACTGAAATTATTGAAATTTATTGAATGAAATAAAAAGCCGAATTTGTTGTATTTATCTGTTTTTTAGCAAAGTTTTAATGTCACATTATTCGGAATCGCATTTCCGGTAAATATCATTATATTGGCGTACTTTAATGCACTTCTATTTTGCATTGTCCGAAGAGGCTTTTTTGGGCGGCCATGTTCCTTTAACCGGTTTTTTATTGGTAGACTTCGTTGGAGTACACGTGGTGAAGGTTTTTTGAACATTTTCGATGCACAAAATCATGACGATCATGACTACACAAATTGTCCAATCTTAACGACAAGCGCAATTGCCGCATCGCGTCAAGTCACAATCAAACATGTTACAGGATTGAATTTTCCTCTTAGTTTGTTTTCAAACATGAACAACCACACAACACATTCAAATTTGCCTCAGTTTCTGGCCGTATTCAGTCATGCTAAAAAAAAAAATTTTTTTTTTTTTTAATTTCAAGCAATATATGCTTTTCGTTCACACTCCAAATCTTTAATGTCACGAAAAGTTTGCTATCACTGAGAGAAGTTTTGCCGTCGCATATTGGTGGCGGTAGTGGTCAAGCCTAAAAAAATCACAATTGGCCGATCTAAACGACGTACCAACCCTGACAACATTCCCATTATTATGTATAGAAATATTTTGTAGTAACATAGACATAGTAGTGTAATTCGATTACATCGTTCCAGTTCCAGTTTTGTTTACCTACAGAATAATTTTAATTTGTAACACTTTTTTAAGCATTTGTCTTACATTGAATAAGTTACTTGACGCGTTCTAATCACATTTAGCGTCAGTAACATTAAACTTTGCCATAAAATTAGGAAAAATTAAAATAATTCCGCTTGGACTTGTTTTACATTATTCGATGATGAGTAATAAGTTTTTTACAATCATTTGCCTTGATGGACGATACCAAATGGAATTCCAAATACCCGATTCCAAAAAATCAATTGCTAACTACCCGGATTCGAAAGAATCGATTCCTCACAACCCGATTGCAGAATATCAAGTACCCGGATTAAGATCGACCACCCGAAAACCCGGTTTTACGGAACTATACATATGTATATGTTTTTCATTATTTCACAAAATTCAACACATAGTCTTTAACCACTGCGTTTACGTGAGTAACTTTTGACTTTTATTTTTTACATATTTGGATGGGAGGATGGGATAGGCTTCATTTACATCCGAAAACAAAGATATGTATTTCAAGAAAAACAAAATCATAAAACTACATTTGGAAATACTAAATTTTCAGTCCAACATTTACATATACTGACGTTGCTTCACAGATTGGTACCGGAGTACCTATGTGCACTTAATATGGAAATACTGACATAGTAGCACGAAACACTGGATATACATCAGGTTTCCATATTTCTCAGCTCTTCTCTCAGCTCTAATGACATACGCCCGTTGTAAATGTAACCAATATTCCTAGAAAGCCATCAAATTCTTCCGCAATCAGTTTACGTCATTTTTTCTGCTTGTACACCACTTTTCTCATGCCATTTAGCATAGAAACTATTGGCCTTCCTGTTTATTCTTTTAATATTATGTCACGCATTGGATCAGTAAAAATGCGCTTGAATATTTGAATACAGAAAGAATCCTTGATGATCTTGCTGGTTCAGTTCTCTGACGTAGAATATTGTATCTTGGAGTGCGAATACTATCAGAGGGTATTCATCTCCATACTTTATTATCTCTGGCACATAAAACTTATCCATCAGATGTACTTTCTTGATCAAAATCACTTTCCTCGTTTTCTTCATCACAATCGCTCTCCTGCACTTCACAGTTAATTCAATATCTGCAAGAGCATTTTTGACATTTGATAATTCTTCATCCATCATTTGCTCTGTATTTGCTCTGCATGTCCACTCATCTTCAGTGTTATTTTCAAATATTACCTATTGAATGCATCGCTAGAACAATATTCATTATCCATATCAAAATATTTTTTATAAGCACGACCTTTTTCTTCAGCATAGTTTTAAACTGTACCGAATTGCAAATATGCATAACCCTTAAAACTGTCTTGTATTGGCTTTAACTGACCTAACTAGAGTCATGTTACTAAACTTTCTTACATATGTACAAATGCTGGAGTCCTCCTTATGCATACACACACACACACACATACACATGTATATACCAATATAAACACACAATACAGTTAACGAAGCCACATATGTATATTAAATCTGAATAGTTTTTAGGTTAAATAAATCATTATTGATCTGATAATCCATAAAAATTAATAAATTATCATACAAAATATATGAAGTTACCTGAGGAACCCATGAGTAAGTTAATAGATCCCAACCAGACGCTCTTACAAACCATAAAATTGACTCCCAACCCTCCTTACTTGCTTCATGCAATTCATCCAGAAGGTGTGAGCCAAGGAGTCTATAACGTTTTCCGGTGAAAGCCAGATAATGGCAAAGAAAGTGAGTCACAGTTTCGGATTCCTCTCCGCATCCTCTGCATGTAAGGTTATCAACCAGTCCTATCCTATGTAGGTAATCCGTGAGAGAACAGTGTCCAGTAAGAATAGACACCAGAATTTTTATGGTAGGTTTGCTCAGTCCTAGCAGCTTTTTTGTGAAACTTGGATTAGGTTAACCCCACAGTTCCTTTGTTGTTCTACCCCCGAAGGCTCGTCTAGCCAAAAACAACTGCGTTGGCAATCGGCCCAAGTCGCAATTGTAGAGACAAGTTGTCCTGGTGCGGTCCCAATTGTGGAGGGAGGTGCCTCCAAGGCCGCTCCAAGACGCGCTAGCTCATTCCTGTGACCAGACACCAAAGAACGAGTACCCTATTACACTGAGAGGGGGAATTCAGGGTGGTCTTACACTGCAGTACTAACACAAGGATTAATGGACAACTAATTTGGAAATCAGAACGCATTCCAGGTCACTTTTTCTCATACTACGAAAATGCCTTTTTCCAGGTTCATCTCATTCTATAGATACAAGGAAAACACTTCCCCTCCCCCTCCCCTATCTTTAACGCTATCTACCTCACTCTCTATCTAAACTTGTTTCTTCTTTCAATTCCTTCATAACCTTTTAACTAAATAAAATATATAAGTTTTTTACAATGCTTATATAGGACCTTTCATAATCCTTACACACATTGTTATTATATATTTATGTTATAAGAATTTGTATGACCTCATCAAGTAAATACGTTTTAATGTTATAAACTGTCACAAAGCTTACAGACTTTAGAGGATCTACATAGGAGTCTTAAAATCTAAAATAGTATAAAATTTGAGTGATATAATATGTATGCCAAAATGTACCAATGACTCCTTCAACGAGATCTTCTCATTAACAAAATATGCATCATACTGCTTATCTAAGGCCGGGCGCCCACTGGAGTGGTGTGTGAGCAATGTGGCAGTGGCGTGGCGATTAAATGGTAAGTGAAAAAATTTAGTCCCGTAAAAACAAATAGAATAGCGCACATTGAAATAGAGTGGCGATGGCGTGGCATTTGACAAGTGGCGTGGCACCACTTGATTGACACTAGTCTCCGACAAGTTTAATTTTCGAGTGGTTAGTGGCAGTGGATGCCACTTCTCCTTAGTTATTACTGTTGATGTTGAATTACTTAATCGATACGCTGCTTGCCATTTTGATGCGCGCTAAATAATATTAATACCAATCCGCCACCATTCTACTGCCACACCACTTTGTTGCCACATCGCACGCCAAAACCACGCCACTGCCACATTGCTCACACACCACTCCAGTGGGCGCCCGGCCTAAGACTCATTACAAGGATTTAAAAAATCAAAAGGAGTTTATGTGTATACATATGTATGTATATGATTTTAATCCCTCGTCCTAAACAAATTTCATAATTATTTTCATATATGTATGTATGTACATAAGTATTCATAATAAGTTCATTGCAGAAATCATAAAATGAATGTTGGTTAGCAGAGTAAAGGGAAGGACTTTTGGTTTCCAGTCGCCGGTTTACAGAGACTAAAATCTCCGAAATGTTTACACGGCAACAGCAAGAGACTTTTGTATCTGGAGACCAAAAAATTAGGTCTCCGAGTCGGAGACCATAATAAAAAAAATCTGTGGAAACACGTCTCCGAAATGTATACACGAAATTTGATGTTTGGTCTCCAGAGAAGAGATCTCTTGAGGTATTTGTTAATTGTCAAGCAAAATGTTAGAAAGAATTATCTGAAAATTTATTAATATTTTTATGTTATGGAAAAATTGAAAATAAATAAAATAAATAAATAAAAATAAATAAATAAATAAATAAAAAAAATATATCCTTGGTGTACAAATTTTACCGAATAAACACAATTTTTTCTTCTAAAATAAGCAGAACGCTATTGACGAAACAAATTTTCTGCCCTAAGTCCATTATATGAATTATTAATTTATTTATTAATTTCTTTTCCTTTCCGAATAGACCTACACTTAAGGGGAGGTTACCGTTCAGGACGATGAAAAATTCGATTTTTTTTACATAATTATCATTCCTTAAATGTTTAGAACACGTGGGTAAAAGGATATTTTCTTATCTAAAGTATCTTAAAATTCACAGCATGTTAAGAGCGGAACCGTCCGCCGGCTGGAAAACAAGTAGGTGAGGCGCTCGGAGCGCACTTGCTGGGGAGACCTTTTCTCACTACTTGAGGTACCTCCATAAATTTCGGGAACCCTTTAACCTTCAGATTTACCGCAATCAGTTCTTGGAGGAAGAAGAAGGGCCTCTGTATGGTACCGGAATAGCTGAAGCAAGTTGTCAAAGTTTTTTTATAACTTTAAACTATAAGTTTTTTTGAGAACAACATTTTTCAGCGCGCTGGGCGCTCTACAGCTTCGACGAATGAACCGATTCATATGAATCTTTGCGCATTTGACGGAAAATTTAATTTGCAGGCTTATCAGGAAGCGATTCTTGTCACAAAAAAAAATTTACAAATAGTTTTTTCGTCCGTTTAAGCAAAAAAAAAACAAGGCAAAAAAATGTTGTTGTTTTTTTTTAACGGCTGGCATTTTGTTATGCAGAAGTTTTTTTGAAAGCAAAAACCGGTAATGCCCCCTAAATTTTATCTAGTTCAATCATTTTCAACCCTATTTGTTTAGGATAAGCTGGCAAAACTGTGGAGCGCCCCGCGCAAACCAAAACGCGCCGTGCACGGTTTTGTTTGATTGAAGCTGGAATTTATTCTCCATTGATAGAAGAATAAAATATTGTAAAAAAAATGTCCAAAGTTCATGCATTTTTCATGCCTTTCGACGGTAACCTCTCCTTAACTGATCAAAACACACAAATAGTTTCCGGAGACATGGAGACGACAAATGAAGCTGTAGATCGAGCCTGGATTCCTGTTTGTTTTAAAATACATATAGGTCGGGAGACCGGATACCAAAAAAGTTTCTAGAGAAGAGATTAGATCTCTTTAGAGATTTTTTGCGTCTCCGATGTATATACACGGGTCTTTCGGTATCCAGAGACCAAAAAATTGGTCTTTGGAGGCCAAAGTGTGTAGCTTCACCTTAATAAAAAATACGTACACAGACATAGTTCTGCCAGTAAAAACTTATTGTTACTATTGATGGCATGATAGAGGTTAGCTTTTTTTGCAATCAGACAGAGTCCAGATTTTAATTTAATCATGATCTAATATCACTTAATACATTTGCAGTCCTTCAAAATTATATTAACCAATTAATATTGTGTTTGTATACAAATCTCAATTGCCATCACAAAAAATCTTATAAGCCATATTTTTCTTTCTCACAATTAAAACAGCACAAAGTAATTCACCCAAATGAAATTAATGAAGTGAGAAAACATATTTCTGGTGGATATTTATAATTTCCAAGCATTTTCATAATCATGCAATTTCGCCTAATTATGACTACACATTGAAAATATTAGGAAACAAGACGTCATCGACGCAACTAAATCATTGAAAATCAAGCAGAATTTTAAAATGCTTATAAAATGTGTTTATCGGCAGCAAAATATTACAGCATCCCTGAATTCAATGTTTAAGAATATATCCGCGAAAATTTCTTTAAACTTTTATTTATTTTTATTTTCTAAAATTATATTTATATTTCATTTTTCATCAGTCTATTTATGATCGCTAATACGGAGTTTGTGCCCACCAATACAGGATTGAAAGCCAATTTAATAAAAAACAATTAGTTGTATTTGCAAAATTTAATTTATCAGTTTCGTACTGATGGAAATTTATCTTTAAAAAAAAATTCTACATTCATCTTAATGGACATGAAACAGAAAAAAATGTTAAAATGCAGAATTACGAAAATATTCGTAATTCGTATATGTATTAAAATCCAGATAAGATGTGTATAATAAAAAAATCTGATAACTTTAGATAAAATCAAGTAACACCTACGTAGGTTTGTCATATAAAAATTGAAAGACAAGGTCAGATTGCGTTAACCAATTTTTAACCTATTTTTTCAACGAATAGCACAATTTCAAAAATAAATCAAATCGACATTTTCTTCGTGCATTTTTTAATAAAAAGCACAATTTTACTACCATGCTATCGTTTTGTATCAATCGCATTCATTTGATAATCTTCTTGTCAAATTGACATTTTAAAATTAAATGTCAAAACCTCGAAAGCAGTTGACTAATTTGTCGTACTTTTCATTGCAAATTCACTGTAGTTTATTTTGTGGTTGATGAAAAGGATAAATCAAAATGAATATGGTGAACAAAAAAGTACGACAAATTTGAGGTGAAATATCAAAATACATATAACTAAAATATACGCCTAAGCTACGACAAAGAGATTAGAATCACCTCCCTGGTCAAGCCTAATCATAGACATAGAAGCATGTAGAACTCAGGCATTAAACATTTGATGCAAGCTTCGATGTTTACCAATTAAAGTTACATTAAAAGCATCAAAAATAAAGCCTTTAACCAAAAATCTTGATTTCACATTCAATTTTATATACTCTATTGTAGGAGCATTAGATATCAAAATTAGAAATTTTCCTCAAGCGAACAGCAGGAATCATTTGATGACTTTCACAAAATTGCTTACTTCCTCGAATGCACAAGATCTTAATATAATTTTTTCTTGTTACGAACTTAAATTTGTTTCCTGCTTAGAATATATAGCAAACAGGAATGGTGTGATAAGCTAGATTTCACGTAATTAATTCTTGATGTGTTGGTTTGATGGGCTATGTTTTTTTGTTCTTAACAATGCAGACCAGGCTTACATAACTGATAAATTCGGAGAGGGGCATAATGTAATTTTCTGAGTAAGGAAACGCACACTCACGTGCGCACACGATAGACTTATGATGAGTAATTTACGACTCATATGCGAATTCCAATTTCAAGAACCCATTTGCGCATGCGTGAGTTGTTGTCATTGTTATTAGCGCACGCGCCCATGAGTGACTAATTCTAAGTAAGAACGCACACTGCGTGTCCACACGAAATTTCTCACTGCTCATTACTCACGAGTGAGTAATTCAATATAAAAAAGCGCACACTCGCGTGTTCTGTTACTCCGAGTGAGTAATTCAAGGGAAGAAAACTCACACGATATTTCTCATTACTCATATTCAACTTGTGTGTGCAATTTCATTTATGAAATCCTACATTATGTAGAACACGTGGATAATTGATATTTAAATGTCCAATCCCGAACAGGCACGGGATCCCAGCAACTTATCACAAATTGTAATTTCTACCCCAGAGAAAAAATATTTGAACGCAGTCACTATTTTTCCCCTTCAAAAACCATAAACAAATTTGGCAATGGAGCTCAAATTTATCAGTAGAGCTTACATAACTTCTCCCTTCCTCCAATGTATTATGTCCTTCTCTTGAAAAATTACGCTCATATATACGAACTTTGGACGTATCAGCACCCCTTTCCTGTTTGCTATTATATTTTAAGGTTTCATGCTGCCAGCTTTTTGTTTTATCTGTCAGTTTTAAAATAAAAAGTCAAAAAATAGAAAATAAATTTCCCCTGGCCCCGTTGATCTCATTAGACAAGCCCCTCCTACGCAAGTATGTACATATTTTATTTAGGTTGTATTATTTGTCTTAGACTAAGTTTCAGCGTTTTCCTACTCTATTATACTCTCTTGAACTGTAAAAAATTGTTTATTTATGGTTCTCAAATTTTTTTCATCTATATACTTACAAAACTTCAGCAGAAATAGATAAATGTTGGTTGATTTAAATGACTAATGCCATAGACACACAGCGCTCCTAGTGAATAATTAACTAACGGCTCATTAGATCATAATGATTCATGAGGCAACTGCAGACACACAACCATTACTTTAATTAAGTTGTGTACTGTCAAAATGGTTTTGACATGCTTATGACAATGAAGAAGCGAAATGGATCGATTCGACGCTATAATCTTTTTATTTATTATATTTTTCAATTTAACGTTTTGGAAATGACAAAACATTTATTAAAAAGTATTTTGATATTATACTTAGTTTGTACTTTGCATTTCTTCTTGTTATTTTTTAAATTGGCAAATGCACAGCGGAGCTTCATATTTATATTATATGCCAAAATACATTCAGTTCTAGCACATTTTTCCTCATTAGAGCTCATAATGATCTGATTTTAGAGCCATAATTATGAATACTATGTGACACACGGCATTTTAATGAATGGTTAGTACTAATGATTCATTAGATCGTGCTATGTGTCTAGGGTATAAGGTTCAAAATATATTTTACAGAAAAAAGAAAGAATAAAGACAAATAAACGTCGTTACGGGGGAGGAGCGAGGGGGGCATACTGGAGATTACTTTATTAACAGAAGTACAATCACCAACTCAGCGTCAGCGAATTATCTTTCAATTTTAATGGTATTGAGTAATGCTTTTTCAATAAATATCTTTTTTTAAGCGTGGAAGTTCAATCTATGTAGACATTTGAGATCGAGCTCCTAGCTTAGATACCTGCGTTTGAGCAAACTGACTGACGTTCAACTTATAACTGCATGCAAAGAATTGAAAATCTCACAATTACGTCTAACTCCTTAAATTTGAAATCGATCTGAAAGCTATTACTGCAATTACTCTTCGCATTCTCGCATCGGTTCCGGTTTTTGTTAGTGGAATTGAAACAAAATAAAATATTACAGAAAAAATCACAATTGCCTACACATAAAATAAGAAAAAAGATATACAAAAAGAATGTATTAACTTATGAACAAAATTCTTAGTTCATCAATAAATTCCTCCGCAATTCCACTCCAAAAACCTGGATATTCAAAACAAATCGTAAATATATCCGAATTTTTACCATATATGGTTTATTATCCGTTTCATATTTTCTTCATCGAACCAATAAAGCATTTTACAATTACTTGCGGTGTGTAAATGTCGTGGTCGCTATTGTAAATTTCTACGGACTGAAACTGATTAAAATCTGCCATATCGAATGCGTTTCAACGAACGAGAGCACAAAAACCCAGAGTCAACTTTTTGTGTCATAAGATGTCTTAGCTTAGCATTTAACATACATACGATGGTGAGATTTAACTCAATCGAAGCTTTTCATTTGAGATCTAGCTCATCTATTGAGGTTGATCTCAAGCATTGAGATATCCTTCATTAGTAAAGTTTTTTTTTTTTTGCATACCACTCTAAGTCATTTCTCCAAAAATCGAGCTCAGAGTCATGCGAATCTTTTTACATATAATTGATTAATTTTATATATATGTACATACATATTCTATGTTAACTTATAATTCTATATTATCTTTCCACAGCTCCGGTACCTCCACCAATGCCATCATTAATACCTGGAGCTCCGCCTCCACCTCCACCGCCAGCATTGGCACCACCAGAAGGATTCGAGAAAAAAGCTCTCTCAGCGTCTCAGAAGAAAACAATAGAAAAGCTTAAGTAATTCTATTCTCTTTCTAAATTACAAACATATTAAAATAAATAAGTATTTTTTCCTCTCTAAAGGACGAGAGCTCGAAGACGACCAGACTGGTCTGAAATGATGAAGGAAGTGGAGGATGGAAAAAAACTCAAACATGTAGAATGCAACGACAGGTAAAAATACGGAGTCAATAATGTCCATTTATCGTATATTCAATTTTAATGATAATATATATATAAAACTATATACATATTATATATATTTCTATATCCACTTGTAGATCAAAACCTGTAATCACAAAAAAATCAATCACAAAAGTTGGTGAACAATTTATTTACGAGACTGAAACGGGCAATGTACACAATGAATTGTTAAAACAAATTCAATTTGGTGTACGATTGAAACCGGTAAAATGTAATGATAGAAGTAAACCGATATTAGCAGGTTTACGGAAATTCCGACGTCAAATGACAATAGAGGAGCAAATAATAAAATCCGAATCAAGACGATCTTTGAATGAGGTATAGAAATGTATCTACATTTAAGATATATCATTGAAACTAACTCTATTTTATATTAATAATTCTGAAGGCTCCACCTGAGGAGGAGAGTGAAGATGAAATGGATGACATCGATAAATTGCGTGATGATTTACAGAGTACAAAACAACTTTTAGCTTTAGAATTGCGTAATAAAGAGGCTCAAGAACGTGAAAATAAGCGTCTTTTAGCAAAAATAGCTAATCTAGAAGCTGAATTAGAAAGGGAGAAAGAAAAACCTCCATCCGGTGATAAACCTATTAAAACGCAGGCAACATCATCAACAGATGAAGTTCTTGTAGCATCCCTGAAAAAAGATGCAGAAGATGCTAGAAAAACGTGTAAAGAACTTGAGAAAAAATATCAAGATGCCGCTGAACAATTGGACACATCTAAAGGAACAATTGATCAGCAAAAATATCAAATTTCCACACTCGAAAAGAAATTATCCCAAGCATTGCAGGTTTGCATTGAAGTATTTTTGTTGTTGTCTTTCTTTTTTCTATTTTTGTTGCTACAAATGCTTTCAGCTAATGCTTTATCCATAATTTTTTATAAAGGGCAATAATTATCATAGTTATAGACCGCAATACAGCTTTTGCTATTCCTATGAAGATCCTAATGATTTAGAAACTTATGTTCCTCAGGTAATTTAGTAAAATTCGAATTACTGTTGCATGCCTTTTAGTAATTAAGAAGATAATTACTACATATTTTCATGAGATACACAAGTGCATATCATATACATACATATAATTTAAAATTTCTTGTTGTACATAAGCATTTTCCCACTGCAAAATAAGTGTAATATAACTCTAGTTTTAGTCTTGAATTTTGTGTTGAAAGTCGTTTGCTTAATACTCGAAAATGAAAAACTAATTTCAAAGATGGTAATTACTTCAAAATGAATTAATTAGCTTTTCTATTAAAATGCCGGAAACATCTTTGATGCAATGAATACATTTTCATTAGTGGCAGAAGTCTATTACTTAGTTAATTAATCCACAGGTAAGTTTTACTTTCGCTCAAAGTGTGTTGTGCAAAGGTTTTTGAGGTTTCGTTCTATAGAAAGACTATAATGATTTAAAGCAAATTACATAAGTTACCAAGACGACTGACCTTGCTAATTTCATCTACCTAATGCAACTAATTCTTTTGATGGATTGCAGGAACGGTATAGATATTTGCATCCAAATGCATTGTTATAACATCAGTTCAGTTAGCCTGCAGATAGAAATAAGAAAGATAACTAAAATATGCTATTGTTCGCATCTTGTTAAGTGCACAATGGGAGGATTATTTTCAGGGGCCTTTTATAAAATTTCATTGAATATAGCGAAGATTATTTGGTTTTCGGAATTCCATTTTGGAATTTTATATTGTATAATCTCGTTGCATATTAGCTTAACAGGTATCTTCTTGCATGTCTAAATTAGATTTTGTTTACCAATTTGCGAAAGAAATTTCATATATATACAACTCACCCCCCTATTCTACATAAGAGACGTTTAAGAGATCTCTTAACCTCTTAAATTTAGTAAGAGATTTTAGTAGAATTAGTATTCTACATAATATTTTGTGGAGAATTATTAAATTTAAGAGGTTACATAAGAAAGTTTGGAGAATCTTTCAGTCAGCCCAGCTATTAAAGACGTTTACTTTTCAAGAAGGAAGAAGAAGAAATAATGAGGAGACGATGGCAATATGACCAATCCACACGTAGCTATAATTGTGTACGTCTTTACATATAAATAATAATTGTATGATAAATTCACAGCTCGTAATGATAATTGAATTATTATTTTAATACCTAAATCGCAGGTAAAGAGCAAAAAAATTAATTGTTACCAAAACTTTAAAGTGCCGATAGTATTGTCGAGTAATAGAGATTATCGTAAGGCTATTTTATTTCTATCACTTTAAAGGCAAAAGATTTTAGCATTCTGAAATTCTATACAGAAATCTCAGAAATAATTCAAGTCGTCTCTCATATTGCGCAGAACTATCCTCCATGCATGGCTCAAATTATACAATTATTTTATATTTCACAAACTTGTACATATATATATAATATATACGAATTTTATAAATATGTACTTATTTTACAGAATTTTTATCCAACATTTCTGTATTTTAAACAAAACAATTTCTGCGACTAATGCGATAAGAGATTTAAGCGTAGCTCGGTGAAGAGCTATCTGTTAAGAGATATTTGACAGATATTTTCGTTTGCTAGAATACCAAATCTGACATCTCTTAACCCTTTACGTAGGATACCAATGTCTGCTAATGGGCTTTGACAGCCCAGTTAAGAGAATAAGAGCTCTTATCTCTTATGTAGAGCGGGGGGTCAGTTTGATTTCATAAAACAAATGCCATAGTTTCAAGTGACATTTAAATTTCTATGCGTGCCTTTCTCGAGAATAATGAATTTAAGGTGACTTGACTTGACGTGACCACAACATCACATGGTTAGCCCAAGACGAGTATGTGATAACCACACTGATCTGACTATAGTTCAGTTAAATTACCATAACAGAAAAACAACAACAAAAATCAGAGCAGGGCAAGATAAGAGAGCAGCTCACTTTCGTGAAAACTGTCAAATAAATCTATTATCTGGCAAAATACGCTATTCTTTTGATTATCACTCATTCTATATTATGTTTCACCTGTTATAGCTGTTTTTTTTCTCAATTTATCCTAAAAAAAACATAGATTCACCTTTGAAATTGCAATTTCACGTTTTTTTTTTATCTTACTTGCTCTCTAAATCGCACTCTCATAATTACTCTTAGAGTAGATTAGAGCTGGAATCAATGAATATTAAGATTTTACATTGCCTGCTCTATGTTACTCCAAGTGTAAGTCATTGAACTATATTAATCTTTATTTATTTGTTACACGCAATCCTCAGTGAATGCAGGAAGTCAGATCATTCTGCTTCTATAGTAGAAGGATACCTGAAAACTTCTCATTTACATAGAATTTATGAAAAATAAATTTGAAGAGAATTGACTAGATTCGATTAATTCTCCTGAAACCAATTGAGGAACAGTAGAACTTAATAAAACTCTGTTTCGTACGACAGCTTCGAATGGGTTTTATATTCCAGTTGTCGTAATATAGCTATGGCTATAAGAAGTATGGAAGTACGGGTTCCACTCAAGGATTTGCCTTGCCATTGCAATATATTGTTATGATTTCGTCGTAGTTGTTGCCAAACTAATTCCACTTTCCTCTCTTTATTTGCACGTCGATTATGTCCTCATCTTGCGGTTTTTAAAAATATTTATTTAAGACTCCTATGAACTTTTTGAATTCAGCATAAGCACCTATTTGGTAATTCTTGTTATCGGCATATTAAGAATTATGTGGTCTTCCATATCTCACAACCATTTAAACCAATACTGTTTTCACATTGTAGTCGAGAAGTCGAAAATTTATTCCATTGAAGTTCGATATTCCGAGCCCGAATAGATAAGAAAAGACGTAAGAGAATAAATCTTGTATGTGGAATGGTATAGTTGTGATTTAATCCGCATTTCCTTTATTTCTGCCAATAGGACTATGTGGCAATTCAGTAAACAAATATCATCAACAAAATATGGATCAAATAGACAATCAATAAATCTCCACTTTGCGCCAACCGGTGTGTTTTATCGAACATTTCATAAAGTACATCGTTGATGAATGTTAGAAATGAGAGTAGCTTAGATATACATCCTTGAAAACTTAAGAACTTACAGTTAAACTGTCGAACAGTCGAACCATTTTAAAAGCATCTAAACTTCGAAAGGCTCTTTAGCAACTTTATAAATTGTTTGGGAATTACGGAACAGATATAATCGCTCTTACAAAGTCAAACGGATTTTTAAAAAATCAACGAATGTTCATTATACGGTACGCGTCGTGTTTGGAGTGCATGATGATATTTTTATTTCATTGCAAAATTTACAAGCAGCGATTAATTTGAAAAAAAAAATTTCACCAAATGCCCTTCCTCTAAGACTCAGTTTACACATATGTACATGCGCCAGAGTCATATTCGTTGACATATACGAATCTATCGATATTCAACAAATGGAATTATATATATTCATATTTGCTCAAAATCAAAGCAGAATACAACTCTTTCAAAATCGACTCACACAGAGAAGGAAATTTTTCTAACTTATCTTCTTACCAACCACTTCGCATTCGATTTTTCCCAGAATTTTCAATAAATGTGCGCTAATGCTACCATTCAGCGGAGTAAATATTTTGTCATCCAAATCAAGAGAGACGTTCCTTTTTACAAACTGAAAAGTTGTTTTTCCTTTTTTTTTATCAGCTCATTTAACAAATTCTAGATATTTGTAACAATTTATTATTCGTTTGTATCCATTAGAGTACAAATATTTTTCTAAAAGTTTATTTTACTCCAACAGCACATTTTATGATAAATGCTGAAGTAATATATTGTTCATTTTAACTTTGCTACAAACCCTACATGAATCACTTGCATACATATCCCATTCCAAGGCTGCACCTGGCTAAAATCTTCAGTAGTGCATGCATACATATATTTATGTAGTTTATCAATGTCATGAACGGTAGAATGAAATGCTGAAAATGCTTCCCGCTTCGGAATTATTTTGATAAATTGTCAAGAACCGTTAGCAATGATTCTAGAAGGTAAATGATTGTAACTGCAAATTTTCTAGAGAAGTTTTCTTATGTATACATACATGGTGTACCTACGTTTTCTCTTTCAATTATATACATAAGAGCCAATATGACTTGATTGCATTTTCCCTCGATTCAATTCGAAAATTTATTTGGAGATACGGCCAGGTCCAGTTTTATTAGATAGTCTGGGGCGGATACAGTCACGGCGCCCCCCTCTCCGCTTAAGAAAAATTCCAATCCATAGAACAGCTGTCAAAACTGTCAGTTGAGTAGGATGCTTCTATAATATGACTTTACTTTCTCTTTCAACAGTTTTTAACTAACACACTAGTCAGTTTTTAATACAAAGATTCCTATGTAAATCTAAAGTGGAAGAAAGAGAACTTACAGCATGCCCAAACTTGTACTAGAGGAAAGGGGGCAAAATGAGAAGCAAAAACGCTAAAAACAATTTGTTCCACTTCCCATGCCATTCGGCTTGATAGAACTGTCAAACTGTTCCAAACATTATTACAGCCATTTTGCCTATTACACTGTCCATGGCATCTCTAAGAACGAACACCACTTTACGGTCAAACAGCTGTTTACTTTATGGAACAATACATTTGTAAGTAGATTGTCGAGATGTGTACTTACATAAAACTAATACTTCTCCCTACCATTCAGCAACTAGCGTCTGTTCACCCATTTACTTCCGTATCATACTTCATAGTTCCCTCTTATGAGAGAGCTTTTGAAGTCTTTTGTTTTAATTAAAGTTCTAAAATTCACTTTTCAGTAGCTGGTTCTAAGCTGTTTTAATGTATGTATACTGTGACATTGATCTTCTGCATTTTTCCGAACAAATATCTATTCTACTACACTTTTTATAAACAAGTAAAGATGTTAGAATTTTCTACGATACCCTAGATGATTGCCCGTATGTAATTTCGTATGGTCACAATTCTCTACAAAGTTGTTAAGTGGTTTTTCACTTCTGTTACTAGAACGGTTCGTCTAACAGTCAAAATTATAATAACCAATTTCAGAAGTTTCTATATTTTGAAGAAGAGCTTTTCAGTACAATAAAAACGTCTAGGACTTTTCACAGTATACGTAAGAAAATACACAATTTTTGTATGACAACACCAAGAAAGGGTTGCCTGATTTAGTCCATTTTTAAAATTTCATTTACTATTTTTATGAAAACTGCGTGTAGAAAATTTCAGCTCTCTACGTCGACGCGTTCTCGCAGTGTCAAAATATGTAGTGAAAAAAGAAATTTGTGTATGGCAACCCTACGGTTTGTCATATTTTTATACCCTACATGAAATCATAGGCTTGGCCCACACGCTTCAATATTCAAGTCTTTTCGAAGATAAGACACACGCGGGGGAGAAAAAATCCCTCCCGCGAATGTCTCTCATCTATGAAGAGAGTTGAATGTCGAAGCGTGTGGGCCAAGGCATACGGTATACTAAGCCTAGGCGTACACCTTGCATGCTTAATAGGCATACGGGGGGAGGGGGGGATTCCGAAATGCCAAGTTTTGAACTGCAGTACGAGCAGCATACCAATACTACTGCAACAAAATAATTTCGCCCATTCTAAAATTGTGAAATTACTGATCGGATGGCTGTTCAGTTCTTTACCTGTGATTTAGTTAAGGTGATAATATAATTAATTATCATTACGTGCTGTAAATTTGTGATACAGTTATTATTTATATCAGAAACTGTAACTTGTTTGAACACGCACACAATTCACCTCGGTATTCATATAGGGAACTAATAGTAATAATAATTTTTTATTTTACACTTCATTGCCTTAGGTTCAAATTAGTAATAAGAAAGAGAATATAAATTAAACTGAAATTAATACTAAGATGCAAATAAACTAATTAACTTAAAAGAAAAAAAATTACAACAATAGCTCCAAGGCCGTCTGTCGATCTTGGCAAACACTAAGTTAGCATCTTAAGTGAGTCATTTTCATTAGAAATTCAGTTACATGTATTTAGATCTGAGAAACTATAGCATTTTTGAAATGTTTGAATTATTCATTTTACTAACTAGTAACTGCATTAAATATTTTAATTTTTTCGGAGTGTCGAATACTGTCTTTTATGAGAAAAAAGTGTGCCATACACAGTTAAGGCTTACTTTAGCACTTAGCACACATTGATTTATATGTTCCACCATTGACAGTTTCGGAGTTAATACAACACCAAAATAAGCGTATTTTTTAACTACTTCAAATCATTATTTTGGAAGATCCAGTATTCTGAACTCTTTTTAACACCCGCACCACGTTGAAAGATCTTTATTTTTGATTTATTTGGATTAACTTGCAGGTTCCAAAGCTGGCAATATTCCTCTAATTTATGTATCATGGACTGAAATTTACCGGGATCATATTTCCATGCTATCTTCCAAATCATTAATATATAAAGCAAACAGCAGTGGACTTAAAATACATCTTTGCTTTACACCGCAACTTGTATTAAATCCCCCCGAAAGAGTGACACCATCCCATACTAGCGCTGTGGTATCTCTGTAAAGCTTTGTGTAAATTATCATTAAATTTAGAGGATGCTCCATAACAGTAGAGCTTATAAAATAACGAGTTGCAAGCAACTGTATCGAATGCAGCTTTAAAATCGATAAAGAGTCCATAAGTCTTCTTCTTATTAGAGACAGATTGTTGAGTATCCCGAGCGAAATCCTGCTTGGCTTTCGCACAGTATTTTATGCCTCTTTACCCAAGTGGAAAGTCTTTGGTAAAGTAAACCCACATATATTTTGACTACACTATCCATGAAAAAGAGGAGCCCGCAATAATTTTGAACGTGATCAATGTCAACCTTCTTATGCATAGGAAAAATTACTGATTTACTAAAAGAGGCTAGGACTTTACCGGTTTAAAAAATGAAATTATAATTGTCAAGTAATTTTTCCAGAACTAGTTCAGGTGCGTATTTATAAAATTCATAAGGAACACGATCAGCATCAGGAGCTTGATTATTCTTTAGACTATTTAACTTCAAGCAATTCCCTCATCTAAAATTTACTATCTAGGATCGCATCACAGATTCTAGGATCTGCACACAATACATTAAGAGAACTTACAGGGGGTGTTAATAAAGATTAAAATAGGTTTTAAAGGTATTTTTATCATTAACACAACTAATTTATACTGGTTTCCGCATAATTCTTTTTCTATTTGCCACCATCTCTTGGAATCTCGAAAAGATCTTAGTCTGTCAGCAAGGCATTCATAATACGTTTTTCTTACTTTTTCATAGCTTTTTATAAGCTGCCTTTAACTATTATGAGCAAATTCAGAAAACAAGTTTTTCTAAAATATTGAACCATTTGTAGGATAACCGTAAACAGTCACTGTCAAACCGCTTTTGTTTATACGTAAGATTTTTGGTGCAAATCGGCTTTTCTGATTTTTTTACAGCTTCTACCAAAAGTTTGATTGAGTGCTCTATTATTTCTGAGAGCAAATGTTCGCACAAATTTTCCACTCTTACTGCAAGGGTCTGAGCTTTCCAATTAAGCTTCGGTAATTAAGTCACTGTCTTTTCTTGGCTCAGATTTACTGATAAGTATAAAAGGAAATGATCAGAATAAATTTGGTCATCTATTCTAAATTTATCTACATATCCAATCAAACTATATGAAAGCGCTACTATATCATTCAGTACAGGTAAAATTTCCCTCAAAGTCACCAATAGTTCGCTCATTCAAAATTAATAGTCAATGATCTTCGCAAAAGTCCAGAATTTTCCTTCCCCCACTATTAATAACCAGATCTTTTGAAACTCTCACATGTTTAATATTTGGGCCCAAATGTACTTCTTCCGGCATCTGACCAACTTTAACGTTAAAATCACGAATAATAACAATATTTACACTACCTACCAAGAGAATTTATTAATTCCGTAAAGCAGTTAAAATTCTGTCACAGTTATTACAATTAACATATGGTGGCAACAAATACACAGTATGGGAAAGTCTTTTTAACTGAATGTAAGGATAGTTATAAGACCATAGAAATTTACACATAGCCTTTGTGATCAAATATTTTTTAACACCTAATAGCCAGACCCTACTGGCTCTACCGAATTGAGAAGATGTTGTTGCACTTACCCAGCAAAGGTCATACTGTTCAAATTACTTAAAAAATCTATTGTAGCTCTCCTCCATTACATGAGTTTTGAAGAGACAAAATATATTAAAATTATTTATAAAACTAAAAAAGCCTGGAAAAATTAATTTACTCCGCAAACCAGCAATATTATAACATAAAATTTTAAAACTATTAATGTTTTCAAATATTGATTTAGTGTTGAAAAGAATATGTGGTGTACCTATACATACCTTGTGGAAATTTATATGTTTTAATAGTTCCTTATGTACTTTAGCTATATTTTATATGTTCGTTCTTTTTCAATAAAATACAAAAACATATTGATTGAATGTAAACACAAAGGCCAATGTAGACTACTAATTGAATTTTTAATAACCTTATCTTAAGAATTGTGTTTTACTAACACCAAGAGCGGCATGGAGAACTAACAGGCTTTCACAGAAAAAGTAACAAGACATAATCAAATACATATTTTCACGTCCTTATACGTAATTCCCAAATTTTTATTTATAGGGAATACACCCATCACATAGCACTAGACGGGTAAGTGAAGCTGGTCAAAAAGAAAGTTCCCCAGAAATGGAAATAGAATTATCTGAAAGTGAAAGTGACGAGGATGAAGAGAAAAAGGCAGAAAGGAAATCAAGACATTTGGCACGTGAAGTGAAAATGCTCCGATGTAAGCTTAATAGATATAAGGATAAACAAACAGCTGCAAAGAAAGAAAGGGCTAATCTCAAGGATATAATGAAAAAAAATCAAACCATATTAAAGTAAAATTTAAAAAAAATAAACATAGTTTCTTGGTCCTACTAAACTTTTATTCCAGAGAAGAAAACAAAAAATTCAAGAAACTCGAAAAGGAAGTAAGGAAAATGGCCAAATTAATGGAAGAAGGAGATGATGATGATGAAGAAAAGGATGATGATGAAGAAGAAGTTGAGGAAGAAGAGGACGAATCAGAAACCGAAGAAGAGAGCGAATCTGAAGAATCTGAAGAAGAAACTGAAAGCGAAACAGAAAGTGAATCAGAGGATGATGTAATTAAACTATTTTAAATTGATTAACCTTTTTTAAAAATAGAATGCTCTAATTTCATTTCATTTAAAAGGACGCTAGCGATGATGATAAGAAGTCCAACTTGGAACCAAGGGTTAAGAGGTACGAAGGAAGGCTAGCAGCCCTTAAAAAGGGGAACTACCTTCTTCAAGCAAACGTAGAGCGGTTGCAGGATGAAATTAACAAAGTCCGCGAAAAATCTGTAGGGCTTCAAGCAGAATTAGATTCTGTTCTCTCTGAACTAGGATAAGATAACACTTGTGAATATAAGGCCCAATATTCGCGAATAGAGACTTAACGTTAAATCTAAAAATTAATGATAACATCTATGAAATATTGCAGTGTATGAAATTGGTAAAGACTAGTGCTTACATAGTTGCATAAAACCTGTACAAAAACTATTGTATTGAACCTATGCAAATAGTGGCTGCGTTTTCTTTGCTTTTTCGATCGGAAGGAACCTATACGAATCATTCGCATAAAAACAAAATCTATTGTTGCATTATTAATCTTGATTACTTTTAGGGCTCTACAATCTTTCTATTCTCTGAATATTATATAATGCTATTTGCTTGTGTTACCTTTAATTTTTAATTTCCTTTAAAATATTCAGCGTTTTACAAAATATGCCTCTAAAGACAAGAACTTTGGAAACTTTTAAATTTAATGCTTTTATCACAATATACTTACAGTAATATAATTTCTATAATCTTTTAGTATTTAATTTACACAAATATGTTTTATTATTTTATCGAGATAAATAAAACAAAACTGACCACTGGGTGACAGGTGTTTGTTTACATTTCTCTGGGTCTTTATTTAGTGCTGCCAATGTAACAAAGTATCACATAGCAGCCAGCTGTGTACTATGCTGCCAGCTCGGCGAAAAGGATTCAGTCAAATTCTATGGGCAGAGAGTATTGTCACAGATTATATATATATCTAATCTGTGGTATTGTGTTCTCTGTACTGTGGTTTCCTAAACATTTTCAAGATATTTGTCACTAATGGCGGAACGTGGCTCGTAATAGGAATAACTTGTATTCTACATACCTTAGGATGGGCCACCAAACATGTGCAGAACGAAGAACATGTCATTTTGCTACGCTGTAGCTCCTTATATTTATTTAGAACAACAAAATTAACAGGAAAATTAGTCAAATGAATTAACTTAACGATGAAAATGAGGCATTACACTTATTGATAATTACGTTTCCCCGAATATCTATAAGCAACGAAAAATGTATTATGCTGTAACGTGTGGGACCTAGCATTCGTATTAAAAAATTTGAGTATAATTATTTCTCATTAAGGTGGCGTTGTGTAAAATTTTGACATCTGCCGTCAAATTATATTTTAGAATTTGACATCTTAGAAACGTCTCTCGGGGGCTTTACTTCTATTTAAATATTTTGTAAAAATGTAGTAATTGCCAAAAAAATGTTAATTCAACGTTTATATAATAAGCTAATACATAATCAAACAATTTACAGTGATTAAAGCGTTCACTGACATCTTAGATATATTATTGCATTGAACTCCAATCGATTTTTTTCTTGATAATGATAACTGACATTAAACAATTTTTTCTGCAATTTATAACATAAACTTCCGTCATAAAAAATAATAAGATAAATTTAAACCAAAAAAAGTATTGAAGGATGCCAGAACATCTAGAATTGCATCAATTCGTCGATGGTCTATCCCAAGGACGTTCGACGAGGAAGTGGTTGTCTCTCAAGTGTGCATGTCCATACCTTGGGATACTCCTTGCCACTCTTTCATCGCTGTTCTTTTCTCTATGCTCAGTAATTGTGAAAGGACTTGTTGATGTTAATCCTATGGAATTGGCATCATTTAGGTAAGAAAACTTCACACCCCATAGGGTAATGTTTATAAAAATTCAGACATTTTCCATTTTAGATTCATAGGAGTACTTTTGCCAGCTTTACCAATTGTGATATACACACGAGAGCCAGTATTTCCTGAAGGAAAGCGTATTATATTAATTTTAAGATGTTTTATGGGAACAACTGGTTTAATTTTAAGCTTCTATGCGTTTCGTCATATGCCTCTTGCCGATGCTTCCGTCATCATATTTTCAACGCCAGTATTTGTAGCTATCTTTGCTCGATTATTTCTGAAGGAACCTTGTGGTATTTTCAATGTGGTAACTATAATTCTAACACTAATTGGTGTGGTTTTAATAACTCGACCACCTTTCGTGTTTGGAGATACATCTCTCAGTTTGCCTGAAGAACGAATCCTAGAGAAACACTATGATGTTTGGGGGCCGGTCGCTGCTATTTCGTCTACCCTATTCGGGGCAAATGTTTACGTCCTTTTGCGTGCTCTTAAAGGATTACATTTTTCTGTAATAATGTCAAATTTTGGTGCTTTTGCGCTTGTTTACACCATAATTGTTTGTTGGCTAATTGGTGCGGTATGTTGGCCCCAATGTGGCTACGATCGTTTTCTAGTCATTGTTTTAGCTTTATTTAGTTTTCTTGGGCAAATTCTACTTACGCTCTCCCTACAGTTGGAACAGGCAGGACCTGTTGCCATTGCTCGATGTGCAGATATTGTATTTGCTTTTATTTGGCAAGTTTTATTTTTCGGTGAAGCACCGAATCGTTATTCCCTTTTTGGGGCCATGCTTGTTATTAGCTCTGTTATTTTAACTGCACTCAAAAAATGGGCTCAATCTTTGCCAAGAGAATCAACTACTAGAAAAAAATTGCGGTTTCTGACGTTGGAATAAATAAATGTTTTTGTTTTAATATTTAACTGCAAATTATACTTAGGCTTCATGATATGACATTATTAAAAGTATTGAAAGGAGAAAAAAAAAAGTAAAAATTATATTTATCTAGTCATTTTTAATTTTCCAATTTGGATCTACTATCTTATAATATTTTGTATCAAGTCATTAAAATGAAATATTAAAGTCGTTTGTAAGAAAATTCTGTGTTTAGTTTCAGGTCTGCTCTCCACCCTTTTCAAGCTGATGTGAAATCTCGCGAGGCTGTAAACCATTCCAATTAATGTTCCTTTCTATGAATAAAAGAAAAATGAATGGTGATAAGTAAAAATTTCTGAGGCACTTTGAGATTTTTTTAAATTAAATGAAATGAAAGGATATTCTAAGTTGTGCCTGTTCATCCGGCCATGCGATAACTTGAGAAAGCATTAGCTTTCGTTTGTAAGATCCCGTTTGGTTTACTTTCTAGGGCTCAATATTAATTCAACAAGACATACAAGAAAACATTCATTAAATAAGGATTTTTTTTTACAAAATTAAATTCAAATTCAAAGTTTATTTATTGTAAACCCCGGCATCACCACATACATAAATGTTGGGTTCAGCGATTGAGTTATTAAGACAGCAAATACATAATTTAGTTAAAGTATGTCTTAACAAATAACAACGTGATGAGATAGTAATTCAGCATGTGCATCACATAGACCACATGATTTAAAGTTCAATATTATGTTAAATAATGTCAGGTGCCGTACAGACCATTAGGTGTTAAGTATTACAATCTAAGGCCCACCAATGGCTGACTTAAAGCCTAACTTAGGACTAAAACTAGGATTACAATTACAGATTGAGGTACAATGTATAATACGGATTTCAAGAGAAATGTACGGATTTAACCATAACTGAATCAATGCACGTGATAAATGAATATTTAGACGTGGGTATAAATGTGGGCGTTGTGTTTATCGATCTACGAAAGGCCTTCGATAAAGTTGACCATAATATATTGCTGGAGATCTTGGATAAACTAGGACTACGAGGTAAAACTAATGATCTAATCAAAGATTATTTATCACGTAGAACGGTCAGAAATAAGATAAATGGACGCTCAGCACTTGCTTACCATTTCGCACGGGTGTTCCCCAAGGTTCTATAATAGGACCAACACTATACTTGTTGTATATAACAAACATTTCATCTGCCGGTCTAATGGGGAAGTAGCATATATTTGCACATGATACAAATTTGATTTATTACGCAGACAATGAGCAAGAGTTGGAAAACAAACTAAAAGATGATATGGTAAGATTAACAAATTGAACAAATGGTAACAAACTTTCTCTCAATGAGGATAAAACAAAATACATAGTGCTTAAACACGAAATAAGGCTGAGATCTATCCAATGTTAAGTACTAACTCCAAGCAAATAGAAAGGGTAACTGAGGTGAGATACCTAGGTATAAATATTGATGAAAAACTCAACTGGAGCAGGCATGTCGACGAAATAGCTTCTAAAATTAAGTGTGTTGCGAAGAGATCCTGATACAGCTCTTGCAATTTACAATACACATATGGCGTCGCATATTAGTTATGAATTACTGGCGTGGAGTCGGTGAATTCAATCCGAAAAAATTATGGTGAGGAGATTGATTAATAGAGCCCTAAAAATCGTATTCAGTATGCCTAAGCTTTAATCAAATGATTTACCTTGAAAAAGCTATATTTATTCATAAAGTTGCACGTGGACTCATCAAAACAAATATACGAATAGCCATCGGACGAGGAATAGAAAAAAAACTACGAGTACAGCAACCTAAAACAAACAGAATCAGAAAAAGACTTATATACACGGTGACTAAAATTTATAACGAACTTCATATAGTTATTAAGGCAAGCTCAAGCTTTACTGTATACAGTTCTAAGCTAAAAGGCCTAGTTAGGGATTTGCCCATTGACTGCAAGATTGATCGAATGAACTTCACATAAATCTGCAATCTACTTTTGAATAATGAATGAAATGAATAATCGGAAATTGAAAAGCTAACACAAAAACAGGAACAAACGACTTCTAAAATAAAGTCAATATGATAATAAAAAGTAGCAGCTCTAGATGCTGTCTGAGAAGAGGTTCGAACATTGATGAGTCATGCTAGAATTAGAGCGATGGAGAGAGTGGTGGTTGGAGGAAAATAAAAGAAATATATACATATATGGTACTACAAACTAGCATCCGCAGACGAGGCTGACTAACACAGTATAATTACGAATATAACCTGCATCGTGCAAACAAGGTTTCGAATCTTGGAAAGTAGCCCAGCTAAGCCAAAGCCGATACCGCATATAAAATTAATAAAGAGAATAAAAATAGGAATATCATCTAGAGTAATTTAAAATAAAATGCGAATTTAGTAACAGTTCACAAAAACCTGTTATTAGATTAGATAACAAGCTCCGCGTGTGTTGCGTGTGTGCCCCTGCCAGCCTGCGTGTGTGTGTTTCTTTAAGAAATGTTTAACTATTCCATTCTAACTAAATGCTGCACATCAATATATTCGTAATGAATAAAAAAACGCCATGCTGGTAACCCGAATGTTCGGAACGTATGTATATACCTACCACTGCAGCCCAATTCAGAATCGGTGCAGTATGCAGCAAGGTTTGATATCATGGGATCATATGGCGCAATTCGCAATCGGCGCAGCATGCATCATGATGCAAGAATTTAGAAAATTTTAAAATTTGATGCATGCTGCAACAGTTCTGCCAACATACTGAGGTAAAAAATTAATTTCAAATCTTATTTATCTCATATTTTCTTCAGATCTATTTTGTTTTAAAGAAAAACGACTAAATTAAAATTATGCACAATATAAAAACTCGGTATTAAGGTTTGTAAACAATTGTGAATTATAAAAAAACACTGCTTGCTGCGCCGATTGTGAATTGGCCGTCAAAATCTTTGCAGCATGCATCATGATGCATGCTGCGTTGATGCATGCTGCGCCGATTCTGAATTGGGCTTCCTCTTTTTAATACCAAAAAGAAGAAGAGTTAATTAATTGTGAGAATGTCAAATTGTGTTGTGAAGCGCAGTGCAAATTTCGCGATTTTTAAAGTTTAATATCTTGCAAAGTATAAGTTTCCGCTCAATATTAACTTTAGATTCGTGATTTGTAAGTAAATAAGAACAAATGAGCAAAGTTTGAAAAAAATCGGGGCTAAGTGCGGATCTAGTGTTTAGCCCAGAATTTTTGTGAAATTGGTCTATTTCGATTAAAATTAGGATGACTACAAATAAGAAAACAATTACAAATGCTTTTATTACAACACTTAGTGCTGCCGGTATATTGTTCTTTGTGTTTAAAAACCGAGCGACAATAATCCAGAAAATTCGTTGCATTTGGGATTTTCGAAATCCTTTAAGGTATAAACAAATAGAAATTATTGAAAATATCGATGATTGTAATAGAGTTGTAAACAAACTAAAAAGGTAAAACTGTTATAAATAGCAATGCGACTAATTATTACCAATAATAAAAATAATTTGTTTTTATAGTCATTGCGAAGAATATCGAGTTATTGGATTGGACTGTGAATGGGTAACTGTTATGGGCACCCAAAGGCCAGTCGCTTTACTGCAGCTTGCATCACATAATGGTCTCTGTGCCTTGTTTAGAATTTGTTGCTTATCAAATATTCCAAAAAGCCTCCGAGAGATCTTAGAAGATGAAAGGATCATAAAAGTTGGCGTAGCTGTTCATGATGATGCTATGATGTTAGCTAGAGACTATGGAGTTGGAGTTGCAAGCACCCTTGATTTAAGATATTTGGCAAGAATTACTAATCGCAAACCTGAGGGTTTAGCGAAACTATCTAAATCTATTCTAAATGTAGAACTTGACAAACATTGGAAGATTCGGTGCTCTGATTGGGAAGCAAAAACTCTGTCTGACAAACAACGGGAATATGCAGCTAAAGATGCTCTAGTAGCAGTTGAAATTTTTAAACGGTTATCAAAAGAAATTAAACCACGGTAACGTATATTAAATAAGCTGATATTCAAATACTAGTTTACTTATAATAGGTTGTTTGATTAGGTCTTTTTGGCAGAACAAAAATCAAAGTTGGGACGAACTAACACAAACACTTGAGCTGTACATTGACAGAAAGTTCTCTAATATTGCAACGACTTATAATAAGATTTCTGAAAATCCGGGAAGTAACGGGTAAGTGAAGTTAAATTTTATTAAGAATATCGTTTTTTAAAAGTAATTTTATTTTCAATACAATAAAAATAAACTTAGTAAAAGACCCTGGTGGAGGTCATGTCCATGAACGGTGAATACATAGATCGACAGTATAGAAGATTCCGTATTAATAGCAAGAATAAATTAGTACAGTAAGCAAAGGTAATGTATCGGTTTTTCTCTCTGAAGTGGTTCGAGCTGAACTTATCCAAGCTCTGATTCTTCCTCATATTCTTTTTGCGGATGTTCCTGTCTACCCCTTTCTGGGGCCGGATTCACTAACACGGAGAGTTGTGGAAATGAGTTCTTTTCACACTCTCCACTCGGAATTTTGTAACTCGGGGAATTTGTATTGAGAATTACTAAACGCTCTATTCCACTCGACAAAACTCTCGTCTCGTTTAGTTGTGAAGAAGTAAGAAGATATTTCTCAAGACAGTATTGTTTGTTTTTGTTGTGTTTTGTGAAGCTAGCTAGGTACCTAGGAATTTTCAAATTACCCTGGCTACATTTACAAAAAGCAAATATGGCAATCCTTCAATACTTATAGAGAAATGTAGATTTTGTGCCTCAGTGTACTCGTTAAAAATTTTAAATCACGCAAAAATGGTCAATTTGGTCGTCTTCCAGTACAGAAGAAACGCTATAAAATTTTTAAATATTCACGTTAAAGCTTGCATGTTGGGTGAAATCGTATCTACATTTTGTCCCCTAATAGGATATGTTATTAGTTTTTGAGTCCGATAAATGGTTTCGAAGATAACGGCAAAAGAAGGGAATCAGTCCTTCTTAAGATGAAAAAATGGCCGTTTTTTGGTACAAAAATGGACATATTTTCAACTCATCATTATGAAGAACAGGTAAGTCGTGGAAATTCACTTTCTATAAGAAAAATGTTCACAACAGAGTACTAATAGATGTGAAACAAAAAATGGAAGAAATATAAGCAAAATATACTAACTGGGGTGTACATGACCAAGTGCAAAAAATCCGTCTCACTCGATTATCCGCTCTCCCTCTTTAATTTGATACCAAACATGACCTTTTTTTTACAACCCCCAATGAAAGGTGGTTCGACCCCCCTCCTCAAAAGCCACTCCCCCAGAAATTGTTCGCCTATATTTTTGTACTCTAGACTCTAAATCTATAGGAAAAAACCCCAATGCTCCACGTCCCCTCCCACACAGAGTTAGCCGTCCTTCAAAATTGTGACACTTCACGAGTTTTTCCTAATGCCCCAAGTTTCTAGAGAATTGCGGATGGAGAGTTAGGGAATTTTAATCGGAGAAAACGACAATTCTCACCTCCCAACTCTCCGTGTTACAGAATCCGGCCCCTGCTAATGCACTTTCAAAATTGTCTCGCGCGTTAAACGCTTGTGTGAGATACGTTTACAAGTTGAGTAAGCGGACACATATATCAGCTTTAACTGATGAATTTCTCTCTTGTTCAATTTCCTAGGTTCTTGAATACAGAACTCTTGTGCTTTATTTTTAGTGCCAGACTTATTGGGCTGCCACTTTACATTGAAGAAAAGTTTGAATGGAGTCCCAGTCATAGATCGAGGATTATTCTTCGTGGAATGCAGACTCAGTTTGGTTGAAGACCGGTCTTATTGCAAGGTGCAACCGTATGGAATTCTCTTCCCAAGGAAATTAGAGAATCTACTTCCGTGTTCTTGAATATTTTAATAGGTCGTAGTGGAAGGGTGCTGTTGTGTTTTTCTTCAGCCCCTGCATTTGTGTTCAGAGCTCGAGGTTGCAATTGTTCTGTTCTCGAAGGCTGTGCATTATTTAGTATATGCAATATTATATTCTGGTCTTCTCCTCTGTTAGCGTGTCACTCTTTAGTTTGTAATGTTTCATAGTATGTTCTGGTTTTATTGTTAGTCAGTTGTGATAATTCGAACGTTCTCATTTATCTCCATGGACGCTTAGGCTGATTTACTCTTAAGATAGTATTATCTGAATTTGTTTAGTATTAAGTGAATGAAATGTTACATACATCTGTCTGCTGTAAATAAGTATCTGTTATTGTTAACTGTGACTCCTTCTTATGGATTTATCTATTGAATAACTATATGTTTTATTGAAAATCTTAACTGTAATATGTATTTCAAATTTTTAATTTTCATTTTGTTTTGGTAACGTTAAATTGCTGTTTTGAATAACTCAATATACGCAGTAACTAGTTTTACCTTTGTAATAATTAGCAGATTCAGATTCAAGATTCAGATTAGTATTCGGGCCGATTGAAGTACTGAATCTGATTAATAGTTTAACTTTCTTCTGTATATTTTGTAGTTAGGGTTGGTGGGCTTGCTACCCCCTTCTTTCTTATAAATGTTAAATCTCTATAAAATTTCTTTTATTTATAAATATCTTTAGTGACCACTCTGGCTTTAGATGTGTTATTTCTACCTACTTGAGCAGTACCCACCGTTTATGGACGTAGCCTCGGCCAGGGTCTTTCAATAAAGTGTTTTTGTATTGTATAAATGATTTAATTAAGAATTACTTTTATAACTATGTACCCAGCATTCACTAACGTGGTCTTGGACAGGGTATTTAAACGAAGATTCTTGGATTTATATGTGTATAAAAATGTAACATTCTTCATGAAATTCATACTGATTTAGATTCTTGAAGAAATTCAATCGCACCATTTGCACTCGATCGAAGCGCCTTTATGACAACTGCTTCTTAGAAGCTCCAGATGGGGAATTGCTTTGCACTTGTGATAAGAAAAAATCAGATTGGTAATTTAGTAAGCAAGTAACTTACGTAGCTTTCTTAATAAGTTTATTTTTTTAAAAGGTATATTGCTCAAGGTTTAGGCGAGCTTGTTTCAGAGAATCCTTTCACAGTTCGATTGAAATTTGAACCTTCTGGTCGTGCAGTAGGAGAGGTTGGCAAATATTATACTTTGGCTAAAGAGAACCAGTGCGTCATTTGTGGCAGACGTGATGCGTATATACGCAAAAATGTAGTTCCCCGTGAATATCGACGGCATTTTCCAGGTAAGAACTTTGTTTTAATCTTCGTTATTGATGTTGAATGCTAGAATGAATATCAAATGCAAATATTGATGAAAGTCTTCCATCGAACACTTTTTCAGATAACGGCTGTTAGGTCACTTCAGAATTTTTGAGCTTCTGTTAAAATAATTCTCATCCAAGTTGTTCTGTCTCTCCCCACACACGTGTTCCTTTCTGGTTTTAGTTCAAGGGTTTGCCTTACGATGTTGAAGTTATTATACCGAATACATGGCCAACCCCATTTTTTTTTATTCTTTGGTCTGTTCAAGTAACTTTACCTAGTTGGAATTATTCTCTTCTGTTTCACGTCACGTCATGTACAGGCATCACTTCTACCAATTTATAGTTAACCTGCAAAAGATCGCACAGGTAGTACCTATTTCGCTCATTTTTGTCGAAAGTAATCTCAATGCTCTCTAAAGAAGAGATGAAGCTCAAAACAAGCTTAACGCGGTGTTTCACTTAGAAAACAATGATCTTTCGAGTACAAAAAGATTATTAAAAAGCAATTACTACTAAATCTGACATGAGTTTTCCACCTTCGTGCTTTATAAAGTCAAATCATAATTCATTCGTTTTAATTTAGCATTTTCAATTTTTTTTTTGTACATTAATAACTAAAAATTTTCTTAAAAACTATGCTTTGCAAATTTTATACTGTTTTCCTTTCTTCTGGTAGCGAATTAATTAATTGAAAACGTTATTTTGTGAGATCTGACTTCTATATACAAATTGTGACGTAATATATACATTTTATATATGAAGATAACATGTTTCAATTGCCAGATGTATGGTCACAGAGCAAGTAACTGCACAAACAAGATATGTTTCTACAACATCTTGAGGTGTATAAACTACGTTACATGAAAACATCACAAGAAGATAAATAACTGCGGAGAAGAATTGAGTATAGCTAAAGGAAAAGCACTAAAAAATATAAATTTAAAAATATGGATCTAAAGATACTATACGCCAACACAAGTAGCTTAAGAAAAAAGTTAGAGAAAGTAGAATTAATGATAACAAAAGTAGGAAACGTGGACATTATAATACAAGTGGAAACCTGCATTAGGCAAGATGAAATGCACTTCTATAACTTGCAAGGATTTACACCGATATTCAGCTGCCATAAATCTACTACGAGAGTGGGAGGAACAGCGATTTATATAAGAGATACCATAAAATTTGCAACTGAATAAACCACGGAACTGTTATACGAGCAACTCAATGTGATACCTATAATGATTGAGGATACAATTCCGAAATTAACGATTATCGCATATTACAGGCCGCCTAATCCCAATAGAGAACATTTTCTAGCAGCATTAGATTCTATACTAACTAAATCTAGAAATTGTATGCTAATATATATGTATGTATGTTATGTATGCTTATTTACCTATTTCAAATTTCGTTCGCTGGTATTTTTGGCAAAGATAATAAAAAATCGTAGTCCATTATATCTATACGAAAAGCCCCAATTTGCAAGATCAAGTAGGAAACTGAATCTCAATGTACTACGATCACAATTTTGGAATTGAATTAATATCAGATATTAATATAAACTTGCTTAAGACATTAGGAAATATTTGGAACTACTATCAACTAATAATTACTCAATAACAGAAAAGGCAGTATAGAAGAATTAAAAATTGAGGATAATAGCTTTAAGGACAAATAACAAATTGTCAACTATATGAATATGTGAATGTTGGCCTCTCTGCAGTAAAAATATTGGAGGAAAAGTAAAAAACGTAACAAGGTCAAACTGTGTATATATCAGGCCGGTGAATAATACTGATGTAAAAATACTATCTCAGTTGAGAGAGGACACAGCACCAGAATTAGACTGAATAAGGGTAAAAGCCGTTAAGAATATCAAAGATACAATTACCGAATCCTTAACGAGAATAATAAATAATTGTATCGAAATGGCGGAATTTACAGCCTATTTGAAATCTACTTTCATAGTGCCACTCTTCCTCAAAGAAGGAGATAAAAGAGACCCAAACAACTAGCGCTCCCCAATATGTTCAGTTAAATATATATATGCGAGACTACTTCATAATCAACTACAATCATATTAAAAGAAATATTAACCGAATTGAGAATTAGAGGAAAGGCAAACCAGTTACTAAGTAATTGTTGTGTATGTGACATGAATCAGAGCCAACTATTGCTGAGTTGCACATGAAGATACACGGCAGTTCTCTTCCTCTCAAGTCAGTCGTTGCTGATCACTCGATGAGTGATATCAAATTTATATATAGGCTAAGTTTAGAAATAAAATAAATAATCATAATAATGAAATAGCAATGGGTATTTCCGTTACAATAACCGAGTGAGAAAAAATATAAAATTGGCGACGAGGATGGGATGCGTGAATTTTGGTGAAATGAAAAATACTCGTGGTAAACACATTTTACATTTAAATATCAGTGCTTAAATCTGTGCGTATGTCGGAATCGGAAGAATAATTTTTTGGGTTTGATATCAGTCAAGAAAGACATCAGTTAAATTTAACGCAAAAAGAAAACCGTGAACAATCAGCATCGAGTGAGTTGGAAAAAACAATTTTTGGGAGTACCAGTGATAAAAACACAGTGATGCCGTTAATTGGTAACATAGAACCGTTCACTCCGGGGAGTGATTTTACAGCCTATGAGGACCGGCTGTTACAGTTTTTTAAAGTGAATAAAACGAAAGATGATGACAAAGTGTCTCTTTTTATAACGTTGATGGGCAACGAAGCTTATAAAGACCTTAAGGCCTTAACCGATCCAGTAAAGCCATCCGAAAAGTCAATTGAGGACATTTTAAAGTTGTTAAGGGAACATTATACACCTAAAATTAATAAACATGCCGAACGGTACAAATTCTGGAAATCTTCACAAAATGAGGGAGAATCTCTGACAGAATTTATTGTTCGTCTAAAACAGTTGGCGTCATCGTGTCAGTTCGAGAAATTTTTAAAGGATGCGCTAATTGACAAATTTATTAGCGGGATTAATAATAAAAAAATAACGCAAGTGCTTCTGGGAAAAGAGATAACTACGTTTGAGCAGTGCTGTGAAATGGCACTTAACATTGAAATGGCGGAACGAGAGGCTAAGGCGATAAATCCAAAAACGATTTATACTCCAGACGCAGTAAATTTCGTGCAAAAAAATGCAACATACAATAAAAGAAAAAAATCAAGTGATAAGAATGGAAAAAATATAAAAGTAATTATCTGCAAGCAAGACAGTGCTGTCTCAAAGTGGGAAGCAGCTATAGTGACAATGAATTGATGAGTCCCGCAGGGATATATTCTAGGTCCGCTCCTTTACTCTCTGTACATCCAAAATTTAATGGAAGCTGGGTTGGCTACGGAATATTACATATATGCTGACAATACTCTGATGCTTTTACAAAAGGTTTTAAACAGATGGTTTTTCACATTAAATTCACCCTATTGCAAATCAAATTCACTCTTTTGCAAATCAAGTACTTTTACATATATATTATATTTAAAAAAAATCATCAAATAATGTTAATTACGTTGTAAGAAATCAAAATTTTTTCTATAATTCATACAAATACGTATGAACATGAAAGTATGTGAAAATATATGTAAACCTTTTTTAGATTTAATTATACTAATTTCATTTCTTTTCAACAGATTTCAGAAATACTTCAAAAAATCAGCAACTTACACAAATCGATCAACAATTTTTTGATTTAATTCAATAATTCTTCTAGATAAAAATCAACGTATTCATTATTCTATTAAAATAATTCACACCAATGTTATTAAGTAAATAGTTGCCTTGCGGCTGCTATTTTCAAATTTGATTTCAGGTGGAGTATAAAATTACGGCAATCAGATTGAGCGATAACATTGACGCTGACGTTAACGATATCCACAAATGTTACTTCAATGTATTGGGAACTCAAACGTCGTCTGCAATAATTGTTGACTTAATAATATTATATTTATATTAACAGAATAACGAATACGTTGAACTATATATAGAAGAAATATTGAATTAAATTTAAAAATTACTGATTTAATTTGAAAAACGCGTTGAATTATATTTGAAATAAATATTGAATTTAATTCAAATTTGCTGATCGATTTGTGTATTTTTTTATAGTATACTAGGGGAGCCCCCCGGCGATGGTTAGAGATGCATAATATCTAAGCTATCATTTGACTTGATCGCGTGATTCCGTACTCTAGGGTCTCACTCTGCTTGTGTGTGTTTGTGTGTGCATACGTTCGTATACGCGGGTAGAGTGTAGCTCTGTACGTCGACGCGTTCCCCAAATATAGAAAAAACTAAATTTTTGTATAGCAACTTAAATTGTACAAAATTTCAGCTCTCTACGTCGACGCGTGAGGCAGTGTCGAAAAACTAAAGTTTTGTATGGCAACACCAAGAAAGGATTACCCGATTCGCTCCACTTTTGGACCTGTATTTGCAATTTTTATGAAAACGCTGTGAACAAAATATGAGCTTCCACGTCGACGCCTTCTCAGGCAGCATCCAAGTATATAGTGAAAAACCAAGGTTTTGTATAGCAACACGTAGAAGGGGTAACCCGATTTAGTCCATTTTTGGAATTTTATTTACCATTGTTATGAAAACACCTTGTACCAAATTTTAGCTCTCTACGTCAATGTGTATATAGTTAAAAACGAAATTTTTGTATGGCAACCCTACGAAGGAGTTGTCCGATTAATTCTATTTTTGAACTTAAATTTACTTGTTTTTTTAAACGCTGTTTACAAAATTTGAGATCTCCACGTCGACGTATAGTGAAAACCCAAAGTTATGTATGGCAACATCCAGAAGAGGCTGCCGATTCCAATTTTTCTTTCCCTAAGAACCTTATTCGTACTATTACGAACATTTCAAAAAAAAGGAATTAGTCAAATCGCTGCAGCCGTTCTCAAATGATGCTATTACCAACGAACAGGATTTCATTTTTATTTATATAGATTTTTGAAGCATTTCTGAAATCTGTCGAAAAGAAATTAATTTAGTTGAATCAATTCTAAAAACTGTATACTAATTCAATATACAAAACCACGATCGAGAGTTAACACACAGGCTCGCGTGGCCGTGCCATATTCTCCAATGTTGAACTTCATCGAAGAAGCCTTTTCCAAAATCAAGTTTAATGCAAGAAATATGTTGGCTGATCCTTAAATCGTGAAAATTTGGTAAATGTAATTAATAACTCTGTTGGAACTATTAAATCTACAAATTATTGTTATTATCTGAATATGTATGATGCTTTAAGTTACCACCCTGCTGCTGCAGGAGAACCGTTACAAACTAGATTATATGTACGTATATTGAATTATTATTGTTATTATTATTATTGCATTACCTGCATACTGTTTTCATACATACCTTCATTGTATGAATTATAATAAAATTTTTGATTTCTTCCAATGTAATTAACATTATTTAATGTTTTTTTTTTTTTTTTAATAATACAGGGTATATCCTCCATGGTGGTCCATAGAGGGGGAGGTGACAGTACTCACGTAACAAACAAAAAATTGTATAGCCGGGGGGCCATATCAACCGTTTCGAAGTTACAGGGTGATTAAGAAATTATGCTAGGTTTTCACAAAACACTCTGTATCTTAAAAAGTACAGGGTGTACGGTCACCGTCTTAAGCTGCTTGCATGGAGGACTTCATGGTCTATTCTCAAAGCTATTTTCAAAGATAATTTGTTCCATTAGTAACTGAAAACACGTCATTTTAAAAAAATATCGTCTAATTTCAGTACGAAATGAATAGGCTAATAGCTATTGCTAGCACATAGGGTTAACGACCTTTTTGCAAAACAAATAGAGGCCAAATTAAAAAAAAAAAAAGATAAGAACATCCAAAATTTTTAGTTTAGACCACAATAACTCCTGAGGAGCGAGGATTACGGCGCTGGTTGAGCAGTCGTTGGAAAGGCCCAATTAATGTAATTTAATGCCCCCCCCCCCCCCCCTGTCATATAATTCTTTGTTTACCTAGGGAGTACTATCCTCCCGCTCTATGGACCACCATGGAGGAAACACCCTGTATATGCAAAAGTACCTGATTTGCAAAAGTATTAATTTAATTTATAAAAGGGTGAATTTAATATGAAAAACCTGTTTGTAACAAAGATAACTAGTGACTAAAAAGAAAAGAATTATTGAATAGGATAAGTGCTCTTTACTTATACCAGGCCCTTGGCTATCTAAAGATGCCCAATTAGTTCTTATAAGAAAAATGATGAAAATAATGATAATGAGTTTTATCTTTTCTTTTCTTAACTCCGTATTGTCAAAAGGTGAAGTCATTAGTGTAAGCTTTCTTTTGGTAAATGGGATTGGATAACACATCTTAAGTACTATTTGTACGTCATCAAGGTCTACTCATTGAAATTCTAATTTTGCCTCAGTTTCTTCCATTACATACTGCACCAAAACCATTTAACATGCTATTTCCTTCTGCTTGATATAAAATAGTCGTGGTATTCGTGGTACTTTCAAACACAAGAAATACGATTTAATTATTATTGTGCCCTAGTCTCTCGCTCTATATATACAATTCTTTATCACTCCCCAACTCCTTTTAATCTCTTCATTCAAAATAACTTATTTTCAATATGATCACTATTCGTCATGCTTTTTAACATTGTTATCAATCTAGTAAAATATAACTTCCTTCAACTTAGTTGTTATGAAATCGCATACTTCCCACGATGTCTTATTACTCTGTCCTCAATGTCATCAACTAAGTAATATATCTGACTTGAAAATAAGAGAGAAATTAGCAAAAATGTGCAACGCTCCATTCACTGGGGAAGAAGGAAAAAAATATCTGGAGATACCAAAGTTAAGGTATAAAATGACGATAAAATTTTTTGAGTAATTTTGAAATATTTTATACAATATATTAGGCATGTACGATCAGCTGCTAGAGCTCTCATCTCAAATGGTGATAAAATTCCAGCCAAAAGGCAACAACAGTTAATGGAAGTAATTTTTGAACACTATCCTGATACTGAAATTACAAAGGAACTTTTGGAGACTGCTGCAAATGTTAATTTTATGTAAGTAAATTGTGAAAGATAATTATATTTCTGCTAGTTGTGGTCTGATCCCAATGAACTCCTCGTATCAAAGCCATTTAGAATTATGTTGGTCCGATTCAAAATTGACGTTAAAATTTTCATAATCAGGTCGCACTGCATTAGCAAGTTTATTCGACTATTTGATTTTTAAAGAGGTTTTTTGCACCTACATATGTATATATTTCTAGAACAGTTCATCGAACAGTTAAAAATGAATTATAACCAATTTCATAGGATTTTATATTCAGAAGAACTTTTCAGTACAAAAGATCGATTTCACAGTTCGTAAAAATTCTCAATTTTTGAATGGCCAAACACCAAGAGGTTGCTTGATTTAGTTTATTTTTGAAATTGTCTTTACTATTTTTAAACTTGATATAGCCAGCAAAAAAAGATATGTCAACTATATTTTTAACTTATCCATCATCCTTAATAGCACCCTCTTATGGCACAGAATTTTTTCTTATATAAACACGTGGGTGTACTACCCGGCTGAGGGTCTACACTTTTAACAAAACTAGTAGTAGTAGTGTTTATTAATTTTTTATAACTTTCTTATAAAAACACCTAACACTTATACGGGAAATTTATCCCTTATAAACTTAATTATTTCTACCTTAAGAGGAGTCAGTACGCAGCAAAATTTTCAATTTAGATATAAACGAGCCTGTAGACAATAAAATTTACTATACGTAGGTTTGTGTCCTGAAAGTGAGAAAATTCATATAAAATTAGCCTAGACCTAGACCACAGACAATATTAGAGACATCTAGCGTAAAAGAGACCCAACATTCAACAATTTAAGACTAAAATTGAAAATTTTTAACGAGAATTAACTCTCCTAAACTTTTTTTGCTTGCACATAATTGTGAAATATACTTATTTGTTTTGTGTTTCAACAACTTTCAAAAAAATATTGCAATTTCTCGCCGATGAAATATCGGGAGAAAATACAAGTACTATTAGAGTCAAATAATTAAAAAAAAAACGCCACTAAAAATGAAAAAACTCGGCGTTATTTGCTAGATCTAGGCTTTATCTTTCTAAAATAGTCACAATCTAAAGCAAAGAGAATATCAACTAACAGGAATTTGATTTAAAAAACTTCACTTTTCATCATTTTTTACAAGTTCCCGAGCTAATATCTCCATTTCAATACACTTTTTTGTATTTTTCCCGAAGTTATTTACTAGACCTCTTCGTTACCTTTAATTTAAAAGATATAAATCATTATTCTGATACAAAAAGTTTGCCAGAAATTAGCATTGAAAAATGTATGAAACTTGCAAATCTTGGTACTGACTCCTATCAAAACTTCTTAAATTTCTATTATTCTTGATGCTACTTGGTAATTCATTAAAAACTTTTAGACCATTATACATTAATATATTCTGCGTTTTGGTAATCCTAAATTTAGATAGTCGAAAATTTTCATTATTTCTTAACAATACCTACATACCTAATAAATTATACTTTATTTTAAATATGACTACTAACACATTCCATATCAGCCTTTGCTCTACACTCAACCATTTTAATGATTCTAAAAGAAAGCGAGTTGGCTTAAATCTTCCAAAGATTGATTTCATTCCCTTATTTTATAGCATCTGTCACCTTTTTTTAAAACTGTATGATGTTGTAAATAAAATTGAAACACAATATTCAAACTGTGGTTTTATCATGACGTTGAAAACCGTAATTGTGGTACTTATGCTTTTTTAGTAACATATTCACAATGTGCCTTAAAGCTCAACTTATTATTCATTATCACACTTAAGTATTTTATATCAGTAACATTTTCAATTACCGTACCATCAATATCAATATTAGTATTAAAACTTTAATTTGTCGCCATACATTTGATCTTTAAAATGTTCACTTTAAGCTTATTCCCCTTCAACCACGCACTTAAACGATCTATATCAGATTGCAATTTTACTTCACAAACCCTAATATTCTCTGCTGCAAAATATATCAGAGCGTCATCCGTGAAAAGCATCAGTTTAGCGTTTAGCATGTTCCAAGATACATCCCATATCATTGATGTAAATCAGGAATAGAAGTGTTTCCAGGACTGATCCCCTACCTTCGTGTCTAGCGATGCTGATTTTATTTCACCCATCTTTGTACGCTGTTTTCTCCCTTTTAAGAAGGATTCAAACCATCTTGACTCCTTGCCTTTGATCCCGTACTTAACCATTTTTCTAACCAGTATTTCTCTATCAACTGTATCGAATGCCCGCTTTAGGTCTAAGAACACAGCTAGTATAACCTCTCTATCATGCATGCATTGTTTCCATTCCAATGTTAACCATGCTATGTTAACCATTCTATACCCTTCTTATATATCGGAATCATATTAACTGGCCTGAACTCGCCATATTTTTTAGTACCAGCCAACTTTTCTAATTGGAACTATAACAGATTCTTTCCATTCCTCTGGGAATTTACCAGCCTCAAAAGTTCCATTTATTATATGTTATTATTTTCCCCACACTGAGTGGTGAATCCGTTATCATCATCATCATCACATATTCTTATAACCAAGATCTCTCTGGGGGTATCGCATATGAGCACGATTTTCTAGCGAAAGGAGTATTTTCCTCAATAGGAATACGATATCATAGAAGATGGAGATATCATCAAAAGCGAAACATATGTACCAACTGATTCCTTTTTCCTGACAGCACTTCGAACTGTCTCCTCTGTAAAGGGTGACGGCTAACGGCAGACTATTACAGTAATAGGAACAATTTTCACCAGGAACGTTTTATGGAGGGCGTATTGCATAGGAGTCTGCAGTTCCCCTCGTGCTAGTTTTCACTCACTATTTAATTCAACACTACAAGAGCACTATTTCTATATTTTTTATACTCTTTAAAATAGTTCTTTTATCTATAAATTCATCCCCTTCTAACCTTAACTACAACTAGGTATTATATAAACTGGCTCTATTTTATCAATTGAGCGACATTATGCCATTAGAAAATTCACGCTCTGGTTTTTCATTTCCCATTGGTTTTTTATCTTTCTAGACAATACGTTGAGAACTACTGTGCACATGGTGAAAAAGTTGTAAAAGCATTTCAGGACACATTCGGTGGACTTCTTGAATTAGAAAAGTTATGGCGTGAACATTTCCTAAAAACAATGCGTCCTAAATATTTACCAGAATTGTGGTCGGTGACGCATAATGCTCACAGGCAAGTTACTATACATATAATCCCCCTTTCACCGTTATTTAATTTGATTGAAATTTATTGCATTTTATTAGATTGGAGATTAGAGCTAGTGAAGGGCGAATTGAAAAAGATGATATGACTGTAGCAGGATTAGATGCAACAACTATTAGCTCATAAAATACAGTGTTCCCGAGTACAAAGAAAAGAATTAATTTTTTACACAAATAAATTTTTATGTACATAATAACGGTGTATATTTACAAGATAATTCAAACAAAATTCTTTTTTTTTTTTATTCCCTTTTTGTAAATAATAAATAATATTTGTATATGAATGTCCCATTATTGGGATAACAAAATTTATTGTACATACAATACTAAATAAATTCGATACCTTCAAACTTATGATTGCTTGAGACTTTTTTTCTTTCCATTAAAATATCACCGTCAACTGTAAAGGCGGATATATAAGTTGCAGTTTTTCCGCTTATCTCCTCCGTTGCTATTGCAACAATTGCATTGTCATTAGTTCCTGGAATGAATTTAAAACTAGAGTATCCAAGGGTAGGATCCGTTTTTCCTATTCTTTTTGATTTTACATCACTGAAATTCTCATTGGCAGTTATAAGAACATTGCAGCCCATGTGTTCATCACGTGTTTCGTTGTATCTGAAAAATTAATAAAAAGAATGGATATATTTACATATATGTATGTAGGTATGTTTATCAATTTAGATTTAAACGTGCTACAATTAGGAAATAATATTTAAAGATGATGGTGATAATGTGAAGGAAAACTTTTGGATCATATGTTCAATCTATATCGGTGGTCACCAATATCTGAGGAACTCTGCTGACAATAGAATAGATATTCATTTGAAACGGATGAAAATATTTCACAATTACACCATATTTGAAATCTTAGAATAAATAACTAAAGAAAGCGAAACATTGTGTAAAACCCCTATCGGTGTGAGGGAACTCGGTTTTTAGGCCAAGGAGTGTAAGGGCAAGAAGTAATTAACAATGGTTTAACCAAAGTTTAACCAAGTGAACTTGACATAAGTCAATTCGACTTAAACATCAGATTCGTGTTTTTGGGCCGGGTTTTGTATTTTGTATCTTATTTAATGAAAAAACGTTCAATTCCGTTAATTGTATTAATTTTAAATATACATTCGAAGTGATAATTTGATTAAGCCTTGGACTTAAGTTAATAAACAGAAGAATATTTCAACAACGGATTGTGAGGTTGCAATAATCGCCGAAATAATCCCGGAAAGGCGTTTTCAGGCAAGTTGAAAGGTGGCAGAGGCAGCTCACAATTTTGTTTTATTTTAAATAACTATTCAATTCAAAAATATTTCAGATTTACTACTTTCATGATCATAATAAATAATACAACAGAATCCCACCACATACTGGGAAATACCGCAATTTTTCGGGCTTATTGCGCTTACTTTAGAGTTTAGATATACATATGTTTTAAGTTTGAGATACATAAATCTTTTCATCTAGCCTTCATGTCTCCCGACGTGTGTAGACGTCGAACCACGACAGAATAAATTGGAATTGGATTGGCCACAATATACGATATTAAATAATCAACGTAGTAAAAGTGACCGCTTCGGAGGGAGAAGAGCCGTACGATCCGAAATCGAAGCTACAGGACTGTTAAAGAAAATTTGTAAATTTACACAGTTTTACCGGCATGATAAATAATAATAAAAATGCATAAACTCTGAAAAAATATACAGAATTCTGTGGAGTGATTTGACATTAGTATAGTATTTCTTCACTTCAGTAATAAATTTGTATCAATTTACTTAAAAAATCCTCTTTTCAATCAACCAGCAACATATAATATTTTTTCTACAAAACTCAAAGAAACAGAAATCCTACACTAATAAACGGCAGAGACCCACACTAGAGCATTTACATATTTTCTCGGTTGCAGTTTTTCAGTTGAGGCCATATAGACATATCTTAAAAGACAATAGAAACCATCATCAAGGAGAACAAATTTACCTTAGCTTCGAATAAATCTCTGGGTCACAATGTCTATGAAAAATACTTCAGAAATTGCAAGGCATATCAATTCCATGGTTTGTGAGTTCAAAAGTAATATTTATTCTGAAGACTGGCGGACATGGCCACGAACTAAAAAAGAATTCAGGCCAATTAGAGCGAATTCCTTTGTACTAAAAGTCAGAGAGTCATCGAGGATTTCCTTCCAGAACTAGGGATTGAGACTTACTGTAGCTATTGAATATTAACTAAATATCTGAAGGACAAGAAATCCTTAATTCAAAATTTGTTTGCAGAGTCTGAGGAGTGGTTGCATACGGGGATAAAGTGATTATTATGATATCTACTATATTTTCTTCGTGGGAGACTATTTTAGAATCAGCATATTGTCCAAAGCATGTGGACTGGGTGTGAACCCATAACAACAACAACTTCAAACTTTGCTCTGCTTAAGATAAATATTCAAAATCTTTATTTTCAAGCGTAAAAAGTATCTGGATATGATTCTAAACGTGAAGCTAAAGTGTAAATAGAACAGTGAAAAATGGATCAGGAAGACATGCATAGCTTTCTAGCTCAATGTCGTAAGAGGAAATAAGTAGGAAATTCAGTAGCCCTTATTTTCGCATATTGTGTGTTAGTTATATGACTAACCTTAAGGGTTACACAACACAATGTAAGTTAGGACCTTAGAATATATAGCACACAGGAATGGATGAAACGTGTATAATACGTATATATGAGAGTAATTTTTCAAGACATAGGAAGGAGTAAGTGAGATGCCGACCGACCTCTATTGTCTGGAGCTTGATTGTCGAATGTGATTTTGTTTTGTGAACAGATTTACTCAATTTAAAACTATTTTGCGAAGTACGGAGTCTTTTTTTTTTCTCAAAACTATATATCTTTGAAGTTTATTTCGTGCAACTAGTGCCTGTTAAAACCTTCATATTAATTAAAAAACAGAAATGTAGTGTTCGGTCAGTGTTTGCAAATATAAATCGGATTATAAACTAGGGAAATCATGTTTCAGGCAAGTGCTCTATCTAAATAATCTTCTTTGTTAATAGAAGCAAAGATTTATATACATTAAATATGTGAATTATTTCGAAATAAAATACGAAAACAACATTTTTACCACAGATGCCCGGCACACAAGTTGCTTAGAATAGGGACGACGTATAAATGCATATAAAACATGAACTCCAACAAACACAACCAGAATTCATTACGTGAAATGGCTTATCACGTTCCTGTTTGCTATGCATTCTAAGGTTGGGACCGGTCAAATAACTGCTTGCTGATCAGCTACAACAGATGTTAAAAATTTTGCAATCTACTTTCACCTGATTTTAATATCGAATGAAAGGTTTAGGAAAGTAAGAAGGATGGAAGGTGACTAGAAAAATATTCTTAACTAGCTGTTAGGGGGAACGGCTGAAATCGCGTCTTTCAGACAAAGCAACTTGCAATGGTGTAGGGTTATCTGTTGTTAAAATCAATGGCTTTAAGACCGAAGCAAAATGGTGCAATATTCATCGACAATCAACTTAATTTAAGGCGATGGAGTCAGTTACTGTGTATCCTCTAAACTGTGGTAAGACATTAACGCGATGAGCTTGCCTCTTAAGAGTTCACAAGAGGTCAGTCCTCATTGGCTTCCATGTCATACAAATATTAAATGGAATGCATTAGATGATGAACTGGCTTTGCTTTTTGATATTCTCATGTGGATTATCGTTGAGAACCATGAAGAGAGAAATTTCCACATTTCTTATTTAAATCGGAAAAATCAAAGTAGCACAATGATGTGGTCTGTTTAGAAAAGGAGTAAAACAAAAGAGCTGCTTAGCATACCCCGGATCCATTGTAAAATAACACACTGGAGTTTCCAATAAATGTTATTCAATTATCGTGGCCGAAGTTGTATGTGGAGCTGGAACTGCATGGACCATGTAACCGGCAGATGCATTGTGGATTACCAGTAGGCAATTGTAGAACGTATTGCTTCACATGTTTATCACTGACTGTCTAATTACTTCACTGGCACAGCTGTGCGATTGTTTACGAACAAAGCAACAAATATCAAGCATGTTATTTTGCAAATGACCTGCTTGCCTGTTGCTAACTAGAATGGCAGTGACCAGCAGTTTCGTCAACGGCAGTAAAGCATTACCGCATAACAAATATGCGAAGGTCATGTTCTACTTCCGATTTCCGCATCTAAGTTAACGCGGAGCGTGAATGAGTGTACGTAGGCAGTTGCGTACGACTGCTCACAGTTAGGTTATCTTAAATAAAGATATTACTAGAAAGATTCGAGGTTTTTCAATAAAATATTCCGTGTGCTTTAAATTTACAGGGGAGACGACACAATTGCATAAAATACCTTTCCTTTGAACATCGTCTGGGAAGAAAATACCATCGTCTCTGTTTTTGAGACCATACCCCAGATTCATGAATCATATATCCAGGCCAAGTTATATCTAAAATTTCTCTAACAGCTTTATAATTATTGGACCAGTTTATATGATGAACCTGTGGAATAAAAATATCAATTTAGATATACTGGAATGTATATTATAGAAAAAAGCTAGCAAACCTCTCCATTTGGTGAAATTATTTTTATATACATAGGATTATCATTTTCGTATTCACCATGACTAGTTGTCCATTCTTTTCCAATTGATCCAACATATAACATCTTATCCTTAACAGTGGCCCATTCAGACTTGAATCCTTTCCCTATGCGACCATCGCCGTCCGGCAAAATTATCCATGGGATTACTTTATCATGAAAAATTTCATAAACAAGCCCAGTACGATCATCGAAAGTTAGTAGCCGTCCATTAAAGACTACTAATTCAGAAAGTTCCATTCCACGGTCTTTAAGCGAGTAATAAGAGTGCAACTCTAAAGGATCACCCTCATCCCAAGTTACTTTCAATGAGCTCTGAGGATTATAGCTTAGGTAACCCTTTTTTAAATAACTTCTCCAATAAGGCGGATCTGATTTTACTTTTGAATTGGTATCTAAGTCAGCTATTAAGGCGATCCTAAAGACATGCATTCCTGAAATTTTTTAAAAAGTAAACCATCTAAAATATTCTGACTTTATATAGGTAATGTACCTTTTGTGATGATAGGAGTTGTAAGAGGATATGTAGAATTATAGAAGTCAAAATTAGCATTTTTGTATATCCAATTGTCTGATGAAGAAGACGAAGAATTATTAACATAAAAGAACAAAATTGCCATGGATCCAATGCATAGAATTATTAAAGCTATATGAAAATGAAATCGAAATGTACGATTCCCAAGCCTGTACGTTGGTGGAGTACGTAGAGCTGTGCGCCAATCTCGTATATACATTGTTCTAGACCTAGAATCTTCTAAGAGATTTTTTCTCATTGGTCAACTTTTTGAAACATTTTTGCTTTTGCTCAAAGATTTATAATTGTTGGCAATTGAAGACCGTGGAAACTGCATTGAGAACAGTAGCACCAGTACAACGTACAGCTCAAAGCAAGCTTGCTGAAAAAACGTCAAACACACGTCAAGTGTCAATTGTAAAATCACTCATTCCGCCATTCCGCTCTACAGCCCAAGTGGCCCAGTGAGGACCAAGAGCTCGTTCGAAAATATAGCATATATAAATAAGGTCTGTTTAATGCCAAGGCGTACATGCTGCACTTTTATGGCGGGGAGCGACACTCATGGGGAAGAAATAACACAACCGAAAAAAAAAAATCTGTTTTTGGGCGAAGACACACACTACAAATTGCAATTTACTTCACACACCTCCCCCTCATCAACCCATCAAGGGTAACAACGTCAAGTGAAGTATACTGGCAGCGTGTGGTTTCGTCCTTTCCTGTGTAAGCAAAAGCGAATTTTTGTTGTGGAACTCCGGTTTTTGGTATTCGTTGTGCCAATGTCATTCAAGCTTTGGAATGTGTGGATTGAATTTTGACATTTGATTTGATAGACAGTTCGGCACGTGTTGTGTTTGTGTAGTCCCAGGTTTTGGTTTTGGTGTATTATCAATTTTATTACACCACATTTCTTATAAATTCTAAACACAAAAAGCCACAAAAGTTAAAAAATGCGAATTGAAACGTGTTACTTTTGCTCTAGCAAAATATATCCAGGTCATGGAATTCAATTTGTTAGAAACGATTGCAAGGTAAGTTGAAAGATTTGATGCATTAAATCCTCTAGATATCATACACTACGCATAAGTTCTCTAGATATCACACCTTTTTACTTAAAATAATCTTTTTATATAATTCTTTTGCAATCTTTCCAGATATTTAAATTTTGTCGCTCAAAATGTCATAAAGCATTTAAACAAAGGAAGAATCCACGCAAAGTACGATGGACAAAAGCCTTTAGAAAGACAGCTGGGAAGGAACTAACAGTGGATCCAAGCTTTGAATTCGAAAAACGTAGAAATTGTCCAGTTAAATATAACCGCGAGATCTGGCAAAAGACTTTAGACGCTGTCAAAAAAGTTACTGAAATTAAAGAAAAGCGACAAACTGCGTTTGTGATGGCAAGACTTCGTAAAGGACGTGATAAAGAAATTGAAATGGACGTCAAGAATGTTAAGAAAAATATTTCACTTATAAGATCACCTGCTGCTGGATTGAAAGAGAGGCGAGAAAAGGAAGCCGCCCAAGAAGCAGCAATGATGGAAGAGGACGAAGAAGAAATTACCTATGTCGATGCTAGAGAATTAGAAAAGAAATTGGAGGAAAATGCTGCTGAGGGTGACACTGAAATGATTTCAGCCCACTAAAAATATATTAGAACTATTTTTTTTCTTCTTTTTTTGTTAAAATAAATGTAATAAAAATAATTTAATTGCTTGCTTTCATTGAATTTTTCAATTCTTATAGTAAATCGATATGGGAATTAATTGGATTACCTATGCAAAAGTGAGGTGTGTTCTAGTTCAATAGTTTCCCTTAAGAAATTTGCTGGTAGTGATGGATACAAGAATTAAAAGTAAAACTTTTATAACGGAATTAAATCATTAGATTTACATTATCTTTTCAGTTATTATATTTGTGATCTTTCTTCCAATTGTGCTCGGTTACTTGTTTTCTGTAATTTGGAAAATGATTTTAAATGACGAAATACCTAATCTGATAACCCTCAGGGATGGCCTGACCTTCGACTATATAATTGGTAGTATATATCATACATTTCCTATGTTTAAGTGTACATACAGAATTGTTTTTATATCTAGAATGTATTTAGAAATTATTTAAAGGTGAGCAATGTAAAGTGCTAGGATTATTAAAATAATTACAAATATTTTGTAATTTCATCTAAACCTACGGATGGTACATAGATTTGTAATGTTTTCTTTCTTTTTTCTTTTTAAAAATACCAATTGCATATCAGAAAAATGTGTTGGAATTTTTTTACCATTATAAGAGCAGCGATATGATAAAATATCTAGCATTTTTATTTTGAAGGAGTATAACTGTATGTGGGTTAGTTAGTTCATGTTGACTGTCTTGCCGAGTTCAAATTGGCACATATAGCTCCGTTTTGATACCACACCTCACGAAATCAGATGTGTCACAAAGTTGTTATTGTCTGGTGCCTGCGAAGGTGAGGAAATGTGTATTAAAAAAAAGGGCCCAGTTCTGTCATGTTACCCCCAGCCGTAACATAAATTAAGTAATTTTGCTTTGGGTCCTGCCAAACAATTCATATTTACATGATAAATAAACAGTATAATATTACACCAATGAGAAGGATATGCAACTTTATAAGGAACTTTTGTTGCTTTTTCAAATAGACTAATTTTAGAATTTAATTGCTCTACCCAAGCACATTATTTAAGGAGTTTTAACCTGATAATTCGATAAGTGAGGCTGAAGTAAAGAACAACAGGGTAGTATAGATCAATTTAAAGTTTTTTCTTCAGATGCGTCGTCTACTTCTGGTTTTTCGAGGTTCGGAAAATCGTTAAGGATAAGGTACATTTATTAGAATTTTGTGTGTTGGTCTAGTTATATATGTCTCAAAATCGTGTCCTATCTGCGTACTGGTTTTTGCCGCTGTTTCTAGTCTCAAGTATGATAGTCCCCTGATACACAAGTAGACATACTTGCGACTATATTGAAACCAGAGAAGAGTAGTGTTATTTTTATTGCGTTTCTCTTTCTGCATGCCTAATATAAAAGGATATTTTGATTTTTGTATTTCCGTCCGCAAGTAAAGTCCAGAACGTATAGACTTAGACGACTGAAATTTTGTATACGATAATGTTATAAAAGCTCTAAGCCTACGTCACAGTATATCCATCCTACGTTATAAAATGGCCAGAATAGGCAACTCCTATATATATTTTCCATACAACAATTCCAATTAGGACGTATACATATTTGGATATTAGTTGAAAACGACCTAACACAAAAACATAAAATTTTGGGTGCAATAACTTCAGGTAAATTTCAAAAAATAAATTTTTTTTTACAAATAGGATATCCTTTTTATAATTCTTTTCTAAGAACTTTTTATTACATCAAAAGATTATAGTAGGATATTGATGTGTAATTGGTACATGTTAATATAAATAAGGTTATTTTTGGGCGATTTATGTATGCATATTTATTCTAATATTTAATAAAAATGTCCTTAAATTGTTTAATTTTGCAGTTGGTGCTGGTACAGCAGGATCAGTGTTAGCAGCTGAATTAAGTCATAAATCAAATGATAAAATTTTACTAATAGAAGCTGGACATACCTTTGGATTTTATTCAAAAGTTCCGCTGTTGGCCACTTTACCACAGAAAACAGAAAACGATTGGGCTTTCTTATCAACATCACAAAAGTATTCTTCAAGAGGACTAATTGATCAGGTTGGTAGTTGTGTGAAAAATAGAAATATGTATGTAATGTACTATAAATAATGCTATAACATAAGCACCCTGTATCTAGTATTGTTCTATACATCAAATATACTATAGGTCGTCTGTGATATACTGTAGAAATTTTAAAGAACCTTGTTGCAGTACTCATTCTGATAGACCCACTCCCTACTCTTTTTTAAAGGAAATAACAAACTTATAGTTGGTCTGTTTCTTAAAAACTGCAAATATATTTATTACAAACCCGATGGTTTTAGATTTTTTTGTTACTGGTTGGGTACCATTTCCTATTATACAAAATTCGATTTTCTAAATCTCGTAAAACAATAAAAAATATCAGACCACAAAACCTGGTATTGTGTGATGGAATCATATGCATATTCTGGATAGAACAGAATTTGTGAAGCTGTTGGGTACAAAAACTACACCCCTAACCCCTAATCTACCCAAGTTGCATAGGCTTAATGCCATGATTAGCTTATCGTCGGAAGTGTATATATACACGTCCCAAACAAATTCCTTTACATGATGGCTTGGAGATGTAAATCAATCCCTTGTTGTTTTTGTCACGGCATCGCCCTTAAATTAGCCACTCACTTCATGGTACCAAATTTGCTGATAAGAGACCGAGTGCCTGCAATTTTTTAATTAGAAATTTTTCGGATGGTAAAATTTACCATGAGGGTTTTTCTTTCTTTTTATTTTTTTCACAACGACGGGGTTGTACCGGAAACTTTTGTCTTTCTCAAGTCGCTGTATAACAATTTTGTAATGGCTTTAGAGAATGCTTGAAGAAATTTGTCATGCATTGTGGCAATAAGCTAATCATGGTTTTAGCATAGTTAGCCTATTATGCTTGGGTAGGTTAGTGGCTAGGGGGTGTACGTGTACTTTTTATATAAAATAAATCATACTATTAGTTTTTACGGTCATTTATAGATAAAACAAAGTATAAATGTCACCGATTTCATCAACGTACGTTACCTTAATCAGCCGAATGTAGTATAGGAAAAACTCTGTACTTTTCGTAACAGAAAAAAATTTATATAATCTTGAATAATTCAAAATTAAATTTATCTAAGTAGATTTAAAAAATTACAATAATAGACTTGTCCATCTTATCGTGGTGATAGTCCACGCAACTTGGGTGGAGAGTATGCTCCGCCACAGCCCCGTTTTAGGGGACAGTGGTAATGGAAATCGTATTTATTTTCGTTTTTTCTACATTTTTTATTTGATTTGGTTGAAATATAGCATGAATTTTGTCTTTTTAAAATACACTTACTAAAAGCTATTATTTTTGTTATTATTAGAAACAATCCCTGCCCCGAGGAAAAGGATTGGGAGGATCATCACAACTTAACTATATGCTTCATTTTGAAGGAAAAACAGAAGATGCCGAAAACTGGGAGAAACTTGGAGCTAGTGGATGGTCGTACGATCTTTTAAAACCTTATATGAATTTACAATTTGCAAACATGAACACAAGAAATTTACAAAATTGTAAATGGAAAAGTAAAAATTGTGATTTCAGTCACATTTCGAAAAAAATTCATCCCAATAATCATGATACAAGAAATGTTTTAGAGATTTCAGCAAATTATTCAAAGATTAGTGAAGCATTTGAAAAAGCCAGTAAAGAATTTAAAAATCAATTTAATTTCCATCGCAGCAAATATAATATCAAAAATGGCTTAAGATGGTCTGTTTATGAAGAATACTTAAGACCAAGTTTTCAGAGCACAAATCTTAATATATTATTAAATTCAATGGTAAGAAAAATTATCATAGAAAATCATCGTGCCAAATCAGTCCTCGTCAAGTCCACTAAAAAGGGAGAATCAAAAATTTTTAAAATCCATGCAAAAAAAGAAATAATTTTATCAGCAGGAGCTTTTCAAACTCCTCAACTTCTACAGTTGTCAGGAATTGGGCCCAAGAAAATTTTAGAAGATTTTAATATCGATGTAAAATACGATTCTCCAAATGTTGGAAAAAATTTATTCGACCATATGAATATGCCGATTTATGTTGCTATCAACGAATCAGCAAGTTTAACTTTAAATAAGATTTTAAGTTTTACGGAAATATGGAAATATCTAAAAACAGGTGAGGGACATTTTGGAAATTTTGGCGTAGTCGGACAAATCACCCAGGAAAATGATACTTTTGGTATAAGTATTTTTGGTACAGGATCAATAGATGAGGCAGCACTAATGTCGCTGTCAAATTTTAAAAAAGAAGTTAGTATTTTTAGATATAATTTTTGTGATTGTAGTTTTATAATAGTTACATCTGAAAAAAAAGACTTTCAGGTCGTTGTTCCCATTATATTACAATAGCAGTCAAGAGGGATTTGTGTTGCTATCAACTTGTTTGCAGCCATCTAGCAGAGGCACCGTTCAAATAAAAAGTTCACAAATAGAAGATCTTCCCGAAGTAGACCCTAATTATCTAAGTAATTTTAACGACATTAAATGCACGATCACAGCTATTCGAGCTGCTGTTACAATTATTTCATCGGAATCCTTTCAATCGTTGAATCCAAAAATTTATTGGCCAACATTTAAAGAGTGTTCTCAATTTGGACCGAATACAGAAGACTTTATAACAAATCAACCAACTGATCTATATTTGATTTGTATAATAAAGGCGGCTGCATTAACTTCACATCATCCAGGTGGATCATGTTCTATAGGTCAAGGTGGGAGAGGAGTGGTTGATAATGATTTAAGGTACGTATCACTATGAATACGAAATTATTTTAATTTTATTTGTTAAATTTTTGTAGGGTAAACGGTGTAGCAGGCTTAAGAGTTGTGGATGCTAGTATAATGCCATCTCCAGTATCTGGTACACCAAATTCAATTTTAATTGCGATAGCCAAGAGAGCTACTGATATCATTTTAAGAGGGTGACTATGTTTAAATAATGTGAATAAATTTGACATGAACGATTCAAGTTTTATTTTATTGAATTTATATGTAACACATACATTTATACGTATGTAATATATATTATATAGTAGTGGTGGAAAAAGTAATAGGTGCGATCATACGCACAATTGGACAATTGCGCCGCACATGATATAGTAAATTGCGGAGTAACTCATCATGAGATATGAAAATTTGTCACAGAATTTACCTTAACATACTATACTGTTACGTGCAACAGAAAGAGACAACTGGTGACATCTACTGGAAATGGGCAGTAAAGAACTTCGGGTTCGGAGAATCGATGATGGAGTCTTCGGGAATGTTCAGGAATAGAATAGTCAAGATAATTCTGGAATAGAGCACTCTAGAAGAATCTGGAGAGTTTCTAGGGTATAAGTATAACAGTTGTCACCGCCAGAAAAAGAGTCTTGTTTCTCCAAGATCACAACAACACTGGCAGGGACCGTATTCAGTAGTAATTAGAATAAATGACGTAGTATACAGGATTCAACGTGGTACAGGAGGCAAACGAAAACTCGTTCTTCTGGATCGCTTGTGTCAATACTACGAACATCAAGACCGTGGACTACCTGTTGTTCGGGCCGAACAATTTTAAGAAGGGGACAGTGTTACGTGCAACAGAAAGAGACAACTGGTGACATCTATTCAGGTTCCGAGAATCGATGATGGAATCTTCGGGAAGGTTCAGGCATAGAGTAGTCAAGATAATTCTGGAATAGAACACTCTAGAAGAATCTGGAGAGTTTCTAGGGTATAAATATAACAGTTGTAACCGCCAGAAAAAGAGTTTTGTCTTAGACGTTGTGATTTTATATATGCCATAAAGCCCAAACTACTGTCCACACAGAAAAATAGTCTTGCAATAATTTTAAGCTTCTCTCCATTACCTTCCCAGAGGCTACACTCTGTAATACCAGTGATACACATGGAGTAAATTCATTCAATACAAATCCAGAAACTTTGTATGAAATATATTATATGTGATCTTAATTCAAGCCGTATATGGAAATTGAGTTGACATATAATATATTTCATACAAGGTTTCTCTATTTCTATTGAATAAGCCACCCATCCGCACTACTCTAACTAATACTTACACAAAACCCAACTCAATCCGACTGGTTTCGTGGAGTGAATATGGATTGAATGAAACTCAACTCAATTCTCGTTTCCATGAGCGCTAATTCGGATCCAATTCGAATTGAACTATGCATGGAAACATAGTACTTATTCCTATTGTGAGTTGTTATTATGAAAAGCAATTGCTCGTGCACATTGTGGTTAAACATTTCTTTCGAGGATCATTGTTTATTACACTTTTACAACTTTTTTTTTTATATTTTTCCCATTTTGTTAATAAATGTCAACAAATTTGGAAATGTTGGATGCCTTTCGCTCCTTTATCGCTACATGCATGGTCAATGTTCTAGTCTAATCCTTTGTAGAATGATTCCTGCACGCAATACTCGCGCTGCAAGCCGCGCACATCCTTTTACCCTTCAAATTACTGTCGGCCGCACAGTAAAATTCCGTGATGCTTTTTTATGCCGAACAATGCGAATGTGGAACAGCTTAACATCTTTTGTTTTTCCTCCGGCATACAATCTGCGGAAGTTTAAGGGCGACATACATCGGCACCTCCACCACTCTCCTCATATCCCCTAATCCTTTCCCTATCTCCTTCCCGCTATGATGTGCTTTGCATCATAGGGTATCCCCTCAGCTTGGCTTAATAATATAAAAAAAAAAAATTTTTACAACCTACGTATTTTGATATGTCAACGAACATAAGAATGTCGGTGTCATTGGGTTAATTCGGCGACATTTATGACGACAGTCTCGTCGTAATTGCTGTGTCGGCATTTATTCGGTCTGTACATGTTGTTACATTCAAATCTAGTTTCTCTTTAACCTGGTTAGAAGTAATAAACGGATGTTTCTTAGCCATCCCAATTATTTGCATCGATCTACTTTCGCAGTCAGTAGGTACACATATCTAGTTTCCAGAATTTTGCTCCACTTCAAAGCACTTCAAGAAATTATGTACTATAGGTACCTACATATTATATTTCCGTACAGGTAATTACATAAAAATCGTTCCTTGTCCCCGCAAATTAATCCTTGTATGTTCATCTTCTACATAGAACTCCTAAATAGGCATATAAGCTATTTACATAAAAACATATATGAGATGCCTTGTTAACAGGTATTTCCTGATATGTTCGTATATACGGATCTAACAACTAGGTATACCCGCAAGCAACACTCAGTTCTTTATTTGGGTAAAAGTTTGGTGGGATACTGGCTGCTGCCCAATCACCTACATCAAGATGCTGGCTTTTTTTACCCGGAACTTACCTGACATCTATGTAAGTCAATTCATATAAAGCACTTACATTATTAAACTCAAGAAAAACTCAGACTCTGTCTGTAACGCGTTCGCATCTAAACAGGCTTTTTTTTTAATGAAAGATGTATTGAAAAACGAAATCCAAAAAAAAAAATTAAAAACAAAAAAAATAAAGAAAATTTAAAAAAATTTAAAAAAATTAAAAAACATTTAAAAAAATAAAAATTTACAGACTTAAGAGAGAATCCCGTTTTAAGAACGGGTAATTTTAGCTAGTATGAAATATTTTCCTAACTTTTCCAAGTAAAATGAAAACAAAAGCCCTCTTCATGACCCTCCAACAAAGGGAATGTAAGAATTAGGTACCTTTCCGATCCGAGCTCGTCACCCTACTATCAACAGCAAACAATATTTCACAAAAGTAGATCCCTGCCTACAATAGGCCGTGAAAAAATATCTTAATTTATTCGAAAACTATCAACAATATTTGAACAATTTCCGAATTTCGAAAAAAATATCCTAATATCTAATATCTCCTACAATCGTAGCAAATTCATTTTCCACACACCGATCAAGAGCATCGTCACTCTGCAATAATAAATCAAGGAACTTTAGAACTACAAAAAAGAATATTTATTTCCCCTTTCGGGAATATATACTTTTTTAATTTCGATATTCTATAGTACCCATGAACTTTCTAACTTTCTATCTCAAACAATCTCCTAGAAGCTATTAAATAGCGGAGCAATTGTATAAAGGGAGGCTGCAAAATTCAACATAAAAAATTTCAAAGCTCAATTTTCAATTACGATTTACAGCCATTTTCGAAAACCAAAAGAAAGAGTATCAAAGGATCTAAATATTAGTAGTGGATGAATGGATGGATTGAAAAGAAGTTGAGGTCCCAGGCGAGGTCTTTGGAGGAACGTAGACCACAACAAAGACCATTGTTCACCCTCCAGACTTATTTGCTGTGTTCTTTTGTGTCCGCAGAATAGAGCAGAATAAATCATACACAAAAGAACGCTTCTAACATTTTCATAGAAAGATTTAAATGAAGCGAACAGTACAAATAGTTCGCTTCAATCGACAGAACAATTTGTTCTCTCCAGTATATGGGAGTTCTAGAACAAGGTACACAAAAGAACACAGCTATTAGCAATTGCTCATGACAATGACATAAAAAAATGGGTCACCGTTTCGCATTCCTCTTCGCATCCTCTGGATAATCAACAAGTCTCATCCTGTTTAGATGACCTCTGAGAAATGAGTGCCCAATGAGAATTGAGAATAGAGTTTTCACGGTTGGCTTGTTTAGTGCCAATAGCTTTTCGTTATTAAATTTACCCCACAGTTCCTATGTAGTTCTACCTGAAGGGTCATCTAACCAAAGAGTACTTTGTTGGTAGTCGGCCCAAGCTGAAATATTAGAGGCAAGATGTATTGGTGCAATCCCGATTGTGGAGGAGGATACATCCAAGGCTGCACCAAGACGAGCAACCTCGTCCGCGTTTTTTAATATGTAGTAGTCTTAATCTCATTGTCATTGGATTTCAATTATTCCAGTTAATAATGTAAATTCGAATTTTTCCAACCAATTTACCTAAATTTGTTAGTCTTAGATAATAACTTTAAATTAATCCACTTAAATTGACTTCTACAAAATGCATGTTTTAATTAGCTGTTTTTTAAACAATCAACACTTAATAGCTAGTAAATATAAATGAGTCGAGAATTATTTCTGAATCTCAATTCAGTACCTACACTTTCTTTTGATTTGATATATTTTCTAAAAGATGCTTCAGATACAAACATTGATCCAGTATGGGATAAGACTGAAAGAACTTATGTATGTAGATATTTCCACAAAAGTTTAGTAGAAGCTTTTATTTAAGTATTTGACGTCGGTGCACCGTTAAACGAGCCACCAATTAATTTGAATATTTCGTAGGTCCACACGTTTTCTCTATGTACCGTGTATGTATATTGAAGAAAGGACAAATTTTTTAGCGGCTTCTCCCCTCATTAAACAATTCATTCATATCCGCTGGAGAATAATATCTTGGACAATGAGTTGTGAAAGTCATTTGATTTCGATTGAGTAATAGGGCGACTAAATTATATATGTATGTATATATGTAAATCATACGTTGTTAATCAGACACAGTTGTCTCTTATCAGATTTAACCTGCTCACAATTGCAGTATGTACTTCGCGCTCTAAATTAAATCTCATCTCATCCAAAGAACTCGTCATTTAGACAATAGATTCAGGCCGAATTTGAATGGGATGTATTGCTCGTGCGCGTATTCCATATAGTGTACAAAAAAAAAATAAAAAATTACTTTTATAAAAAAAAAAAATATATTTTACCTTTAAGAAAAATTAGTTGGGAGAATTGTGTGAATTTAGTGTAAAAAAACTGTTTTATAAAAAGGAACATATTTTACCTTTAAGAAAAATTAGTTGAGAAAGTTGTGTGAATTTAGTGTAAAAAAAAAAGAGTTTACTTTTTAGAAAAAATAAATAAAAAAAAAGTAAATTAAATAAGAAAAATCATGGCTGAAGTTGATGATATAATATCGCACCTACAAACATTTTCCTGGCCGGATTATTTGGTTTTTTTATTTATGTTAATTTTATGCATACTAATTGGAATTTATTTTGGATTTATACAAAAATCTCAAAGTGAATCTGATTATTTGGTGGGTGGTAGAAATATGATGGTCTTCCCCATAGCTCTCTCCTTAATTTCTAGGTAATAAATTAAGAAGTGTAAAAGTATATTAAATATTTTAGTGATATTATTTAAAGACGTCCTTTTATTAATGTGCTTGCATTATTTTACTTAAAGTTTTATTTCTGGAATTACTTTACTTGGATTACCAACTGAGGTGTATTCATATGGTATACAATATCTTTACGTTTCGGGTGGTGTACTGCTCATGGGACTTGTTATGGGTATATTTTACCTGCCAGTTTTTCATAAACTGAATATAACTTCAACTTATGAGGTATGATATATATATATATATTTTATATATTTAAACTGTTTGAGCTTATTACAAAGCCGTCAGTTATTTTTTAAATTTAAATTAATTTATAATAGAATAGTCTATACTTATAATGTGAATAGTCTATACTTATAATGTGTGTGTATGTGTACCTAGTACAAGAAAGTATTCAGATTATAAAAATTTATCCACGCCGTTATTCACGACAAAAGCGAAGAGTATACCTATCCTCTACAATTTCCTATCGTTCCTACCTACTAATTTGTTGAATGAAAATCCAATTTTAAGACTAGAATTTAATATCAAATTATTTTGTCGTTTTGTCACATACATTTTCATGATAGATATCGAAATCAAGTAAGAGTAAATTTTCGGGCATGCAAAAATATGAATAATTTTACACAAAATATTGTCGGTGACACTGAATAACCGCGACACTACTAATGTCACTACCACCGTAAGTTAGAATTAAAGAAAAGCTTTCAGCAGAAATTAATTTTTTTTTTTTTATTATTATGACAAAATTATTGCTACTGAGCGCTAGAATTGGACGAGAAATATCATATTTGTGAATTTTAGACATAAAATTGTCAAGAAAAGTTGTAGTTTCTTAGCTACGTTACTGCGAAATTAGAATTTTGCTGCTCTATGCCAGTTACACGGTTATGATATTGCTAGTCTCGCGGTTATGCAGTATCACCGACGCGATATCATGGACAGCAACGATTGAAACTTGTACAACTAAACGTTCTATCACAATTTATTGCAGCAAAAAAAAAAGAAGAAAAAAAATCATAAATATCCACGGGATAGCAATTTATCCATGATGCAACTTGTCCTTAGTTAATTAGTCAAATGAAACTTCACACAAAGCACAATTCGTTCAATATTCTGTAATAAAATTTAAGTGATTATTTATTAACCAGCTAAAGTTGCCAGTTTACATAAATTTTTTTTTATGCTTTATGCTGGGATACAAAGAGAGTCTGAGCTTTTCTTAAGTTTATTGAGTGATAAAATTATATTGTACATAGGCAGAGTTCCAAATGCATTTTTCATTCAAGCAGGAATATGTAAATAAAAAAAAGCTATTATAAAAACGCATCCTTGATTGGCTACTTCTGTAGTCTCACAAAGTGCTATCAGCGACTTTTTTTTTATTTCGCTTAACATCGCTAGTTTCAAGCCTCTATCCCACAAGTATATATTAAAGACTGATTCAGAAAAAAACCGACCACCTATGAAACACGAAAAACAAGAGAAACCTTCTTTTTTTTATCAAATAATTATTATTGAACGATTACTTAATCACCTGCGTTATACACAGCCGACATGTTATAATTACTGTGTCGAATGTATCGGATGCTCTTTTATACTGCCTCTTAACAGTGTCTATATATGAGGAGTATACTTTTTCTTTTTTTTTTTAATTTTTTTTATTATTAGCCCAATATTTTTCATTTTTCGATTGGTTTTTCTGCTGTAGTGGCAAGTTTGCTAAATCTGGCCAAAAGAAAGTAGATGCATCATTCTTTCTAAAGAATGGAAGAAGACACTCCTTAACGTATACATCCGTATTGATTGTGCCTGTTGTCACGAAAGATAATGACTTCTGGCCACACGTATATGCTTGCTTTCCCGGAAATTTGGTGCACCGACGATTCTTAAACTTAGAATCTGTTCCCCCCCCCCCCTTCTTTTTTGTCATATAAAATTTCTGTCCTGGAAGTTGGTTAAAGTCCGCTTTCACGTAAGTTTCATCATTCATAATGCAGCAGACGAATTTCGTTAGAGAAATTTCATACAAAATCCACCTCCTGGATTTTGCAACTTGGTTCTTTTTTTTATGTTCTGTCCGGTGATTTCTGAACATGGAACTTCATAGGCCTTCTCTTCTTTTAGTTCGATGAATCGTAGCAGATGATGTTCCAGCCTTATCAGCAATATCTCTTAACGACATGTTGGGATTTCGTTTAAAGTTATCTACCACTTCTTTGGCCAATTTTTGGTGTACCGAATCTGGGATTCTCCGGTATATAGCAAAAGCTAAAAAATGTTCTAATTTGTTATTTCATCACACAACCCATTAATTTTTGGTGACAAGTTTCAAGTCTTGGTTTGACTCATCAACAGGTCCCAAATAGCAAAAAAAAAAAAAAATTTCTATTTTTCTCAAACTTTTCATTTCTTTCTTCTTTTTTTCATTTTTTTCATTTGTTTTTCAAATCACCCAATTCCGCTATTTGGAACCTGTTGATGAGTCAAACCAAGACTTGAAACTTGTCCCCAAAAATTAATGGGTTGTGTGATGAAATAACAAATTAGAACATTTTTTAGCTTTTGCTATATACCGGAGAATCCCAAAAAATTCTTTCTTGAACAAAATTAAGTTTAACCTGGCAAAAGTCCAAAAGAGTAATCTTTTTATTTATCTGTTAGGAAAGTATTTTCCGCTAGCTTTTCTATGGAGTCCCATTCAAGCTCTAAGAATCTTCCTTTCCAGCTTGCTGCGTCTTTCCATATAGGTGGGAGAAATTGTGTGCCAGATAAAGAAGCAGAGTAGGTGATGACAGGTCTTATGAGTAGTTTGTACAACAATAGTTTTGTCTGAGTTGAGTGTCCGTCCCTGAAGTTTATTATTGGACTGAGTAAACTGTATGCGTAATTGGACGCTTAAGCGTGGTCATTGAATCATAGAAGTTAATAGAATCTTATACCCAAATATTTCGCGATTTGTGTGGGTTTTATTTTTCCCTTGTGGTAGATGGCCTCAATGGTCTTGGATTTTTAGATTTCTGAACATTCATTATGATTTCCCACTTTCTGTGGAAGGAATCTATTTTTTTTTCAGGTGAAGCTTGATTTTATTTGTAGCCATATTTGGGCAGCGAGATTGGGCGTACGTGAGGGAGTCATCTGTATATAAGAGTGTTGTACCATTCTTGTTTGGAGGTTGGTCTGATGTATAAAGATATAAGGGAATTAGGCCTAAACATATCCTCACCAGTTGTATACACCACAAGACACAGTTTGAAAATGAATGGCTTGAAATTATAAGTGCACACTTTTTATAGATGCAATCTTACTTTCCCTAATTTGGTTTTTTTTTCTGAATCAGTCCTTATATTTGAACCCTAAAGGAGAATTGAGATTATAGAAATTTATCCCGTAAATAAAGTTGAAAATGCAAATAAAATTTAAATGGAGTTTTGGTGCCATTAAAAAAAATTTAGAAATGAGAAGAAATTCAAAATTATAGCTTTTCTCCTCTTTTATCATGGCATGTTGAATGCTGTATAAATAACGAACTAAAGGAACTTAACTAAGGGCAATCTTTTGAACCATCTTACAATTCGCCATGGCAGAAGCTTAAAATTTGTCAGAAAGTAATTTTGTAAAGCTCATTTGCACCACTGCACTGAGAGTATTTTTTTTTGTTATGATCTTGCATGATACTTCTAGTTTACAAACGCCTAACAATTACGATTCTCCTGGGGTCTTGTATAGATATTATCTGCCCATAACCAAAATACTTCATTTACGGACAAAAACTTTATAGGTATACGGGGTAGTTCTCTTCCTTTAAATTCCACTGGAATATAATCTAAAATCACTTGACAGATTTGGTCGTGCATAAATTAAAAAAAAAAAAATTATCAAATGATTTCAGATTAATATTTTAATGGAGTTTTAGGGTCATCATTCATCCTATTGATATACGAATAAGCCGAAAAATGAAGAAGGATATTCATATCAGTTTTTATCCAATTTTATCTTCGATCATCACTATCAAGCCTTTTGTCACCTTCAAATCAATCTCTTAGTGAAATAATTATTGATTGATACTGATTCTTTGGGTTCTGAAAAGTAATGTGATTTACCGACAGCTTATTAAATTTCTAGTATGAACAGGTTAAAAAAGTAGCATTTTACAAAAATAGTAGCACTGTATACGGAGGTTGTTTGATAAGGCAGGACTTTGATAATAGATGGTGCTTAAATCGAGAGAACAAGTTTCTTCGAATTGTTTCAAATAGAACAACAAAAATTATATATATCTTGCCAGCAAAAACGACAGTAGATTTATTTCATTCTTAATAGCTCCTGCCGCTCAAACGTTTACTCCCACAGAAAAATTAAGTTCTAATAAGTCCAATATATTGTGTTTTTAATAATGTTAAAAAATAGCAAATAGAGCAAATTTATGATGGAACAAAACACCCAAATAACAAAATCTTAAACAAAAAATTCACAAATGGAGGACCTTTTACATAGAAAGAAGTAAACACTTCAAGATTTTAAGAGAATAAAGAGTTTTTTAATTTTTATATCTTACATGAAATCTACAGAATATACTAAATTTTTCATTCCGTTTGTAAAATACGGAAGTAATGCTGATAGTGTAAAATGGGTTGGACACCCACACATGATATTAAAAATCATTTTGATTTTTAGATGTTCGTCTGTCCGTCCGTCTATCTGTCCGCACGATAACTTGGAACACGTTCACTTAGAGCGCTGGAATTTTGCAGACGGGCTTTTTAGAATAAAAAAAGTAAACTTAAATTCGAAAATAGCACCAATCGAGCAACTCCTCCGTAGGGTTGCCATACAAAAATTTCATTTTTCACTATATACTTGAGCACTGCCTAAGAGAACGCGTCAATGTAGACAGCTGAAATTCGGTACATGGTATTTTCATAGTAATAGTATAGCTGCGCAATACTTAAGTAAAAAAAGACTTAAGTACTACTTAAAGTACATTTTCGTTACTTAAGACTTATTACTCAATACTCTTGAAATGCCCCTACTTAGTACTTGAATATAAGTACTAGCGTCTATTTACTTGTACTTAAGACTTAGTTTTGTTAAGTACCAAGATTTTTACTTAAGTATTTCTGAATCTATTAAGTATCTACAAATATCTAACGCTTCGTAGAAAAGAAAACACAATCTCTAACGCAACTCCTTTTTTGTTGAGTTTTAAAGCACGCAAAGAACTGTCAAAGCATGTGCCGCACTCACGCGTCAAGGCAGAGCCTTAGACAAACTAATAACATACAAACAAGACTGGGTAAGTAGAACAAAAACCAGTAACGTCTCGCTCGAATATAAAATCGACGATGCCTCGATTTGATGACATAACCACTGACATGTATAATATGGATTGACTACGTTCATAGAAATACACTGCAGAAAGTGGGCTCACTTCTATATTGCTGACTCTTTCGGGCAAAGCACCAAGTACCAACTGAGAGAGGACTGAAAACAAATAAAACAGTGGATTCGTCGAAATACATGATTTTAAATTAATCATTTAGGGTTATTACTGATAAAAACTGTTTAACAAAAGAAAATATATTCATTAGATACGCAGAAGAAATTCTAAATGTTTTATTAAAATCACCTTCCGAGCTGCGTGCACACTTTTTCAACTTCCCGCCAATGATTTTTTTAAATATTGGCACCGACGTACGAACTCTTTTTAACACAAGCAATTGTGCCCACGTAAAATATAAAAGTGAGCAGTTCATATTATACAGGGTGTTTCCCCTTAGGAGGTCCATAGAGCGGGAGGTGATAGTACTCACCTAGACGAACCAAAAATTGTATGGCAGGGGGGGGGGCAATATCAACCGTTTAGGAGTTACAGGGTGATTCATAAAAAAAGCTAGGTTTTCACAAAATACCCTGTATCTCTCCCCACAGAAGTTATGAAGATCTAAACTTAAAATTTCGGATTTTCTTTCCTTTTTTTTTACTTTGACCTCTATTATTTTTGCAAAAAGGTCGTTAACATAACTTTTTTTTATAAAAACTGTAAACTGTGGACCCTCCTCTTTAATTTGACCTATTATACCCTATGTGCTATCTGTATCCGTGAAAGAGTTATTAGCTCTTAACCTATTCATGTCATACCGAAATTAGCCGATATTTGTGTAAAATTACGTGTTTTCAGTCAGTAATGGAACAAATTTGGGTTTGAGAATAGCTTTCAATATAGGTTTTGAGCTAATAACTCTTTAACGGATACAGATAGCACATAGGGTATAATAGGGCAAATTAAAGAGGAGGGTCCACAGTTTACAGTTTTTATAAAAAAAAGTTATGTTAACGACCTTTTTGCAAAAATAATAGAGGTCAAAGTAAAAAAAAGGAAAGAAAATCCGAAATTTTTAGTTTAGACCTTCATAACTTCTGAGGGGTACGGGGCTGGTTGAGCTCTCGTTGGAAAGGCCATGAAGTTCTGCATACAGTGAGCCCTTAACTGTGACCATACGCTCTGTAGTTTTTAAGATACAGGGTGTTTTGTGAAAACCTAGCTTTTTTTTATGAATCACCCTGTAACTCCTAAACGGTAGATATTGCCCCCCCCCCTGCCATACAATTTTTGGTTCGTCTAGGTGAGTACTATCACCTCCCGCTCTATGGACCTCCTAGGGGAAACACCCTGTATGTACATATACATACGTCAGTGGACATAACCAAAGGTAAGCAAGCAATGCCTCGCTTCATTATAAAATCAACGATATCTCGACCTGATGTAGGGAAGATGTCAATTTTTTCTTAAAAATTTACTGGAAATTTTTTTCTTAGAATTGTTATGCATTATTGGAGGCGATAATGGGTGTGCTTGGGCGGACTTCTAATAGTTTTTATGAGTGGGGCAATGAGAGGCATCCGGTACTTGTACTTGTACTTAAGTACTTTTTCTTTGGTACTTGCCCAGCTCTGAGTAATATTAAATAAAATTTCAAAAACGCACTAAATCGGGCCACCCCTTCTTGGTGTTGCCATTCAAAGCTTTGTTTTTTCACTTCATTTAACTTTTATATTTTCATCTAGGCTATAATATTATTGGTCTTACACCAATTATACCGTTTTCTTTTGTTTTCATTAATACAAGAAGAAATTTGCTTGCATAAGAAAATGTACCTACGGAGTACCTCAAAGTAACTTAAAGTCGGTTTCTAAATATTTACATACAAAATTATTACGTGAAGTCCAAATTATATAAAAAGTATTTAATTTACAAGAGCAATATTAAATAACAATAGCAATATTAAACACATATAGTACTTCAAATTTTCCGTTTCTTTTCGTTTTTTAACTACCTACTCTTGTTATTCCTTTATTTCTCGCAGAAAAATTGCTAAAACAAGACCCACAACGCGCAATTTTATTAAAGACATTTCGAAAAGAGGGTTTTGAAGTTGTGAATTTCATACCATTAAAAAAAATCCAAGCTACTTTTATTAAAAAAAAAAAAAGTGGCAATGAATCGAGGTAGCAAGAAATGCTGTTTTTGTTGTTGGCTTCTCAAAAACTATTCACAAATTTCTTATTGCGTCACTAGAAAGGGAACAGAGATTGATATCGGGGATTATATTATTCTATACATTATGCTAGTTGTTATTTATGGCTTGTATTCGAAATGCATGTAAATAGAACTCTCTACTTACATAGATATTGTACATATAACTGTGCCCCTTAATTCACCAGATACAAATTCCGATGTACTTGACATTGACTTAAATCAGTGCTGAGCTTTTAATTGAATAGGCGGCCCCTAATTAATTACTGTAGCATTCTAATAGTAATTTATACAATTCTAGACTAACTTCCGCAGCATACGATCTTGTAGGATTTTTTTTTTTATTCTCAAGAATTAAATAGTTTCCTTTGTTTGAAATGAATTTATGATATAAATCTCTCCCTGCGAGGAGGGAAATGATTAAAAAAATAAATAAATGTAAATATGCTATACATATTCTTTTAAACCCACAATTAATTTTTAAACCAATTTGATTTATTTTTGTTCCGATAACTCTTAAGGAGCGTTTACAATGACAGGATAGAGTGGTGTCACCAGATTGCATTTTCTATCCTTTTCTCAAGCTTGCACTCTAATATAAGTTCTTTGCGCTGCCCACCAGAGTGGAACAAGTCCTAATCTTACGTTGATAGTTTCGAAAGCTTTTAACATTTGTTTCGAAATGCTAGTTTCTAACGTTTCTAACAGATGTCGTCCGTAATAAATTTTAATTCGTATTTTGTGATAATTCAAATTGTTCATAGCCCATTCTGGTGTAATTATAGAATTATTCTCTGTCATTTAACACCATTTCGTTAACTAAATTATACGATTCGACAAACTGTCAGTACGTTTACAAGAATAATTGAGTACTTGACTTGAAATCTACTTGAAGCTCATGTTGGGCGGTTGATTGAATTAATTCCAATTACTTGACTTGAACTTTTCGTGAATTTAATTTTCCAATTACTTAAGTTGAAATTTACGCGTTGAATGAGCCTTTGCATGATATTTTGATTACTTCAAGCATACTTCAAGTATCATATGATTTCGAAAATCCGAATGAAGCTCACGCTCTATTGTGCATACACGCTACTCTGGTTAAGGCTCACTCGACTCTATTCTAGTTCATATGGCTATCTCTGTTTGACTTAGAGTAGCGCAAAGTGGAGCTGCATGAAAATAGGTTATATTCTAATTTCACGTTTGCATTTCCGAAAGCTTGAAAACTGGAATTTCAAACTACTAGCATGTAGATGGCGTGGAAAAAGCTCCCCATACTTCCTTTTATCATACTAACATATTTTAATGATATTTTCGAATTTAATATTTTTTATGAATGCTAATAAAAACAAAAGGTGTTTTTTGCAAACTACATGATTAAAAAACCAAAAGAATTATGTTGATTTTTTATGATGCAAGAGGTGTCTCTTTTATCGAATTTATTATATTGACAACGACAAGCATGTTGATTTTGTTATATTAATTTCAAAATTCGTTTGTTGATTTGGCGTTGTTATGGCGATTTTTTACGTTTAATTTTAAGTGGGCGAGACTGCCGGGGGGGGGGGGCGCTGGATCCAGGACGGCATTAAATAAAAATAAGTAACAAAAAATGACGAATTGAAATTTAAATTCGAAGACGGCTACCAACAGTTCTGGTTGCAAAAACGGATTCCTACAGCTTATCCTGGACTATGGGTCACAAATTTATTAGCAAAAAGAAGAAATCGACTTCAAATAGCGAATCGCGCTGATAGAATGCTGCTGACAAAAATAGAGCCGAGGATTGATACACTGATAGCAGCGCACCAAGTTCATCCTTTTCATTAGGATTATTTATAATGCTATTTGTAATTTTTATTCGTTTCATTAATTTTTTGTGATTTTAATATATAATTTTATTATTTTAAGCTTCAAATTATAAAAACGTAGGTGGAACATATATATATAATATGTATCTTTCAGTTTGTTCGCTTAAAACATGGAGACTTCCAAGGGACGCCGTGTAATTTTTTTCTGAAAAGGAGACGGTAGTTCAAATAAGTTTGGGAACCACTGAATGAACTTTTCTCAAATTGTGCATTTGATTACATTTAGTCGCTTTGAAGAAAAATATTCCTATAAACGTATCGGGAAAAATATTTAATTAAAAAAAGTGTCTAGTAAAAAATATTTTATACAGTGAGATTATTTTTGAATTACAGTAAGGGCCGTAAACAATAATCAGAATAATCTATATTCACGTGTAATGCACAAACACCAATCAAGATTATTCGAGTTTTAATCCATCGTGTAACACCGGTGTAATATTTTATCCGAGATTTGCCGGGGATATAATTTATATTCGAGGATTATTACGAATAGGTGACAAATGAGCCAAATTTGAATTTAAACGACAACGACAGCAGACAACAAAAGATAGTACGTTTCCGTGACAATGATACTTCGATTAGAGATGCACTGATTTTGAATTTTTGCCCTACTTAAATATTTTTTTAAATATTACGTAGGTATGTAGGGTTTGATGATCCCACAAAATTATGTTTCGAAGTATATAATAGCGATTTCACTGTTGCACAGAAAGATAGAAAACACAAGTAGGTATTCACAATTTCAAATTTTTTTAACCTCTTTCTTTTATTGTCAATATGAACAATATAATATGTATTAGACTTGACGTCTTGTACAACTTTTATATAGATCTAAAAAAATTTAGCAATTCTTTTTATAACTTCTTTCTTATAAATCAAATTCTCTAACCAATTAACTCAATGGCTCTTCGCTTACAAGTGAGAATCACAATTTACTTAACACGCTTTTTCCTTTTACTAATTCAATTACTACAGTACTCAGGTGAGCTATAGAACACATCAGAACACTGAGGCTTTTGCAACGAAGGATTTATGGTATGGTGTTGCCAGATCCTTCACGTAACAAAAGAAAACTAAAAATTAAATTAATTTTCTTCATTATATTGCTTATTTAGCATTTCATTTCTTAAAACATAATACTCCTTACTTTCGACATACCGAAAATGTCCGAAAGTAATGCCATATAAACAAAAAACACATTGTTTTACAAGATTTGGTGTTTACGTCCAAAGCAAGGAGGATTATTCTCGGATAGGAATAATCTCTACACGGACCTAAGTGTTTTTATTGTTTAATAGCCTTGTTTAGGCTGATACATTGATTTTTGTAGCTATGGCTAAGGGAAAACCATTAAGTAAGTAGTAAAGAAATAACGGCAATCAAGATTTTCAAAGGGTTGGGATATTCGAATCGAAAGATAGTGAAAGAAATTAATAGATTTGAGACGGTAATTAGGAATTTTTTTTTTTAAAAGTTGAAAATTATGGTTGTAAAAAACCATCAAAGGGGAATACAAAAAACTCATGACTCGCCAAAAGGGACAAATACGTTACGAAGCAACCAAAAATAAATTAACTGCAAGGTAAATTAAAGACAAATTACATCTTGCCGTAACAAAGCAGGTAACAAAGCAGCACATGGCACACATTTTGCGGTACACACAAAATATAAAATGCGGAAGAAACTTCAGGGAAAAACTAAAACAGCGTCTCATAAAACAAACAGATTGATTTTCGGAAAAAAAAAATACATGCAATGGAAAAAAGCTATCTTTTCCGATGAAAAGACTTTCAATTTAGATGAGATTAACATATTACAGTTATTACTAGCACACCAGAAAATAACTAGATCGAAAAGAAATTTTGTTGATGGTATAGTGGCATGATTTGAGGATCGTTTTTGTATTGATCGAAGTTTTCTATTTGCTTCATTACTACCAGGATGAACTCCGCAATATACCTACGTTGAGCTACTGGAAGATGTCCTAATTCCGTATAACGAAGGGAGGGGGATTTCATTTTTCAGCAGAACAATACTTTAATCAATAGCTGTGTTCTTTTGTGTCCACAGAACAGAGCTGCAGAACAATAGATACTTAAAAGAACGTCTCATACATTTTCATAGAAAGCTTTAAATGAAGCGAACAGTACAAATAGTTCGCTTCAATCGACAGAACAATTTGTTCTCTCCAGTATATGCGAGTTTTAGAACAAGGTACACAAAAGAACACAGTTAATGTTTCAAGGTGATCGAAGAATGGTATTATAAAAAAAAAAATTACCCTTATTAGGCTGGTCAGCATGTAGCCCTGATTGCAACCCCATAGAAAATCTATGGGTATACTAGCTTCGAAACTTTAAGCCAATGGGCGCCAATTTATATCAGTTAATTTTTCACTATCAGAACCAGCTTAACACAAGCTTGTCGGAGTGACACGTTTAATAAATAAACGGTCAACGGTTATACTTTTCATTACTTAGTCAGTATTAGTATTAGTATGTTAAACTAAACATAAACCAGACAACGGGATGAAATGGTATGCATCGTCAACAACAAAATGCACAGCCATATTATTAACAACAATTATAACTTGCGATTAATAGGTTCGTATATGCTAAAAAGTTAGGCCTTGAGGAGTTAACATGCAACAGAAATAGCCTTCTCAAATTGTGCCTACAACGGAGAATTTGCGTTTATGAGTTAATACACAAAAGCTACATCGCCAACCATGCGACGTTTCTCAAGCGAGTGCACATTTAAAAGCTTCAAGCGATGCTCATAAGGTGTAGGAGTCACAAATTATTCCAGGCTAGGTGCCTAAGAGCAAAGCGTAGGAAGTTCCGCTGAACAGACTCGATACGATTGATGTGTGTACCGTAAAAAGGAGACCAGACCTGGCTAGCGTATTCAAGAAGTGGTCTCACAAATCAAGTGTACAAAGGCGAGAGCTCTCAAGACCAACGTTTTTTAAAGTTCAGCATAGAACTACTCTTTGATACCATGTAGTTTATGTGGGAGATAAAACTCAATCTATGTTCACATTTAACACCCAAGTCACAGACAGAAACCACACAGCGAACCGAGGAATCCGAAGACCCATAATCATAAATGATTGGTTTCTGATTCCTGTGGAAAGTCATAACCTCACATTTGTTGATATTGATTACCAAATTATTATATAGCTTTTAAACCAATCGTAAAATTGTTGAAATTCACCCTGTAGTTGTTAACAGATTTAATCTGAGCGAAAAGCTTAATGTTGTCAGCATAAATCAAGACTTTACAGTTCCTCACGACAGAGACAGTATCGTCAATAGATAGAATAAAGAACAACGGACCTAAGTGACAACCTTGATGTATGCCAGACAAAGCCTTCAAGACTCTAGAGATGGAATGGCGGAAATAGTTTTGGTATGTTTTGTTATCTAAATAAGACTACACACATTTTAGAAATTTGTGGGGAATCCCATACTTTTCCATTTTAAACAGTATCACGGAGTGAGATAACTTGTCGAAGACTTTACTAAAGTCTGTATAAATACAATCTGTTTGGTAGGCTTTTGTAAATACGCCAATCATATCCGAGAAAAATTCCAACAAATTAGTGGTTTTAGCCCTGACCGAAATAAACCAATATTAGTTTGAAGAGAGAAAATTCTTGCGGGAAATTTATAGCTGAGAGTAAATGATAGATTCGAATAATTTAGGCTACACGATAATTTTGCAATAGGCCTATAGTTAGAAATTTCATTTTTACTACCTTTTTGTGAAGATTAATTTTTCAATTTTCGAAAAATTCCTCCTCTCTTCTTTAAGTTTGATTACTTCTTTCAATGTCTCGCATTAAAGTAGACTTGCTGCCGTGTCTTGTATAGTACTACATATTAATTACAGATTTTATGGATAGCACATGGTGTCATCTTATTTAAAGAAAACACTTCTTGTATTTTCAACAACGTACATATATATTTATTTATACATAGTATATTGCAGCCGCCAGCGCGTTTCGTCTTATCAAGATATCATCAGGGTTCCTGTTGTAGGTACTGAGTTACTTAGTTGCTAACTAAACTCTCATGGGTTTCTGACGCATGTGTACTATACTAAATTAGGGCTGTTGTTGTGGAAATCTATCTGATCGTTTACTATTTGTAAAGTAGCCATCGTCTCTAGCTTTTTTAATTTCGAAAGTTTTATATCTATCTAATAATCTCTTCTCTGATAAATTATGTAATAATTTAATGTCATCTGAATTAGGTTTATGCTCAGTTAAGCTAGGTGTTTAGTGATTTTAGGCTTCAATTTGTTGTTGACTAAAATGTTTTTCAGAGTTCTATTGTTAAAGGCTGGCTTTATAAGAAGTGTGTTTTTTTTTTTTTTTTTAATTACAGTGTTTATTTTACGCATTGTCTCTTTGATATCTTTTAATTTAGATAATTACCTACATTTTATATTTAAGATATGAACATACAATCTTAAAGCAATAATAAGATATCTGACGTGAAAGATTAAAATAGCTTTAGAATTAAAGAAACAATGAGATATATATTGCGTTAATAAAAAAAAACCGTTGTGAGAGTTGCAAACAGTTTCAATAATGTTCACAAAACAAGGTCTTTTGGGACAAATACGAAAATCAGCAAATAATTTTAATTGTAAATTTTTGCTTATATTATAATTTCCAATCTCTTTTGAATATCAGGCTTGCTCCGGATACAACCTAAGTGATATTAAAGCAAAAATGATGTCATAACTTCAATCCAGATACGACCCAAAGCCAAAAAGCTTCGGGTTCACTCTAAAAAATCTTTGGGTTCAATATACTTATGTACATTGATTCACTAGTCTAGACAAAAATTTTGAGAGATTTGTAAATTTCCATATACATAAACACAAGTGCAGTTCCATTTTGTATTCGTTCGTTTGTACGAAGTTGGTTCCGGAGCAAAAAACAAAATTTAAAAAAATTCGATAAAAAGTCTAATTGCTATTAACATAAGAATTTGACTACGCTTGATTTTACTTATCACCACAATAAATGTTGCTATGGATTGGATCTGGGTTCAAGAAAACACAGATGGTGCTTAAAATTATTACTACCAAGAAACAAGTTTCATTTTCGATTTAACACGTTAAGCGCCACAATAGAAAAAATTGTTCCTCTTTGGACCACCTTCAAATATTTTTGAGAAAAATTAATATATAACTTATAAAATATTTCCAACAAAAAGTTCTACTTTTTAATTACCGTGCATCTAATTAAATGCAAGTCAAATTTATCTCTAATCGGCCATGTATATCCGTCTGTATGCACGAAAATTCATAGCAGAGATTTCGTGGTACTTCACTTCATTTTCCACAAATACGATTATACACGAAAATGATATGAATCCAAAATATAGATGATTAGAAGTAAGCAGACGACCGTTTTGTGTAATTTTGATTTAGGGTTTCCTGTAATTTGGTTTCATGTTTCTTTCGTTTATATACATAGTTTTCTGCACTCGGTCTTGATCTGATCGAATTTATTCCCAAATATGGGCATAACTTGCACTGTTTCGGTCTGGTTAATGATGAACAATTTTTAGTTGACCTTTTCGATTGTCAATGTTTAGTGTGATTATAACCACGACTCGCTCTAATGAAGAGAGAAAAGAATACTTGAGAAACTTGTGCAACGAATGCTTTCTGACGAAGAGGATGACGATCCATTTACTAATACTGAATCTTCAGATGAATGGGACCCTGAGGAAGAAGGATCCAGCTTGGACGAGAATTTTGATTATTTAACATCAAAACGTCGCAAAGGTAACTTCCTGTGTGATTCTCTAAATTGTTGTTACTAAGATATTTACACTACCAGTTGTGAAGACCTCAGGAAATAATAAAACTGACCTACGTATTCCGCCCGTGCCTGATACTTCAAGAACCACAGTTGAGCATGGAATTTCGTCAAATGATGATTCTGAATCAGTTATGGAAGATAGCTCTGATGAAGAAGTACCTAGTAGTAGTAGTATAGAATTGGGACCAGTAGTTAATAAACTCCATTACTTTAAATTTACTCAAACTAACTCTGGAGTAAATATGGATGAATTAATTGCGAATATGGTTGAGCAAACTATTCTTTATTCCCAATAATATCTTAATTCTAAGACCCATTTGCGCTGTACTCGAATGAAAAAATTGACTGATACAACACTTACTGAAATAGAAAAATTCATTGGCATTATCTTTTGGATAGGTTTATGTAAATATCCTCCAATTCGGGATTACTGGACACGCAGACAGCAGCGTAGGACTAGCGCAGGATTTGTTGACCAAAAAAACTCATTTAATAGGAACATTACGGTGAAACCGAAAGATCAACCTTAGAGAAGTTGTAGACATTGACGTAACTAGGTAGAGGCCAGGTTGGGCCCGGCCCCTCCAATGCGGACTGGCCACCCCAAGAAATTATGAAAATTCCCAAAAAAAAATTCGTCAATTCGTACAATCTTAGGGGCCTAATTAAATTGATAGGGCTTTACCGAGTTCTTTTCTTCAAGAAAATCTATATTTTAAAATTTTGAAAAACTATTCTGAGATTGCTCTGATTCCACTGAGTTTGACAAATGCGTGATCCGTAGGAGAAATCATGCAGAACTATTTTGACAGTTTGTGCGGAAATTTTAATTGATTGTTTTAGCGGATTCAATAATAAAACTCATTATGTGGCCACAAAGAAATTTCAAATACTAGTCTATAATTCAAGTTATATAATTTGATAAGATGGAAACATTACGATTACCACTACATAAGAAAAAAATTTTCTTGTGTGATACCATGGGATAATGCTTACAAAAGATTCTTCATTTAAAATCTATTTAGAAACTATAGAAAATGACCTCTATGTTTATGTCAGTGATTCGGAGCCCACATAGCTTGTAGGACCACTTGAATACAACAAATATCAACAGACATAATTTTCAGTAGGTGTGCCATGATAAAAGATTATCTGGTGATAATAAGCCACCAGGGTTTTTAACGAACACTACCTCACCCTTTCGTTGTTCTGTCCGAATGGTCATCGAGACAAAATCAACTCAATCAATACTCAATGAGACGGTCCTGTTAATGGAGCCTTCGAAATTGCTCCACGCAGTGTGATAAGTATGATTTCATCCTTAAAACTCGCGTGATCACTGCCCTATTAAATCAGACGTAGCAGACTATATAATTTCGGAGATGAACTCATTTTGAACTCTCACTCTAAGGTGAATCTAACTTAGATTAGGATTGGATCTCAGGGACGCAGTAGACGCCTTATTAACGTAGATTTGTTCGGGGTGTATGTTGCAGTCCGGATGACTGCAAGTGTCCAATTACTAGAACCTTTTCAATATATTTTCACCATAGTATTAAGGTTAACAAGATATGCCCGTCCCAAAAGTATCAGCGCCATTTTCATTGTTTGGCTTGTTACAAAACGAGTATGTTTTACAAGAGAATTTGTTTTGAGTTTTTTTTTTAACATTGTGATTGGTGAAGTGTTAAGTTGCAAAAACTACGTCTAGTCATTTATATTTTCTGTTTTCTGAAATAATTAAATGTATAAATCGCTTCGGGAAAAGTGTTTGTGGAAAAGCAAAGAAGTTTGCAGCATATTCAGCTAGAATTTACTCTTTACACTTTGGTGAGAGCTACAGAATTTGAAACGAACATAATGTCCATGGTATTAGCTGTGTGTTCTTTTGGTTCCGTGCAGTGCACTGCAGAACCTATTATAACACGACTTCCAATCGACTGTTTGGGAAGGCTATACTTTGTTAATCTTTATATCATCGGATGTCCACCACATGTCATCTACATAGGGTATATGTCAGCTCGCTTTGTTTCAAATAAGGGGTAGGCTCATTGAAGGAATATTTCTTTTCTTTATGCAAAAGATAGAGATTGGTCTTCAGCCGATTAAATACGTTTGGAAAGACAAATCCGAGAGCAACAGTATAAAAAATAAAACCATTACCACCTGTTAAGTGTACTATCCAGACTACATTCAGGACCTACCCGAATGAGCTGTAGTAAATCTGTTCAGATTTTAAAAGCAGGAAGCAAGTTAACTTTATGGCTATCCAATTAATTCGATTATGCTATTAAGGCACAAGCTCAATTATTATTCTTTTTCAATAATTTCAATACAGAACTTTATTCGCAAAATAGAAGACGCTTATAGATCTTACTTTCTTTTAATTTGCAGTATTTGGAAAGCCGTTTTGATCGTCGCCTACGAATGTTTGGTTCTGTGATGTTCATGGTGATGAACGTAGGTATCACATCACAAGATGGATCACACAATGAGCGAAGCGCTAATTATTTTGATTTTAATCTATTTTAAACTTTTTAGATTGGCTATTTACCAATTGTAATTTATGTTCCAGCTTTGGCGTTCAATCAAGGTATGATATTAATAATGAATAAGCTTTTTTTTTGTTTTTTTTTTTTAATCAACTTCATTTCAGTTACTGGTGTCGATATACATATTATAACACCTGTGGTCTGCATAGTTTGCGTATTTTACACTTGTGTGGTGAGTTTTTTGTTATTATCCGAAGTGAAACGAGATCTCTTCGGATATTTATTAAGAAACGTGCGCTTTTCTATAGATTTTACTATTTCCATTAAACATGAAATCGGAGTACGTTTTCAAAATGATCCATTTACTCTCATGCATTGTTCAGAATCATAACGCTAAAGGCTGAAATACAAGCAGAAAAAAATTAGAGAATAAGAGTTTCGTTAAAATTTTGTTTTCGACTTTAGATTCACATCTTGATGACAGAGAAATATTCAATTACTATTACTAAATTAAATTACATAGTACGTGTAGACGTGTATTATTGAACTCTAGCCAGAGTCCAGTTCACAGTTTTGCCAGTGAATTTTTAGGATACGACGCAATACTTTTACCCTTTTTGTAAATATTTGCAGAGGTCCTGTTCCAAGCTAACTTGCTCCACTTTCTTAGCTCTATTAATCGATTCACATTTATTTGTCCAAACTAAAATAATTTCTTTGGATTCTGATCTAGTTAAAAAAGGCTTGAATACACCAAATGTATTATATCAAATATGATTTAGTAAATCCTGCATGCTTTCAGTCTGTAAAATAAAAAAAAAATGACTTCTTGATAAGAAAAATGTCGAAATAAAATTTACTAATCTTCAATTTATAGGGTGGACTAAAAGCTGTAGTGTGGACGGATGTAGTGCAAACCATCTCTATGTTTATAGCTTTAATCCTGGTTGCAATTAAAGGAACTTTAGATTTAGGAGGTTCTGCAGTAGTTTTTGATAATGCTATGAAAACTGGAAGAATTGAGGCTCCAGAGTAATGCGAACAATTTAAAAAAAAAGCACAGATTTCATATTAATTTTATTTTAAGTTTTAACATAAACCCAACAGTACGCCACACTATTTGGTCTCAAGTTGTTGGAGGCCTTTTTTATTGGTTGCAGACGAATGCTGTAAGTCAAAATATGATCCAACGATATTTAGCACTTCCAACTCTAAAAGCTGGTCGGAAAGCTCTTTGGATATTTATAACGGGTGTGTTATTGTTAATGCTTCTATGCAGCTACAATGGCCTATTGATTTATGCGACTTACATGAATTGTGATCCACTTACAACAAAAGTAATGAAATTGAAATGATATAAAATAGTATTTATATTTTTTTCTTTATTAGCTTGCTAGAGCTAAAGACCAGTTGTTGCCTTTATTTGTAATGGACATTCTTGGAGAATTTCCTGGCTTAACAGGATTATTCATTGCAGGCGTATTTAGTGCAGCTTTAAGTTCTTTATCAACATGCTTAAATTCTATGTCTGCAGTAGTACTGGAGGATTTCTTTAAGCCATTCGTAAAGCACCCACTTTCAGAAACTGCAATCAATTGGATTATGAGGTCGGTTGTTGTAGGCGTTGGAGTACTTTGTCTTGCCTTAGTATATGTAGTAGAAAAAATGGGAACAGTTTTACAACTAACCATGAGCCTAGAAGCTATAACAAATGGTCCACTTTTGGGGATATTTACTATGGGAATATTTATGCCCTGGATTAATGGCAATGTGAGTGGAGTTTTTTTTTTTATATTCATAAATGCTTTTAAAATAATAAATGATAAGCACTTGTGGCATAAAATTGAAATACATTATTGAAAAAAAAACACTTACCTCACTATCTTCATTTCCAGAGTGCTTTATGCGGAGGAATAGTAGGCGTAGTCTTCATGTCTTGGATATGTTTGAATGCACAATGGGCAATTGCATCCGGCGCATTGCAATTCCAATCAAAGCCTATTTCTATTGATAGTTGCGACTATGAATTCGATAGGTCGATCTTAACGCAAGCAAATTCAACACATACATCAGATTTGAGGTAAAACACTTAAAAATATTTTCAGCATAATAAAGAGAATTATTTAGTGAAATATTTCCACTCTACCGTGTATCATACATGTGGTACACTTGTATGGGAGCATTAGTAGCTGTGATTGTTGCCGTCCTATGTACATTCGTTTTGGGTGGAAATGATCCTAGAAAAGTAGATCCATCTCTAGTAACACCATGTATTAGAAAATATATTCGCTACGATGAAGACATTCCAAAATCCAGAGTATGCTAATATTATTGTCTTTGTTTCAGATCAGATTTCATATTCTCTAATATTTTTTTTTTTCAGAATGGAATAGATCCACTTAGCATTACCAAAATTGGTAAGGAGAATGAATCAGCATTTTGAAAACGTAAAAAGGTGCAATTGAAATGATAAATAAAAATAAAATAATTAAAAATAATGTTTATTTCTCGTCATGAAATGCAAACTTGAAAACTACCTTCGCTCCCTCGATCTTGAACGGGGACGCTTGCTTTTTTTTGTCTTTTTCTTGTGTCGTTTTTCATCATCTGATGAGTCATGACGATGCCTACTTCTGTCTTTAGTTTTTGATTTTGACTTCTTTTTAGATTTGTGATGAGTACGCGTATCACTTGACTCTGTAGATGTATCTCGACGTCTACTTTGGTGATCACGTCTACTGGTTGACTGTTTAATTTGTGGTGATATTTTTCGGGATCTGCTTCTTTCATCATATGTAGCTGATGAATGTTTTGATGATCTTGATGTGGAAAGATGTTCTCTCCTTTCTCCTTCTTTTTTTATTTTTGTTTGTTTAATATCTTCTTCATGCAAAGCTCGCCCTATACATTCCTTCTCTAGTAATCTACTTTTTTCATCAGAATCTGATGATAACAAATTCACTACATCACTTTCATCTTTTTTATGTCTCTTCTCACTTCCATTAAGGGAATCCTTTTCTGATTTTATATTGTGCTCTGATTTTATTATAATTTGTCCATATTCATTTTCCATTTTTTTAAATTCTTCATACTTCGCACTATCTGGAAGAAAAATTTTAATTGAGTGATTCATTATTTTAGTAACGTCATCGTACTTATAACTTTGCTATATTGTGAATATTCGCGCTTTGAAACGGGTTGCACCAAAAACTCATTTAATGATTCCCGACTTCCACCCAATGCCATTTTAACAATGATTCTACCCGCATGATCATCAAGTCCTTCAATCTGTAAAAAAGGAAATTTTATAAAGCTAAAATTTATTTACGAGTAAGTAGTTTAGAATCTTTTTTCAACATATTTAAAATTTGTCCGAGCATCTATGGGGAGAGAGGTAGGGAAGAGTCACTAGCCTGATCTTATATTCCTTTAAAATATAGATCTCAACAATCCGGCTGGAGATTACATAATTGGAACGATCTGATTGAACTGGAAGGCAAGGGATGAGTTAAAAGTGTATGTTTCATTTTTTTTAACGTTGTCTTACAAACTAATCTAAGCAAGCGTAACATACTCTCTAACCTTATAGAGCTAAAGGGGGACTAATAAAATTCCCGTACTACGTCTTCGACCACTCATAAATCATAAGACAAAGCCACTAACAAATAAACAAATAATTATGAGTTCCCGTGCTATTAAAAAGCATCAGCATTCGCCAGCTGTGATATATTGATTGGAGGTAAAAAAGGAATTTCAGAAGACCTTGTGCACAAATATGAATTGTGTCTACTTTTTATATTTGTTATTTGAAAGTGTTAGTTTTGAATTTATTCACCTTTCAAAAAGAATAAAGAAAATATCATTTGAGAAGAAATAAAAATCACAAAGTCAAAAATTCCTGAATTTTCCTTATTTATTAGGGTGGGGATGCAATTATCAAGGTTATTCGTACTAGATACGTTTAAAAAAATTTGAAAATACAAATAAAAAGTACAAGGGCTCGTAGTAACAAACAAATAAACTGTTAGCGTTTGTATCTGATTTTGGCAGTAGGGAAAACGAAAAAGGCTCAGAATTATTATGAAATGCTTGATTTTCCTACAGGAGGTTAAACTTTGACATCAACAAAAAGAAAATGCTGACATCTGATCCTAACGTCGCCAAGAAATCGAATGACCAATTCAGATATGTGCTATTAAGTTTAGGAGAAAGTATTATGAGATTCTTTACTATTTTTATACCCTAGATAAGATCTATACTAACTTTATCATTTCGCATAAAAATAATGCTGGTAGAACAAAATGGTTTGAAAATCAACGCATAATATTAAAAGTTCTCTTGATTTTTGCATGTCTGCATGTCCATCCGTTTGTTCATCCTGACGAGAGCGCACGAGCTTGTTTTTAAAAACAAAAAAGTGAAATAAGTTCGACAAGTAATAGAATTGGTCAAAGACCAATTCTTATGATACCCTAAATGAATGCCCGTATAAAATTTGGTATGTTCGCCGATCTATGCGAATTTGATTTTTGAAGTGGTTTTTCACATTTCTAGAACGGTTCGTCGGACAGAAGAAATGATTATAACCAATTTTATAGGATTTCGTATTCTGAAAATATTCGTAGTACAATAAAACTGTCTAGGACTGATCGTTTTCACAATATATGTAAATATATGTAAAAAACATCATTTTTTATATGGCAGCACCAAGGAAGGGGTTGCCCGATTTAGGCCATTTTTGAAATTTTATTTGTTATTACTATAAAAACACCGTGTACCAAGTTAGAGCTCTCTATTTCGACGCGTTCTCAGGCAGTGTCCAAATATATAGTGTAAACCGACATTTTCGAACTTAATTTTACTTTTTTTTTACGTGTACATACAAAATTTCAGCTTTCTAAGTGAACGCTTTCTCGAGTTATCGTGCGCACGGACAGACGGATGGACATGCAAAAATCAAAAGAACTTTTAATATTATGCGTGGGTGTAGAATTCATATTGCTCTACCATCATTATTTCGCGGTGTTACAAACGGAATGACAAACTTAGTATACTCTTAAAATTCATTTAAGGGAGTCACCCCGTGTGACAGATTAAACATTTTTTTTTTTTTTTGCATAAGTGTATCCAAATATAGTGCAGAATATGTGGGTAAAATAATTTTCCGATACTCTGAGCCGTTCGAAAGTTACAGCGTTAATCACGGCAGGTATTTGAAGCGTGCGCTCGAGCATCGGACCCCTTCTTTTGAGCTTTGGTTTCTTACCTGAGCCCTTTTAATACAAACATAGATTTAAATGTACAATATAGAAGTCGTTATATCTCTAAACTCATTTTCTGTTTCCAATATGACAGTTAGTTTAGTCTTAATTGAGCACCCAAAGTGTTCGAATTTTAGTTGTGATAATCGTATTTGAACTTTTAAACGCGTTTTTCTCAAGACTACGTTTTTCTAACTGGTCTCCACGATATCTCAAAAAGGGTTTTACTGATTGCCTTGAATTTTAACTGTAGATTCGACACATATATAGTCATCGAGTGAACTAAAATAATGCAAAAATTCCGAACCGTTTTTTTTTTTTTTTTCGTAACAAAATGATCGAAAAAAATCACGAAATTTGAAATTGAATTTTCAAAAACATCTCAATTATTCAATTTTGGTTTTTTGATTTCAGATAAGCCAATTAGCTGGAATCATGTTGACCGTCGACACACTTTTTTTCGACATGGGTGCCTTTGTAGTGGTGCCACACACATTGGGATAAATATTTTGGTTTGAAAATATTCTGGCTTACTGCTGAAATGTCAATTAATATATAGTAGAAAGTTCAAGCTTCTACATTTTTATTGTTCGTCAAAACAACATCCCAAAAAAAGGTAAAAAAACAGGCGGTCACACGGGGCGACCCCCTTAGGAATTGCCATAAAAAAAATCGGGTTTTCACTATATATTTGGGCACTGCCTGAGAACGGGCAGACCTAGAGAGCTGAAATTTGATATATGTATGTGTTTTCATAGTAAATAGGATTTCAGGAATGGACTAAATCGGCTAGTTTTTTACGTATACTATGAATACGATGAGACCTAGTCGTTTTTATTGTACTGAAAAGTTCTTCAGAATAAAAAATCCTATGAAATTGGTTATAATTACTTTTACTGTTTGACGAACCGTTCTAGAAATATATGCCACTTCAACAATTAAACTTGCACACAGATGTGAGCATACGAAATTACATACATACATTCATCTAGGAACTAGGGTATCACAAGAATCGGTCTTAAATTAATTTTAGTTTTTTACTTGTTCTACACTAAGTTTTCTTTTAAAGACATGGCACTCTGGGTCGAAAGCATGATGGGTTGTATCCATATTAAGGTTCAAGACTTCATTTTTCTAAGCACAATTCACACATCTCTTTTTATTGGATTTACACTCTGAACCAATATGATCACCAGACCACTTACAAAATATCTTCTTCTCATTTTTAAATTCTGCGCTACCATAGTTGTAACATAAACATTTAAAACATCTTTTATCTTTTCACATGTATTAATGTATTTACTTTTATTCTTATTTTTTCATATAGTCTTATATTGAATATCCGCACTGCTTAAGAACCGATTTTGCCTTTTGAGCACTTTATTTTTCATCATCTTCCATTTTTCCCTTATTACTTATTCATACCCTTGGCCTTTTATCTTTCAAAATATCAACACTATATTTACCACCCATTTTCTTTCAACATTATCCTTCAGTATGTCAACCGCATCCATATTCCCACACTCCACTATCACCGAACCACTATTTAATTTTCTGATCCCAGCTATTTGAATTTCAACCTCAGCCGGCCTTACTTTTAACTTAAATTCGTTTTTAATTTCATCCGTACTTTGATTCACTTCACAATTACACCTGTCGATTCCTTTATAACATTTGCATAAGTTTGTTTGGTGGTTAAACCGTTGTTTGTTACCTCCTTAATCTCAGAGATCACCTTTTTTTTGTGAGTTAACGCGATTTACTTCTCCCTTTAACACTTCATCTATCTTTATTTTAAAGGATTTTACATTACTGATGATATTTTTTTCACACCTTAGAGCTTCATCTATCTTCAGTTCGCAAGATATTAAATTAGTATTGATATCTTGCATACATTTCAAAATGTATGTATGTATGTTGTAATGTTTCAGTTTCACCTGACACTCAGTACATAATATTACTGTAAACTTCTTTTTTGTTAGCATTTCGGCATCGTAATAGGTACGTTAGGTTTAAACGATTTACATAGCACAGCCTCCCGCACACAATACAGCTTCTCCTATTAAAGAATAAAAACGAGAGGTTACGTTTTTTCAATAAAAACCACCTTTAATTGCTCTATTACACAGTTTTAAAAAAATATTACTGGAAGAAATTATGCTAAATGTATTTCGGGCCTAGTCGCTCATATTCAGTAGCTTCCTATAAGACTTCTCCTGTACGTATAGCCCGTTCACTATCTCCACATTCTTTGTTAATGATGTAGTACTATTTACAAAATAACAAAAATTCGCATGCACTTGTTTTTTTAAATTGCTCCCAAATTAATAATGCGTTCGTACCGTCCCGACGATTATCTATCATCTTTAAATGTTGATAGGAAAGGAACCACAAAATAACAGACCATGAGACTCTCAAAATTAAAATTAAAGCTAAAACAGATAAATATGATAATAGTAAGACATCAAACATTATAAATTACAGTAAAACTAAATTTGAGGATATCTTGAATGAAGTTAATTTTGAAAATATTTTCCTCATTAATGACATTGATGATTTGTCAAACTTCAGTCGATGAAAAGTAGAAATATTGTCTGCAGACGATGACGGTAAAGAAAATTTGTACACATAAAAATTAACTTTCATTGGTACTCGCATGAGTTAGAGAGAATGAAGCAAGAGCACTACATTCAATACAGCTATTTACAGTAACAGGGATGATTGGAATAGGTGCAAATTAGAAACTCGTAAATAGAGAGATAATTTCATAGAAAGACAATTAGAAACGCAATCAGGAAACCAGAAATGGCTATGGAAAGCAATTAAAAATCTTGTTATAAGTAGAGAAGTAAGTCAGATTTGATCAAGAATGTATACGCGACCCAGCAAAAAAACCTAACAAGCTCAGCATACATTTAATCGAGGGTATTAAATAAATTAACGTTTCTATTCCTACTGGGCAATATGCTTTACCAAATAGAATGAGATCTTGTAGATTTAGAATGACATACTGTGATACAAAAATGAACTGTGATATCTAATACAAGTAATTGTGAAGAATTACATCCAATAGATATGCTATCAGTGGAAGAAAAAATACTGAAACGACATGTAGCTAACAGACTAGTGGAGTACATCGAATCAAATTATTAGACGAAAAACAGTCAGGTTTTAGAGGTGGATACTTATATGAAACCGCTTTAAATTAGATAATGTTTGACTGGAAGAAGGAAATGGATGTCGATGCTGTTATAGCTGTATTCTTAGATTTTAAACAAATCTTGTTACAGAAGCTTTCAATATTTGGAATAGAAGAGCGGAATCTAAGAATATAAGTTGTTTGAATGCTATCTATCAGAACGTTCGTAGAGAAATAAGGTGAATAACATATTTCAGAGTCAGTCGAAGTTAATCTTGGTGTACCACAGAGTGCAGTTCTTGGAATTATTCTATATCTATTATGTATTAATGATATTAAGGATGTGATTAGTTATAGTAAAAAGTTTTTGTTCGCGAATGACACTTTAATATTTAAAGTGGTCAGAAAATTCACAGTATGTCTACTAATTTAGACGCAAACATAGAAATCGTTAACAACTGTTTAAAGATGAATAAATTAAAGTTATATCTAGCAAAGTATAATTTCAATTTCGATGCGACTATTATATATATATTATTTGTATAAAATTTATATCGATTTCGATGGGACCATTTCAGTGTTGGACTTTTTCTGGCAGCGGAGAACTGGGAGCACTGAAGTCCATCGAACATATTACTGTCATATTCTTTGTATTTGTGGACATAGGTATTATATACACGGAACTGTCAAACGTAATAAATGCTCTTTATTGATATATAGAAACAAATTTCCTTGTAATCTCTGCCGGTTTGCAATAAAATTTTAAATAATAATAAAAAAGATATTTTCTTTTCCTTCAAGTCCACATTTTTATACCCTAGATGAAATCATAGGGGTATACTAAGTTTGTCATTCCGTTTGTAACACCTCGAAATAATGATGGTAGAGCAAAATGGATTGGACACCCATTCATAATATTAAAAGTTATTTCGATTTTTGCATGTCCGTCCGTCCGTCCGTCCGTGCGCACGATAACTCGAGAACGCGTATACTTAGAGAGCTGAAATTTTGTACACGGACTTTAAAAAAAAAAAAGTAAAATTAAGTTCGAAAATGAGACAAATCGGGCAACTCCTTCGTGGGGTTGCCATATAAACATTTGTACCAATCGGATCGAAACGGGTGTTTCCCCCTTTAGGATGGGCTTCAGTGCTCCCAGTTGTCCACTGCCAGAAAAAGCGCAGCAATGATTTGGTCTCACGTCTCATCAAAATCGACATTAATATATGTATAAAACATGAAATTTAATTGTTTTGGTAACATTTATGTATGTATAGATGGAATTAATGTTTAATGTGTGGATAATCTTAAATATCTCGGTATTGAATTAGATAATAGACTGAAATTTAACATACGATATATATGGCAAAACTGAAAAAAATAGGATTTTTATGAAGAATAAGAAGTTAAGTGTGAGGAATGCAATTATGTTGCATAATGCATTTGTTTTACCACACTTTCAAAATTGTTCAACACTCTTATATGCGAGCTCGAATAGAAATAAAAGAACGTCTTCAATTATTGTAAAACAAAGCTATGCGCATGTATTTTAAAATATAATTTATACACGCCAATTCAGAATATGTTGAAGACAGTAGCTACAGTGGATAAATGAAATGCAGCGATCAACATATAGTACAATGGTTTTCATCTTTAAAATCAAATATAATCTGCTTCTGGCCTACTTATGTTGAAGTGTTGTATATGTATCTCAAGCGCAGCTGTACAATTTAAGGCAAGGACGATGGAAGAAAAGTAGTACAAAAAAATTCTTTGATGAATAGGACACTACAGGACTTCAATAACTTGTCAATCGAATTGAAAGCAGAGCAAAGAATGCATCTAAAGCTAATAAAGGTAAAATCAGCAGAATTTATTAAAAATAATACTATATTTATATTTAATTTTTTATATTAGCGGTCAAGCGTCGTGCTGTCCGATTCCTATACTCTTAAAAGGCTATATATCTCCTTGGTCAGATCTATTCTTAAATATTGTTCTGTCCTATGGGATCCCTACTATGCTGTTCATAGTAACAGAGTCGAAGGTGTTCAGAGGAGATTTCTTTGAGGAAGCTTAACTGGAGTGCCGATCTGCCCTCGTACCATGTAAGATGTCAATTAATAGACTTGAAAAAGCTATCTACAAGACAAAAGATCCGTAATGTCATGTTTATAAAGGATCTGCTGGATTATAGAATTGTCTCTCCTTCCCTGCTCGAGCATATTTACTTTTACACTCCCTCTATAAATTTGAGGTTCGTCTCTATCTTATTTTAATCGCTTCATAGATCAAACTTACTGCCTTAATGGTCCAATTGCTCGTTCTGTTTGATAGTTCAATGTAGATGCTTAATTAAGAAATCAGTTAGTAGTTTCATCGCTTCTTTCTCTTAATTGCTTTTTTATGATTGTATCATTGCTATATTTTTATTATGATTATTGTGTGATTGTTGTTTCTGTTATAATTGTTTGTACTTTGTTATTTTCTTTTGTTATTATTATTTTCATTTCTATTTCCAACCTTTATTATTATTATTTTGTATGTAATACGTTAATTATTTATTATTTGTTCATTCTATAAAGATACGTAGAATGGTTTTTACGTTATGTCTAGCTTTTATATGGTTCTAGATTGCCTTGTGATAGTTAATTTGCATTCTGTTTTTTGCCTAATATTTTTATTCTTAATAGGCTAGCTCATAGTATTATAGAATTCATTGGTATGCAGATATTGATCGTGTTTTTGGTAGGAGCAAAATGTTTTTTTAATTACCCATGTACTATTTTTTACTTATTGGTCTGTGAATCGGTGGACGGAAAGAGTAAATAAATAAATAAATTGAATTAAGTCTGAAGAACTAAAAATGGGTAAATAAAATCTTATTTATAAAGTTCTTTGAAACTAACAAAATACTACTACTACCAACTAGATCACATAAGAAAAATTAAATCAGACTAGAGAAATGTAGAGTTGTGGAAAGGAGGATATTGTACTGTATTACTATGCTGTATATTAAGTTCTTATTACTTTTATTACTTGTTTTGCTAAAATGTCAATCTATCTATATAGAATCTCTTCACAGACAGTGGTAATTGTGATTAAATCCATAGTTATGGTTACGGTTGTCTACCTGATTTACTTTCTCATTGTAATTTCACATCGAATCCCATCTCATGTGGGGAATCTATTGATCTGTAAGGACTGCTTGATGTCCAACTGTTTCCATAGTTGTTGTTACTCTAACCACTAATCTGTAAAGACTTTCTATTGTCTAATCGTTTTCATACATGCTGTTTTCGTCCTAATATCTAGTTTCAATACTGTCTTGATTTATTGTTTATTTTGCTGTTATATTAATCTATTGCTAAACTATCTAATGTCGTAATGCCTAGCGTTGTACGTTGCTTGAAGCAGGGGCTTATAAATAAATGCTTTTTGAATTCAAACTCAAAGTCAAAGTATATTTATTTATGAACCCTTGCTTAAAGCAACGTACAACGTTGGGCTCTACGACAATAGATAGTTTAGCACTTAACCTGATTATTTAAACAGTAAAACAAACAAAAAATCAAATTAACTTAAATTAACAGCTTATACAAACTTATAGATTTAACCACAGCATTGAGAAGATATAAAATAGCTAGATTTAGAGAGATAACAGAATGTACCGAATATACAGATTATACGGTCTTATAGAATTATAAATAGTATGTAATTTAGATATAAAGAGAATAAAGAAAACATATTGTGCAGATTATAGATTATACAGACCATCTGGTCCTATCAAATCATAGACAATATTGAGATTAGATATCAAGAAAACCATCTACATCCGTTATACAGTCTTATCGAGCTGTGTACAGTATTAAAACAAGATACTAGAAATCGAGGAAAACCAGATTGGATCAATTAAACAGTTATTTAGAACTATCTTCAATTTGGAACATGACATACATAAATATAAAAGTATTTTAACTTCTCGGGTGTAGCAGTCAGTGATTAATGAAACATTCATGGCTTAGCCAATAAAGGTTTATAACATGATTAATTGAATGTTTCATTAATCACTGACTGCTACACCCAAGAAGTTAAAATACACCAGTTTAAAAAACAACAGTCGAACATCACAAGAATATAAATATAAAAGGAACACTGAATAAAAAGAAAACTAGAACACTAGCACTCTATAAACTAGGTACTCAAATGGTGGGTCAACCCTATAAATTACTGAACCTATATATAAAAAATTAAAAATAAATATAAAGTTGAATATAAAGATACAGTGAGAGCCAGGTATATAGTAGACTTAAGGCAATGAAGAGATGAAGAAACAAAGTAATAAAGTAATATAGTAATATAAACATAAACAAAAACACCCAGTCATTGTTAACGGTTTGCCCACTATAAACTTGACATAGTTTCTCTAGTGTCTCAACAGGCAGTCCCTGCATATCGATATTCACAGCGACAGACAGAGTCCCAATTTGTTCCATAAAGACGAAGGCCTAATGTACGCGTCGTGTCCGGTGCGTTTTCAGATTCTTTCGCGACAGACGCGTGTAGGTACTCTTAAAATTTATTTGTAAAAATAAAAAGTGCTAGAAAAGCTTGAGTTATTAATTAAAAATGAACTAATCAATATTTATACTTATTAGATGTGGCAGTTTTTGCATTTTCAGCTTACCAAGCATATAAACAGTTTAAAATTAAAAGAACTGTCAAAGCGTCTGCTTCGCGTTAAAAGTAGAACATTGTTCTACTTTCGCGTCGAATCTGGCAAGCGCGGGAACCATTTGGCCAGCACGAACTTAAACGCGTATGTTGTAATGAACTGTCAAAGCGACGCGACGCCTGCAGCAATCAGGAAGCAGGAATGACCATAAAATCCGGAAACTCACGAACCAATCCATACATACACACCCCTCCAACTTGATTATCATACACCATCTTCAATCATAAGAATAAGTACATATCGAGCCATATCTGCTATTGAACCATGTGAGTTTGTGAAATAACCACCCAATGGATAAGCCCTTAATTATTCCGGCGGGAAGAACGAGCATGTGGGATTGGGATAACTGCAAAATTTAAATGTTGATATTAACTACAAAAACATAAAGAATGATGATTGTTGAAATTTAGCAAAACATGTAAGGATTAGTTAACTAAAAAACTCAGTCTTGATATTAACTGAGGTTTTTCTAATGATTTCAATCGCGCATGACACGTGGTGAGGCGCCCAAGTTGTCCGTCACTACGATCTGAGAGAATAAGGCTTTTTTTGAGAATTTCTTAGGTAAGCTGACTTCTCTAATTTGATACCCCGCGAAATTATACACCTGCTACCACTGTGTACTTAAGCGTGGATAAATCAGTCGTTTGTTGTCCGTTCTACTCTAAGAGAAGCGGCTCCGCACATAAACGATAGAGCCTTCAGTTCGTACATATATTGCAGCGACCTGGTATCAGAATGTCCAACAGTGGGCTGACATGTGCCCACCCCCCTCCCTCCCCAATGTGTCGAAGTTTAAAAACTTATCTGGCACATGCTTTGAGTGCACGCAATAGTTTACCTAAATGTCTGAGAAATAGGGTATGACGCCATCCACGTAATAAGTGTGGCAAAATCATGGCAGTGAACAGCCGCAGTCTCATGGTTTCATCAAAATGCGGAGAGACTGCATAGAGAGATCTCAGCCCATGATACACTTGTGAGCACATCAAATTTATATGTGCCTTCCATGTGAGATTGGAATCCATGAGACCCAGGTTTTTAACAGCTTTTGTTGAGAGGAATATTATAACCCATTAAAGTTATTGTGGTTATCTGCGAGGGCAGGTGAGAACTTCCCTTCGGTCTAATGGCGTTTAGAACCTCGCTGATGTCATGAGGGACTGAGTCAAAAGTTCTGCTAAAGTCTAGGAGCACATGAATGACAGCCCTATCGCACATGCCTCGAATATCAGCCGTGACTTCCACAAGAGCAGTGTAGGTAGAATGAAGGTGCCTGAAGCCAGTCTATTGTTAAGGAAATTGTTTGCTAATAAAGTCAGTAATCTAGTCAGCAACAATGAATTCCAGCTCTTTAGATTTTGCTGGCAGAATAGTGTTCGGTCTCCATTCAGAAATATTCATCGGGAACGCAATCTTGGGAATTGTTATCAGGCCGACGTTTCCATCTGCCTGAGAAGTGCGAGCTGGTTAAGAGCCTGAGGATGAGGTGCGTAATTCCTAGTATGATTTTATAGAACTTTATATGAGAATCTTTATATCCGACAGCATTAGATATGACTCGGAGGAAGGCATTTACAACCTCAATTCCGATACGTTATTCAGACTGAAGTTTGGCCTATTGACAGCATGGTCTAAATTAGCATTATGAACTGAATGAAAACCATCGAGCGTCGCATCTGTACCTCCAGTGGTGCGATTGGATGCCGTTTCGGGAATGGACTGATTAATATTTCGATGCACATTCGCCAGCGTGCCTGAGTTCGCTCCGCGCGCGTGTGTGTGCCTGCCAGCCTGCCTGTGTGTGTGTGTTTCTTTAATAAATGTTTTTTTATTCCATTCGAACTAAATGCTGCTTTACTGCACATCAATTGAATATGTAGTCGTAATGAAAAAAAAACGCAATAAGAACATTTCCTTGCTACTTAAAAGAAGAAGAAGAATATTTTATATCAAATTGTATGGCGGTGTGCAGTGCAAAGTTTGTGATTTTAAAAGTGAAATATCTCGGAAAGTGTAAGTTTCCCTGAAAAATAATTCTGATATTTGTGATTTGCGAGCGAATTGTAAATTATTCACAAAGTTTGAAGAAAATCGGTTACAGTGGTCGATTCTTGACTTATGCCAAAATTAGCAATTTTAGCAAAAATTGATAGTACTTACTTGTCCGTATAAGTCTCTTTGCTTTCCACCCAAAATGCGCACATAAGCATCCTTTTTTATTTCAAGTTTTTCATTTGCTTCTGGTGGAACTAAAAGTGTTTTTCGTGCTAATACTTTATCTGCCCCAAGTCCCATTCCTTTAGGTCGTAAAGTAGGCTCATCGGAACCTTTGGAAATCTTTTTCCCTTCTTCTTTCCAACCCATACCTCTGAGCATTGCTAAACCGAATTGTGAAATTGGAATATTTTCGTAGTTTTCCAAATTTGATTCTGCTGCACCCTCTAAAGGTAACTCATCAGATTTAACAGGAAGTGTTAAATTAGAGATAGTACTTTCCTCATCTTCTCCGCGAGCCTCTTTCAATAACTCACGCACAGCCTTTTGCTCAATGTTATCTTCTTGATTTTCGAGCACAACTTTCAAGCTATCTTCGTGCTTTTCTTCAGTAGCATTATCAACAATTCCATTTAAAACTTCTTGTCGTATTTTCAAACTCGCTAAAGCTGCAGATGTTCGCCGATTATCCTTCATAGGAATAATCAGTAATTTATCTTCCACATTGCGTTCCTGGCTGGAAAGAAATTATTATCATGTTGTTGCGTTGTAAGGATTTGAAATTTATTTATTTACTTTAACAATTTAATTGATTGTCCTTCAACACATTTGATTAATTCAACTTTATCCACAGGTTTCTCTTTAGGTTTAGTAAATACATTTAGCCTTTTAATTGTTTTATTAAACCCAAATGAGATCTTTTTCTGTTCCATGACCACTATATGTTCAAATATCTGATTTTCTACAAACGTTTGACATTACAGGATAGGAAAGAATTACAAACATAACCGCATAATTGGACTTGGTTATTGGTAGCCCGCAACATTATTAATGATTGGAAAAATTATCGGTTTTAATTACTATGTTTACATGAAGCGGATTGGACAAGACTAGAATTCTGGAATACACCTACTGCAGGTTGCGTTATGTATATTTGGCCGACCCCTGACAGCATAGGGCAATTCGGTTGATGTCTTGCGTATATTGGAAAACTTTAGCAATAGGAAGTAGCAGAATGATAAAAACCGAAGAAAGAATTAAGAGGAAGATGTTGGTAATTGATATAATGCAAATGATCCCAGAAATCTCATTTTACCAGAATAAATTTGTCAATTTCTCTCCGCGACGATTATAATGAATTAGTAGAGCTGACGCGGACAGCGCTGATTTTGTCTGTCAATTTTACTGACTAAAAACACTTTTATGTGTGACAATTTACTGACCAGTCAGTACTGACTTGGAAGAAATCTTGTAAGTTCTTACTACATTAGTTTATAAAAAAGACTAATCATTATAGGTTTACACGACCCTGTATCGGTGTCAGATGCTCTCAGTGTCAGTTCTAATGACTCGTGTAGTCCCCGGGTCAAGTATTTCTTTTCTGCTATCTTGAAAACTATATAATGTCAAATTACTATCACCTCAGCTGCCATGATTTTTCATCATGCAAGTAGGGATTACACGTGCAAAAAGTATGGCAGTGCAAGTTGCATGCAAGCTGTACTATCTCTCGTAATCCCCGGTTAGAGACAGTATGTGCATACCTATATCATATCGCATACTGCACGGGCAGTTCATTTTTTGATGAAGATAAACAGTGACAGGAAAATTTTCTTTTCTTTTACTCTCATCACCAAATAGTGAAATGCGATATGGTGTAGGACGGCCCTATGAATGTCATCACATCTCACGCCGGCGTCGTCGGTGTGTCTTCTAATCCTAAGAATGGCTATATTCTATTTACATGCTTAAATGCAGGGTTGAACCATGGTTGAACTCGGGTTCAAATCCATGTATACGCGACTCGAGTTGAAATTGAGTCGACTCGACTCGACCACGCTTGGCTGGCTTAGTCGAGTCAAAATGGTGTCCTATAAACGAGGAGTTGGCAGCTAACAGTTGGGATTTGTTTTATTAAGTTGTATATTTTTTGTGAGTTTATTTTGTTTATGTAAAAAAAATTTATAACTTTTATAGCTCCATTACAAAAAATACCATAATTAAGATGTTATATTGAATTGTCACTTCAACTATATTTGGATTGATCGGACCTCAACTCAATCTCTCAACACTGCGTGCTCAAAAAAATGAGTCGAAAACTGAACTCAATCTCGACTCATTCTTTGAACTCTGCATGTAAACATGGTATATAATCATGACAATTTAAGAACTTTCCAGACAAAATTATATGCAGCTGCACTATCCACATATTTAATTAAATTCTCAAATGCTATCCATCCTTTTCTTGTACGTTGAATTTTCTATACTGATTTCTACTTCTTTCAAATATATTTTCTTTATAGAAAATAGTTCAGTGATAAATCCGGTGACTGTTCCGAGAGCATCTAGAGCATCTAAGCGACCATAACCTATCTTTATATATCGTATTATTCATTGAAAGGTTGATTCGCACGAGTTTTGTGAAAATTTCAATAGGAAGGTAGAAATTTTGTTGAATTAAAAATGTTTGGAGGACCTCAGCCAATTCTGGTTTTAAGTAAGTTCAAGTTTTATATGAGAAAAACTTTTTATAATTAATATATCTTTTCATAGGCCAAAATACGAAGAGAGAATCGGGAAAAAAAGTTCAGCTGGAAAACATCAATGCCGGAAAGGTAGATCTTTTTCATGTTCATGATTCATATTTTCATCTATTTCTCATTTTGTTTGAGTTTAAATACGTCAAAATAGCAGTCGAAAATCCTTTGAATTACCTTCAAGGGAGAATTCGAATTTTCAAACCTAAAATACATAAATTTTACCATTTTTGGCTTTTATATTTATTTTATATTTATGAAATTTCTTTTTCGCGACATATAAGAAAATCAAAATTGTTTGTATTTGTTTGGAGTCGATTTTTTAAGCGGAAAAATTTGATACGTTTCCGTGAAACCAATTTTGAGCATTGTGCTAAGCTTAAATTCTTGCTTACTCGTGTTAATGCCAAGTTCATTACGCGCTCATATAAATATATGTTGGCGGGATACTTACAAGTCTTCGTACCTTAATAGGCTTTGTGAACAAAGATCAAGCGGATTCGCGTATATTCAAAAGGTATCCCTGTAAAAAATAGTAATAATAATAATTTGAAACTCCTATTCTTCATCCGCCGTGAAAACCCTAATTTTAATCTTTACATGCACTTATTCCTTCCATCCAACTGTATACCTTACCTGCTATTCTTTATAGAAAATAATATTTGCTGAAAAATACATACGTTTCACAATTAAATTAGCTATTTCTAAATAAATAATTTTACACAGGCGATCGCTGACGTCATCCGAACATGTCTGGGACCCCAAGCCATGTTGAAGATGTTGATGGATCCAATGGGTGGTATAGTTATGACCAATGATGGTAATGCAATTCTTCGTGAAATCACTGTACAACATCCAGCAGCAAAAAGCATGATTGAAATTGCCCGTACTCAAGATGAAGAAGTTGGTGATGGAACTACATCAGTTATAGTACTCGCTGGTGAAATGCTTGCTGTCGCTGAACCTTTTCTTTCTCAACAATGGCATCCGACCCTTATTATTCGGGCATATAGAGAAGCGCTCGAAGATATGATTAAATTGCTTCAAACAGAGTTAAGTATTCCATTGGATATTAGCAACAAGCAAAAAATGGCAGATGTAGTTAAATCATGCGTTGGCACAAAATTTATTGGACGATGGTCTGAGTTAGCTGTAAAAATTGCATTAGATGCTGTTGAGACCGTGACTGTTAATGAAAATGGAAGATTAGAAGTTGACATCAAACGGTAATTGATATTTTCAGTAAATATAAAAATGGTACCTTAAAAGTAGCCTTATATGTATATACTTTCAGTTACGCCAAGGTTGAGAAAATCCCAGGTGGATCAATTGACGAGTCTTCAGTACTTCGTGGAGTTATGGTAAATAAAGATGTTACTCATCCAAAAATGAGAAGATACATTGAAAATCCACGAATCATTTTGTTGGATTGTCCCTTGGAGTATAAAAAAGGCGAGAGTCAAACAAATGTTGAAATTGTTGGAGATCAGGATTTCACTCGTATGTTACAAATTGAAGAAGAGCACGTACAGAAGATTTGTACTGATATAATCGCTTTGAAACCGGACATTGTATTTACTGAGAAGGGAGTATCTGACTTAGCTCAGCATTATTTGATGAAGGCTAATATTACTGCAATTCGTCGTATAAGGAAAACAGATAATTTGCGTATTGCTAGAGCTTGTGGGGCAACAATTGTCAATCGTACAGAAGAACTTACAGAAAAAGATGTTGGAACTGGTGCCGGACTTTTTGAAATCAAGAAATTCGGAGATGAGTACTTTACATTTATTACTAAATGTAAAGACCCAAAGGCATGTACAATACTTCTTAGAGGTGCATCTAAGGATATTTTAAATGAAACTGAACGTAATCTTCAAGATGCCCTTTGTGTAACAAGAAATCTTGTCCTGGAACCAAGATTAGTACCTGGTGGCGGAGCAATTGAAATGGCAGTTTCCCAGGCGCTGACAAGAAAGCTTAAGGGACCATATCAATCTGTTGCACAGGCTTTAGAAATCATCCCACGTACTCTTGCGCAAAATTGTGGAGCTAATACGATTCGAACACTAACTGCCCTTAGAGCTAAACATGCCTCTCATTCTGGTGATACTGGCGTTTGCACATGGGGTATTGATGGAGAAACTGGAGAATTAGTTGACATGGCTGTGAGGGGTATTTGGGAACCATTGTCCGTTAAAATGCAAGTTTATAAAACCGCAGTTGAAACCGCCATTCTTTTGCTTCGTATTGATGATATTGTATCTGGATCGAAAAAGAGGAAGGACGGTAATGAACCGGCCACTCCATCCGAAGCTGCAAGAGAGAATTAATTTAATTTTTATTTATTAGTTTTTTTTTTTTTTTTTAATTTAAAAAATTCTTATTCCCTTTAATGTTATTAATCACATTTTGAACTTTGATTTATTTCACATGTCTGCAGAGTTCCATGTTAATACTTTTTGCATTGTAATACATAAACACTAAATAAAACTTACGGCATTTATACCCTCAAGCTCTGTGTATTTAATTCAATGGTTTTTATGGATAAGCAACTATTATGCAAAATAGTACCGTTACTACACAGTTTTCTTATTCAACTCCTTTAGTCCGTCGTGCGATATTGATGAGAAAGGAAAGCAAAAAATGTGCACTGTGGGCTACTACGTCTAAACTATAGGTATAATGAAAATTTGTAATGTCTACCTGCACATTAAGCTGTCATTCAGGTCTACCGGGGAATTCGATTTGATCTAGATTCCATCGAATAAGGTTTTTCATATAGCATTTTTTACTAGTAAAATTAATCGCATCGAATATTCTTTAGTGCCAATCAAAAATAACGGGCAATCGATTTCTATTGAATTTGGAAAATCTTCGATTCAATTGTATTAAACAATAGAAAATTCCCCTTGAATCGAATTCTCCGGTACGCCTGAATGTCTACTGCACATTAAGCTGTCATTATTGTCGTTTATTACAGAAATTATATTGGGAAAATGGATTGAGAAGTATGTATAATGTTAAAAGGTTTTTTTTTTGTCTACCTGCATAATAGTGGGAGGGCACGTTTACTTAGATAATGTTATTTTCCACAATTTTGATGATATTGATTTGAAACCTTCGGCAAAATATCAGAAACAATTCAGTTCAAATGCTACCGGGCTTAGATTTAAAAAAAAAATGTTTTTTTTTTTTAGAAAATCAAAAACTTCAAAAAACCGTGTTATTTTTCTCTCTCCCCTAAATACTTTTTCATGTACACACCAATTTTTATTATTTTCATACATAGGTTTTCCAAAGATATTTGTAAATGCTACCGGAGCTGTTTTTCTAAATTTGTTAATATTTGTAATGTTACAAAAACTTTTATAACTTTTAAAATTGAAACCCCTGTAACTTGAATAAAATTTATTGCTATACATTTACTTAACATGAGAATGAAGATTGATAATTTTATTCAGTAGCCCAAAACTGGATAAATCCCGTGAGTAGTTTATTTAAAAAAAAGCAATTTGTAAACTTCTATCTTGATAAAAAGTGAATGATTTATTCATTTCAATTCCAAAAAGCTTCTCGTAGTGACGACACGATCCAGTAGTCCAAGCAAATTCTCGGTTTTGTTTACATGTATGTAATTTTTAATAGCACTTTATAGGAATTATTGGTAAGCATTGGTAATGTGATTAGAACGAAAGCTCACGTTACTACTGCATAGTCAAAATTTTGGAACCGAGAACTTTATTTTCTGGCATTCAGCTTTAAATATAATTATACAGTTTTGGTCGCAGTGAAAGCTTAAAGGTGGGACTAGATATGCAAACTCCTTGGTAGACGGCCATTCATATATTTTTATTATTTATTTATTTCAATTAATTGCTATTTACATAGTACTTAACCTAAGCCTATGTTAATTTACAATTAATGTTTGGGCCCACGGCTACAAGGCCATCTGGGCAGTCATATATTTTTATTTTTACAAATACTCGGCAAACGACACGGTACTGAAGAATATTTAAAATGTAAGAAAGAGCCTATGAAATTTTTACAATTGAATATATACCTGGGCAGTTATTATAGGAACTAAATTTTCTATTAGGTACATTTTCGTAGAAAAATTTTTCATCATCATCTTGTCTTATTGGACTCGCGCAACTGGATAAATGCATTTGTTTGTAATATTATGGAAGCCTTGGACCAATAGTACATAACGATCTCGCACTTATTGATTTAAATAAAACATTTGATCATCACATCGCCTTTTTTATCTAATCTTATTAGTAGGTTTAGTTCAGGAAGTTTATACGTCTGTATAGTGAAGATTTACGTCAGCAGGCCCATAGAACTATAAAAAGATTACATAACTTTTCTCAACGAAGTTTTGCATAGAATCACCAAAATTCGATCTACCGTAAAGACTTATTTCGTATTTCTTTGAAACACTTTTACACCAGTGGGTGTTCTATGGGCTTTTGCTGTTGCATTACAAAAAGAAAAACACGTAAAACTGCACTGCATCATGTAGGGATCGTTGAAAGCAATTCGACATTACAGTTTTAATCAATGGCAATGTTTTAATTACCACGCAACCCGTTATCTCAATGCACAAATTATAAATTCTTTCCTTGGTCACTCCTTGAAAATCGTATTTTTTTTTTTCTAGCATAAATGCTGAAAAATAAGATTCGTCATCAAATCCATATATACACTTCCGGAAGTGGAAATAGTAGACATACATATATGGGTACGGATCTTTCCCATGAAATCCTGTCCTAAATCGGTTAGATACTGGGTGCGTTTATTGCCATCGAAACAGGTACTATTTGGCACTACAAACACACAATTCAGAGTACAGTACAGAAAGTGCTAAAAAAACAGAGTTAAAATGCTTAGTATTAAGCTGAGAGTTGACATAATGGAACAAAAGGTTTTTGTATAAATAAGTCATAAATTCAAATATTGCGATTATATTAAAATTGTTTATCTACTACAACTGTATACATGTAATATCATTTCAAAGACATTTACTTTAGCACTGGTGGATCTTTTAGATGTTCAGGTAATTTTTGCAGTTCTACTTTAGTTACCTTTAGGGCAACACCCTCAGGAAGATTTCTTTCAATATATTCCAAAAATGTGTCTACCGTTGATCCTGTAAGCTTATGAAAATTCATAAAACGAAAATACGTTCGTACTTCATACTGCACACGATGTTTTTTATAAATATGAATTGATTTTAATAAAACCATCCGATCATGATGTGCTTTTCTTACAGCCCAACTGAAAAAGCAAAGTATTCAGAGAGAACTCTATAAAAAAAAAGGGATGCATTTGTTTACCACTTTCCAATTTCAATTCCCAAGTGATTTGCAGCTGTTGTTGAAAACAATGAGTAACTCTTGAGAACAGCAGGATCAGCACCTTTCAGTTCAATTTCTAGTTTACTGTAAAGTTTGTCTTCAGTTGGAATAGTATGACTATCTACGATTGTTCGACTTTCTGGAGCTAGTTGTGTTGAAACATTTAATGCTGAGAAATTCTTGTAATGCAACTGGCCACGTTCTACTGCCAACAAATTATTTATGGGATGTAACAATTTTCTAAATGTCTATAAGATAAAATATTATTACTTTGCTCTGAAGCAATGATAATTTAAGGAATTTACCTGCAACATTTTCGATTTAAGGTTAAAGATGCGAGAACGGAAAATTTACTTCATCCCACCATTCTAAAAAAAAATCAGAAACGTCAAATTTGACATTTGGACAGAACAAAAATTCTAAATTAAAAGTATTGCAATGGAAATTATTTATCGCAAGACAAATTAAGAATTTTTACTTTGATAAACCAAATTAAAATTAATTGCAAATTCAAAAATAGATACATAACATTTATTCGTCCTTCAGTCCTTTCTGTAACCGCTGTAATCAAGCAGTTTCAACGTCCTTTTTGTTTTTATTGTGTTGTATGCCTTGAGACTTGCTTTGAAGAAAAGTCAAAACTGAAAAAGTCGTTTTGTTTTGACCATAGCAAATTTTGACCTCGATGAATTGGAATTTTTCAATATAAACAAGCAAGGAAAATGATTAATTATTACTTAAAATGTCTATTAATATTACCGTTCATGGGAGTCCCGTAAAATGTTCAAAAAAAAAGTTTTTACTTGATGAGGAGCGGTGGAAAAAAGATTCAATTCAAGAAAGAAGAAAATTGCGCTTGGAACAGGTAATTAAAGAGTGCGTGCATCTTGCGGGTTCAAAGTAAACATTTAATTATTTATTAATGGTTTGTTTCTATATTAAGAAAAAGAAATATTTAGTTTTATTAGTATTAGGTACAACGAGTCTTACCCTTAAGCCCAATATAATTTATTTTCTTTTTATAATTTTTACTATCTAAATTGATTTCAGATAAATGTTAGTCGCTTCCTACTCGACCATATTAATCCCACCGATCTAAGTCGTAGGCATCAGATTAGAATTAATAATTTAATATTGAAATTTTTTGTGTTTGTCTCCATTTAAAGATCCTTTTCAAGGATGTTGAAAGCCACTCGAATCTGCTAGTAGGTAAGGAGATTGAACGCTCGATGGTTAGAGGACAAAATTAAATCTGGTAAAATCTACTACTACCTACTAAGCTCAATAATAATTATTTTCCGCTTATTCTTCAAATTATAGGTATTTTCAATCTGAAGTTCATTTACTGTTTTTTATTCGTTGGAAAACTACACTTGTAACATATATCCGCAGAGGGTTGACTCAACTTCAATGTACGATACGTTTGTGGGATTGAACGTTAAACCTACAAAGTCAAAGTATAATAATATATAAGGATAATACATTGTTTACTTTTATTCTCTGCAATATTTCATCCAAGTACGATCTAAACCGTTTAAATTGCAGTCCTTGCACACCCTAAATATGTAGCTTATATATAACAAAATTCTTCTGCCCACATTCTCAAAAGCGTGTCTAAAATTTAAGAATATAGCCACCACAGCATTGGCATCAATCAGTTCCTGTTTCCATTCAAATATTAGCCAATTTAACGCTGTTTGGCATATATGTCCACCCTTGAATCCTGATTGCTCTTCTATCAGAAGTTTGTAAGCTTCTATGTAATCTACGAATTGATTTGCCACATGACGTTCAATAATCTGCTCATCTGCATGAAGCATATTAATTAATCTGAAACTCTTCGCAGCTTATTGTATTGATCACTTTCTCAGTTGGGATAACTGTCGACTCTCATTAGGAAAGAAATTTAAAGCTTGGTGCTGCGCTCGTATTTTTTCTTCTTCAATAACTAAAAAAGACAGTGTTGTCGTGAAACCTTTTATTTTCAAAGTTCTTAGCATTATTTACTTTTGGTTTAAACAAGGATTTTGTAGAATAGTTTTGAATAATAAAATGAAAGTAAAAAGATGTATGATTCATAGAAAAGTAATCTTAATTTCTAAAATCTATCGCATCGTTATAGGTATTATTATAACTCTTGACAACATCTATTTCCGAAGTAAAAAAAACTAGTGAAAATTATTCGCCGATTTTTAAGAAACCATTAAATTAATTAGTAATAATTTCTTAAATATATTTCATATAGGTACGACAACAGTCAAAAGATCTTGCATCTAGAGTACGAAACAATGTAGAGCTTGCGAAAAAAAATCAATTACAAAAGATTGAGGATATAAAAGAACAAGAATTAAAAAATTGGCGTGAAAAAAACATTTGCCAAAAACATAATGATTATCAGAAAAGTATTATGCATGTCGGTTTAGCCCACAGAACTGCTGAAGAAGACGAAAAGAATAACAGTATATTTTCCAGACCATGTACTGGTAGAAGTACTGTTGTATCGTCAGTTAATGGAATTGATGATAAATGGGGCGAAATTCGCCCAACTGAACCAACTCCAAAGAAAAGAAAAACTCTTTCAGCAGCTATGACTTACAAACACTTTTGTAAAGAAAAAGCTAAAAAGAAGACAACAAAATGTTGCGACAAAGAAAATTTATCTAATTCTATGAATACTATTGAGGAAAATAATGAATGTAACCCTTTAGTTCATATTTATCCAAATATACAAGTAAAACAAAAAGTAGATATGTCAACCACAGACGACTCTTCATATTTGGACACAAAAGCGCGGGACAGAAAATATTCTTCAAAAAGTCCTTTGCCGTGTTCGGAATCCCAAGATAAAAGTATTATAAGATCTCCATGTAAGCGGATGAGATCTAAGTCACTAAATGGGAATAAGCATAAAAACAAATTAGTAAAAACGCCATCAGTAGTTTTAGCAATCGACTCTGAGTGTGATTCCTCTGAAATGGATATAGAAGATTTTCATGAAAGTACAAACATGAAATTTAGTAGAGTTTCATCGAAAACAAGTAATGCTGTGAACGGGCAAGATAAAATTCCGGATTCGTATTTCCCTTCTGATTATAAAGCTTCAGATTCTTCTGTTGAAATAACACAAATGGCAAAAACACGATTTACCCAAATCTCGGATTTAATAAAACAACACGATGATGCTAAAAAGAATGATGATCTTTTAATAGATGGTGAATCTAAAATGGACACTTCTTGTTTGAATGGTAGACAGGAATCACCTCTATTTAAAAAAAGAGACGCTTCCTGCTCAAGTGTTAGAGAGAAATCATCACAATCTCAAAAAAGAGATTTATCTTCTTCAAGTGTTAGACAGAAATCACCAGTAACTAAAAAATGTGATGCCTCTTCTTCAAGTGTTAGACAGAAATCACCACAATCCCAAAGAAGGGACGCCTCTTGTTCGAGGGTGAGACGGAAATCACAAATATCTAAAAAAAGAGATACTTCCTGTCCAAGTGTTAGACAGAAATCACCAGTATATCAGAAAACAACCAATACAGCTCAAAGGAAGAAGATAGATGAAGAAAGTAAATTTAGTAAAGCAAAATCTCCAGATCGTTTAAAACGTAGTTCGAATTTAAAGTCAACTTCAAAAGTTTCTACTGTAAAATCTGATTCCACTGCACAGCAGAACAATCGCGTTCAGTTTTTTGATTACTGTAATAAATTTGAAAAACGCTATGATCATCCTAATGTAGTAAGAGGAGAAAATCCACGGGAGGAGGTTAATGCGATGCAACAGGCAGAGTTAGAAACACAAGCACGTAGTACACAACTTGCAGAACTGGAAAAATTAAGGTAAGTGCTATAATTGTTACACTTTGAGGCTAGATTAAATTCAGTCATTTTTATGGTAAGAGCGTATGTGGGTTTCTATAGTCATAGTATTGTATATGATTTATAATCGCCAAATAGGTTGTCATTGTATAAGCTGATTTGTGGTTGGTAAGTCACTATCAACGGTTGAATTCGTAAATTGTCTGTTGATTAGATGCTATTTACTTATTCAGTCTACCGATTTAACAATCTTCAGACAGGAAATATTACATAATTACATACAAGCTATGTATACATTGGGCAAGCATTAGAAACAATCATAGACCTCTCATCATAGAATGATTAAATATCATTATTAACATAATCATAGACATCATTATACTTGAGGAATCATTAATTTTAGAAATTATTATAGATACATTAATTAAAAGCAGACTTTTTCCTTTGAAATATACATAGACACATGTCAATTACAAAGTTGTATAGAATTATATCGAATTACAACGTTATATGGAATTATGTCGAATTACAACGTTATATAGAATTATATCGAATATATCCTTAGAAAACACAATTAAATGTCGATTGAAGAATTTTTTAATAGAAAGGGTTAAGGAATAATGCAGAAAATGGAAGGAGAAGCACAGGACCAAGTCGAGGTGGGAATCGAACCCACCAGGGATGCTAGCCAGCGCGCTTACCAACTGAGCTACCGAGGCCACAGCGCTTTTTGTATTTATTTACATATTTGGTCTATTGCTTAAGTTATTTCTCGAAATAATGTTTTGTGACTTGCATGTTATCAAAGTTCTCTGCTGTCTGGGCTTTATAAAAGTAAAATCCAGGGAGCTCACAAATCCTTCCAAAATATTGTGATTATACAATTGCTTTGTTAGACCTCTTCTTGAATGCGCAAGTCAGGCCTGGGCCCCTATTCTGCATTCTCGCTCACTTATGACTGTATGAGAGAAGTCACTCACTTCGATCTCACTCACCCACCATTTAGGAATTCTAGAAAACAAATGGAATGAGATGTACACTGTTAAGTAAAATAAACCACCACATTTGTGGTGAATATTTTTGATGTGTCAATCAGTTGTTTCTTGCTTAAGGAAAGTGCCCAGCATTGACTTTATATATGCTATAGAGCCTAAACTACTATCCATACAGGAAAATAGTCTTCTAGTAATTTACAGCTTAGTTACTTATCTTCTCAAAGGTTAAACTTACTATATACCAAAATAATACAATAGTTTTGATTACAAAGTAACCTTACCATTTTACGTTCACTAACTCTCAGCTGAATAATAATTGCAATGATTATTCAGATGAGAGTTTTTGCTTGAGGAATCGTAGTCATTTGGTTCAGATAAATGTTTTTATACAATTTTGTTAGGAAAGCTATAAAAATTTTATTTCGATTCGGAAGATAAGAGAGCTAGCTTAAGATTATCAGAACACCATTTTTCTGTATGAATAGTAGTTTAGGGCGGAGGAGCTATTCAAATCAAACACAAATGGCCGTCGAGTACCGTATACCCAGTAGTAATATCTCACTCACTTTCTCACAGAAATCTCACTCACCTTCCAGAATAAAGAAACAAGTGTCATCGCGTAAGTGAGTGAGCTTGCAGAATAGGGGCCCTAAGGCTGGATTCCGCAACTTTGAATTTACTCATGTACACAAAATTTTGTGTACACCACCTTGTTCCGATTCCGCAAAAATTGAAGTGAGTTTTTTGTCAAAATTGTGTACATATTAATATTTTCTCACGGCCATTTTGATCGTGAATTTTGAGGAGGTACCTGTGAGTTTTAGTCGAGCGGTATTTTCAAAATTATTTGTTATGTTATTTATTTTACCTTTCTCTAAGCCGTAGTCGCCTTAATACTAGTGAATTCATGTAACTCATTTCTTATAACTAAAATCAACTTCTTCAAAAAGACTATTTTCTCACTCAAACATAATTCAGCACAGAAAAATTTTCATTCATAACTTAAGTGTACACAGATTCTTACGGAATTGCTTAAAATTCAAAAGTGTACACTTTCCCTCACGGTGAATTTTTTAAATCGTGTACTGGCAAATTCTTCACAGTTACGGAATCCAGCCCCTGGTCCTCATATTACGCTACATATGTTGACCATATTCCGTATGTTGTTTTTTTTTGTATTCATAAGCCAAACTTAGGGGCTATCCTATGATTCAAAGCATGGCAGGAAGGAGAAGGGAAAGGGTTAGGGGACATGAGATTGGTGGAAAGACAGAAGTTGGTAGACTGTTCCACATTTGCACAGTTCTGGATAAAAAAGAGCATCACGGAATTTTAGTGTACGGCTGAAAGGACGAGAGCTGCTAGCAGCGCGATTGCTGCGTGCAAGAGTTACAATCTGCATGGGATCATACTAGATATTTTATCAGAAAATTGACCATGTATGTAGCAATAAACCCGGACCAGATGTGGGAATTTTATTTCATTTTAGGTTTGATATAGGACTTGTAGAGGAGCGCTCGATTTGATGGGGTTAAATATTTCTTACAAAATTTCAGAAAGCAAAGACATTTCGTATTGTTTGTAATCATGCAATCTTGTTTGACATATGCGTTATTCCCTTTGAAGTCCGTAAGAAAATGATGTGAAAGGAGTAAATGAAAAAAGGAAAGCAGATCATCACTGAATACTAAGAAAGCCGAAGAAACAACAGAGGTTTGGCAACCAGATAAAAAGCTTTCAATTCATAATAGAAGATGAGGAGGAGCCAAGTGCTTTAAGTTTGCCTAAAATGGCCTAATGCCAGACACTATCAAAAGCTTTTGAAACATCTAATGCAACGATTTTGCACTCACCAAAATTCTGAAGAATACAGTTTCAATGTTCTGTAAGAAAAGGCAGCAAGATTCCAGATGAGCGTCCAGTCCCGAAGCCATATTGGCGATCGTTGACAAATTGGCAAAAAATAAATTCCCGGATCTCAAAATAGCAGCGGAACACTTCACTTGCTAATATTATTTTGTTTTTTCCTTTCTATAAACGAGAGTGCTGCCTGTATAATTACACAATTCTCCTAGTACAGATCCAATTTCTCCTGTCACATCTCTGGAACTTCACTGAGAAATTATTTCTGAAGAAACGAGAAAGTAATTTAATCTCACCTTATATAGAAAAAACGTGAATAGAAAACTTGTAGCAAACGCGAGAAGCTTTGGTAATAAAAAAAAAAAACTGCCTCGATCGTAGATAGTTGCGCACACTAAAGCGCTAATTCCTTAAACTAAAATGAATATTTTTCGCGGGAAAAGTACTCAATTAACTCAAATTTACAATTATACGAAACCTTTATAAAGAACTGTTATAAGAAATTTTCTTTTATAATTATTTATAGACAAAAATGCGAGGTGCGGTCTCAAAAAGCTCTTGAAAGAGAACAAATTCGACGAGACTATGAAGCACTTACAGCAAAACTAGAGGCTATGACGAAAGGAAAAACCAAATCACAAGGAATTTCAGCTGACGTAGGTTTCAATCCGAATAAATTTTCAGTGATAATTACAAAAATATATTTTTAGGCCCATTTTTTTTCGGACACAAGATTAAATAAAATCACAATAGGGCGACAAAGTAAAATGAATACGGCAGTAGAAAGTGTCTTACAACGTCCTGCTTTAATAACATGCCCTGAGGTCGAGAGTATTCCTAAAATAGTTAGTTCAGACGGCATTAACAAAATCAGTCCAACTGATATAAATTTGGCGTCATATAAAAAATCTGCTGAAGATGACTTCAATACATTAAATTCATCGGATAGCTGTGCATCAATTTTGCTCAATTATGTAAATGGTCAAAGTAAATTAATTACTGAAGATCTTGATAACTGTGATAATAGTGAGAAAGCGAAGAAATTGAAAGAATTATTAGATAAGATTAATTGCTTGCAGAAGAGATTGATGGAAGAACTTGAGAAAACTAAAGACAATACAAAAAGTCCAGATATAGAAGATGTAGTTGACAACATAAGCGTATTACGTAAAGAGAGGGAGAAAATATTGCTTGAGGAAGAAACTGAAAAGAAACTAGAACAAAGAGAAAAAAAGCTTAAGAAAAAAGAAGCCATGCTAGAAAAGAAATTAAAAGAATTTTTTGAAATGCGAAAAGATAATATACAGTGTAGCAGTTCGACTGATGATGTGCCTTTTACTAGTGAATCAATTATTTTCTCCCCTAGAAAATTGAAAGCAAACAAGCCTGTTGAAATAATTATTAAAGTAAAAGAAGATAAACCCAAAAGGATAGTAAAATCTCCCTTTAAAAGCCCCCGAAAACGTTCTAGTTTGATAAATATTATTCCACGAAAGAAAGTGAAAACTCCAAAAAAGAAAGAAAGGAAAGTTGCTGAAAAAGAAGTGCAAACAATTCCGCAAGCCGATGAAATCTCTAGTTCAACGTCGTACCAAAGTCCTCCAAAGGATATTTGTACAGCGTTAAGCATTGTCCTTGAGAGAAATCTAAAAACTAAACAAGCAGCTTCTTTAGAAAAAAGTAGGGAGGTAACAAGTACACCTAAGGAAATCAAATCAAAAGATGCACCACCTCAACGCTCTGCTTTAACTAAAAAGAAACAAAATCCGTCACTAGGGCATTATATTCAAAGGTTACTAGGAATGTCTCGACAATCAATTGAAATGTTGGGAGTAAGTTCGTCTGAAGTGGAAACACCGTCCTCTTCCATTGTCAATACTTTAGCAAATAAATCAGAAACAGAATCTGATTCGAGTCAAAAAGAACGAATTAACCGCCTCGAACGATTTATTGAAGACAATTATAGCTTCTTAGGTGAAGTAGAAGAGTCACTTAAAACTAGTATGTCAAACTCAACTGATTCCAGTCTGAGAGCTATTGAAGAGATTTGGAAGCGGACTTTGAAAAATAAAGAACATCAAAAACAAAAGGAGGCAAATTTCAAAAGTCTAAAACCGATCCTTAAGAAAGGGAAACATTTACCAGTACTTAATAAATCTCCGGATGATATTCCTGTGCATAATGACAAAGGAGCAAAATGTCAAGATGCCGATAAAATAGAGCTAGTAAGCAAATACACTCAATTAACAGATAATTGCACTCAGCGAATTGCAGAACTAACCGAAATGATAAACAAAGTACGTCGGGAAAAACAAAAAATATTAGAGATAACCCTTTCGTCTGGAAGTGGAAGTGCACGTACCACCACTGAATATGTAGAATTTGCTGAAAAGCCTCTTAATAAAACTGAAAACAGTAAAATATGTGAGGAGAGAATTTTAATTGATGACGCTGAAAAAGTTCGCTTAGAAAAAAATAAGCTGACCGGAGTTAGTCGGGACAGTGGAATTTCAATGTCAAGACCCTTGACAGCTTTAGATTTCCGTGAAAGTCCCGCTATGCAGATTTGTGACAAAATCAGTCCTCCTCCTCAGGAGCAATACGAACCAGTTTTGAAAGATATTCCAAAACCTGGCAGAATTTGTACATCTCCTCTTGCAACATTACAACCTGTTGCACAGAAAATAACAGAATATCTTGGCGATAAAAGTAAAAAAGGCAAGCCGCCAGCATCAATTAAACGTTTTAGCCCTCAACTAGTTGAAGATGTGCCCCATGAATTGTCTACAATACTTGAAGTTGATACATCGGCAACACCACGTACAATTGTTCCTTTAACGGAAACACTCGAATTAGAGAAGCAAATTGACAAAATATCTTATTTGAAATTTCCAACTTTCGATGAATTTTCCAGAACTAATCAGCTCGATTTGACGCACTTTGATCCTGAAATAAGTTCAAAGTTGCAACTAGAACTCCAGGAGCTTGTAAAAATATCGAATAATGCAAAAGATCTGCAATATAAAGAATTTTCATCGGATGGAAAATATACGCAAAATATTGATGAAGATGATGGTGATGTACAAGAAAACGTTGATAACTTAATACAGTCCTTGAAACTTCTTAATTTAAGTTTTAAACGATTTCCGACACATCAAGAATACCTTCAAAAGCTTGGTACTTCAGATTTAATGAATTCAAAAAGTATTGAAGGCTCAGAAAGTACTGAAAAGAAGGATACAAATGCTAGCAGGTCTATTACTTCAATTGAAAGTTTTCCTGATATTGTAGAAGAACTTCTTCGGAGAAATATTATAAAGCATGCATTTCGATATCAAAGTAAACAAGATAATACTTCACACAGCTCTGAAGATTTAAAAAGCAGTTCTAAATCAACAAACTCTATTCACTGTGAAACATCCTCTGAGGATGGTAATCAGTTTAATGTTAAACAAAATGGTATAAGTACTAACAAAGAATCAAGCAATAAGAGTCCTCCTAAAAATACTACACGAAAAAATACAAGAATAGAAGAACGTGTATTGTCAGGGATGGAAGTAATAAAATCTTCATCGAATCAGAGCAATTCCGACAATATTGAGAAAGATTTGGATAGAATGGGATTAAAATGGGCTAGTTTGATGTTGAGAAAATCACAACGATCTCAGGAAGTTCCATCGAGTAGCACATCTTCAAGTTTTCTACACACTCCCAGAAAAAAATCTCCTAAGAAACATGATAATAGAAAAAAGTCTACAGAAGCAGAGGTATGTATTCGGTGTTAAAAGGAAATCTTCAAACCTTTCGTTGTATTTGTAGTAGACTCATTTCTGTATATGAGAACTTTCTCCCAATTTTTGTCCATTATATCTGTTCCTGTATTTTTTGTGGGAATAAGCTCGGCACGGGATGCATCTATCTCGTTTTGCTCTGCTTTCCGTTCGATTCAGTTGTCTGTATTTAAAGACCACCTTCCGCATCCGTTTTGTTGATCCTGACCCTTTCATCTTTCGTACCTTCAGTTCTTATACCAAAGTATCAAATCTTGTTTACTCTCTCGATCTTCTGTCCATTAAGAAATAATCTTTTCCTATGTTTGAGTTGTTGATGTGCATAATTTTCGTTTTACAGACACGTATATTCCTTTAGACCACTCACTATGCTCTTTCGTAGATGCTCGCAATATTGAATCTATTTTATGTGTTCTGTGGGAAATAGTGAAATATGTAGTTCACATAAAATCTCGATGATATTGGCTTAGTTCCACAATTTTTCTGCTCCTTCAATTATATCTTTGATAGCAATTATAGATCAGAAAAATTGTTCAATCGTTAAGGATGGAAAACTTTCACTTCTGGTAAATCATTTTATATTATCCAATTTTTGTGCTATCTATAAGATTAGGCAAAGGCAATGTGAAGGAAGGACTAGAGTTCCGTAGACTGAATTTTTCTTTGCAAAAGTTGCCGATCAGGATTTATGGTCTGTTCTTTCAATGTTTGATCAATTATGTCTTTAATCCAATATAGTATCACCTTTGAAGTTAACTTTGCATCGAGAAAACGTTCTGGTGGTATTTGTTGGCAAACTTGTTCCTGCTATATTGATCAGTTTGTTTAAGAATTCTTTGAAATCAGTTTCTTATATTGCATGCTTTCTACTGATAACATTAGATTTTCTGTCTGTGTATTTCAACTGAGTATGATGTTACGACTGGTTGGAAGTACTATTGCTATCGAATTGTCTAATGCCGGTGTTGAGCAGAGCTTAACGAGTGCTTTTCGTCTCATTAATTTGATGCCAAACTCGTCCATGGGTGGCTTATGCGGTCCTCAAGATCTCATTTGGCATTTAGTTTTTCGATATATTCTTATTTTTACAATGGATCGATCGTTGGGCCAATTCAAATTAGCTGCGTTCAATTCAGATCGGTAGCTGATTAGTTTAATTATTATTTATTTGATTTTCTTTGAATATCCTTTACTTAGTAATTAAATAAAAAGTGAAGTGTGAAACTAAAATCCGATTTCGTTGAGTGTGAGCCGGATGAGTTACAGGCCACAGGTTTTTTTAAGGAAGTGATGGTTACATTCAATATCTGCTCTCTGCTCCTTATTGCGGACACCCAGAAGAGAATGCCTTTATATACGGCTAATGGCAATTTGTGCAGTTTGATTTGGTATGACTTTATTTGGATACAGGCATTTACCGGATATGAAGTCTGATTGGTTCCTATGTCATAGGTGTTAAAGAAATCGGTAAGTGTATCTTTCATTGTGTTGGTTTGTCTACATGTCCAAATCTGTCATATATTTGACATTCATATCTTCCATTAGAATGACGAACATATCATCTCTAGGTATATAGAGCTCAGATGGACGGCGATTAGAGCTGAAAGTAACCACATAATTTGCTATACGTACTATCCGGAATAATTAGGTTTCGATTCCTCAAATCCGGGTATCCGATAGTCCGGATCCTAGTATCCAGATCCGAGCTATCCGGATCTGGATCCGAATTATCCATATCTGTCGGGTCTGGACCCGAGCTATCCGGATATAGGAAAACCTAACAAACGAAATAAAAATCAACAACCGCAGCAGCAAAACAAAGAGAAATGTGCGGTGAGCTCCCGACTTTTGTCACTTGCATTTTCCTGTCGACAATTTTCACTTAATTTCTTCAGGTAAAATCTGTCTCTTCTTTGTTTCCTTTCGTTCCTATGAATTTTACATAGTCGTGTCACTTGAAGTGAGGTGACAACCATAATAAAGCTTATAGCCTCGCCTTGCCTCGTTGTGCACGTACCCTAAGAGATTTAAGACTTAGTATAAATGATGGATTTGCAAGGTGCATAATATACATTTATTTTCAGAATAATTGCTCTTGTCCAGAAGAAAGTCTCAACAGTGATACTCAAAAAGATAATATCGATGGACAACCATTAAATCTACGAGAATTTTTGGCAAAAGAGCTTAAAAAGCGGACTCATACATTATCGTGCTCTTCAGCAGAAGACTCTTTAGCTAGCCAAATTTTACGTTCTTTGCTTGGATCAGAGAGTAATGCGTCAATATCGAAACAATCAAGCAATGAAGCTCCGAATTCTGATCAGCTTAATAGAATTTTAACATCAACACCAGTTCCAACAAGATCTACATCACCAAAAAAAAATTCCACCAGTACTGGGTCTCAAAGATTATTTTCAGGTGAAAGTCTCTCCTCTGTACGATATAGCCACAGTGGAAGTGAGGCCAAGAATAATATAGAAGCCAATGCAAACAATAATTCAGACGATAATTTAATTGCACCAAATGCAAAACTCGAATCAGAAAAATTAGCCGATAATAATTATTCGAATGAGAGAGATAGTTAGCGACAGGAGGCGATATTTTAATTAACAAGTGACATTTTTTTTAGTAAAATAATTATTTTTTTTGGTGTTTAAAGTTGATTCTATTAGCGATTATTATTATCGTGTATATTTTTTATAAATTGATTACTTTTCTCAAATCCTTATACGCACTTTGTTTAATTACTAAAATTTATTTATAAAGATTATTTTAAGGTAAGAGAAATAAAATTAAAAAATTTATTTATATATTTTTTCTCAGGAAACCTTGAATTACAAAACTAGGGCACTTTCAGAAGGGGATTAAGTCAAATTTATATTACTTTCCCATTTCTAGAAAATAGAGTGAGTACTTTCCCGGGAAGCCACATATGCATATAAGCGTCAATACAACGACAAATTCTTGTCATTTGTCGTCAAAATTATGTGACAAATATGATTTGAAACTGTGAGCATGGTTGACGGCGATTGCCACATAAACAATAGTTAAGAATATCACAGTAATGTTAATAAATTCTGTGATATTTGATTCACTTATATCTGTGACATTTAAATGTCGGCATTTTGTCAAACTATAATAAATAGTACCTATATAAGTAATTAAAACTAGTTGTAAAAAAAAACAAAAATAAAAAAAAAAGATTAATTATAAATATAATCAATTTTAATATTTATTGCCAAAATATGCCGTTTCAAATGTGTTGTAGTTCGCCCGAAATTATTAATAACGTCCTGCATTGATCGAGTTTCGGTTGTTATAAGCTCCTGGTTGTACCAGATAGAATCTGTAATTATATTAATTAGATATGAATTACTTTATCACGGTCTGAAGATGTGTATACAGGGAGTTTCCCCTTAGGAGGAAATAGAGCAGGAGGTGATAGTACGCACCTAGCCTAACAAAAAATTGTATTGCCGGGGGGGGGGGGGGGGGGGGCAATATCAACCGTTTAGGGAGTTTTATAAAATGTACTGGGCGCACGATCACAGTTAAGAGCTTATTGTATGCAGAACTTCATGGCGTTTCCAATGACTGCTCAACCAGTCCCATACCCCCTTTTCTCAGGAGTTCCGGGGGTCTAAACAAAATATTTCGGATTTTTTTTTTTACTTTGGCCTCTGTTTTTGTAAAACTGTCGTTAACATAACTTTTTTTTATAAAAACTATAAACTGTATACTCTTCTGTTTAATTTGAGCTATTATACCCTATGTGCTATCTCCAGCTTCTAAAGAGTTATTAGCTCAACATTATTCACGTCATACCGAAGTCAGCCGACATTTTTTTAAATTATGTGTTTTCAGTCACTAAGGGAACAAATTTAGGTTTGAGAATAGCTTTCAGAATAGGTTATTAGTTAATAACTCTTAAACGGCTGCAGATTTCATATAGAGTTTAATAGGTCAAATTAAAGAGGAGAGTCTACAAGCTATAGTTTTTATAAAAAAAAGCTATGTTAACGACCGTTTTGCAAAAAAAAAAAAAAATAGAGGTCAAAGTACAAAAAAAATCCGAAATTTTTAGTTTAGACAAGCATAACTCTTGAGAGGAGAGATGAGGTACGGGGCTGGTTGAGCAGTCGTTGGAAAGGCCATGAAGCTCTGCAATGAGCTCTTAACTGGGATCGTGCGCCCAGTACTCGGTTGATATTGCCTCCCCCCCTCCCCGGCCATACAATTTTTTGTTAGCCTGGGTGAATACTATCATCTCCCTCTATTGACTTCCTAAGGAAAAACAGACTGTATATTTTAAATTCCTTACCTATTTTTTTTATATAAGACCTCATTTGTGAAACTGCCAATGCTAAAAGATTTCTTAATAAAATATAATACAGGCAAAATTCAGCTTGCAAGCCCGGCGTCTTTCCTTGCTCCAACGAACAGACACACAGTGTTGAATTCTTTTCAATGAGTTCTACACCGGTGCGGTGCAGCTTTACGTGTTTTGTTGATGAATATTAGTTATTTTTCAGTGACCAGTTAAATTATACACACACTGCAGATCTTAATTGATTTGGGATACATAGACTTTCATCAAGCCATTTGGTCTACTTATATACAGTTGCACATCGACAGCATAGGAAACATATGATATTACGTCAATAATGTCATTTATATAAAGGCCCAGCAAACCTTTTTCACTTAAAGAAACTGAGTGCGACCACTTAAAAAGTCCTTGAGAAGTTTTGCTGCAGACAAAGAAAAAAAGCCTTTGGAAGTTTTCTTAATAGCTTGCAATGATTGATAGAATCGAATGCCTTCCTGAAATTAAGCAAATCAAGAATTGTGAGCTGATCTTTATCTATAGCTTCGTGAATTGATTATCTGATGTAACCTTGAGCATAGCAGTCTACAGCTATGATTCGATCGGAACTTAAACTTGCCAAGTAGTTAGACATCCGCTTCAATCGTTGAAGTTTACAGTCTGTATAAGAATTATCTTCTCCGGCCTGGCCGATATGACAAGAGGGATTCGCTCTTATTCTGTGCCACTTCGATATTTATTCTTCATTTCTGATTTTACGAAACAAGTCCCGTGTTGCTTTAGTGATTTTGTTTAAAAGAAGTGATTAAAAGTTATTTATACTTTATAATAGCGAGAAACAATAGTGAAATATTGTTTTGTGGAAGACGTTTTATATAATCGAGGTTCCGGTGTTTTCATTTATACATACTGATGAAGTGCACTGTGCTGAGTTGCAGAAACAATCGGAGTTGTTCCCGTAGGAACTTATTTTTAAGGCAAATTTAATTGTTTCAATACAAAATTGTAGTGTCTTAACCTTTAATTAACGACGTGTTAAGTTATAGCAACATTGCTGACGTGCCGTTAAATTGACGTCAGTTTTAGTTAATTAGTTGAGGTAATAAATTAAGCTTAGTATTATTAATATTTTATTATTCTTAATAACAGTTTTTTATTCAAATATTTTTATAGCAACTTCTTAATTGAAGATATAGCTAGCTCAAGAAAATCAACTAAACTTCTTAGAAAATAGAAAAAAAAAATAAAACTATTATTACTTTTAATAACCTTAAAATAAAAAAATTAAAAAAATAATATGAGTAACAAATCCAAAAAAACTAGGTATGTGAAAGGAGAATTGGCTGCACATAGCCTTTTTACACGAAATACAAGCAATGCCAGCTCTTCTTTTAAGTTTTGGAGGACATATAATACATGTCTTCCTCGGTTGTAAAGTAACTGATGGTAGTGATGAAAGTGATGGATGAAGAGGAGTATCATTAGGGCCCAAAATACGAGTTATTGTCAGTCTTAATTCCCTCTGAAGTCTTTCGTTGATTGATCTTCTTTGCATATGTGGCGTAACCAATTCAAATGCCAATTTCATTAGGAACTCTCCCCTTTCGGTGGCTGCGCCTGATGAAGAATATAGGCATTGCCGGTAGATATATCTAAGAGTTGGAAGAATAAGACCATACGCAGGCGCTGCGTCCTGCAACTGCAAGTATATATAGAGCTTTTTTTTATCGAGTTCGTCGACAGCTCCTTTGGATTATTATAAAAAAATATTACTTCTGGTTTTCCATTATCATTGTCAATAGCTTTGCAATGGTGCATAGATGAACAGAATAGGATCGCTTTATTTTTCTTTGGTACGTATGATATGAAAGTTATATCTTTTGTGAATCCGTACAGTGTTGAATTAACTTCTCTATTTTTCTTTGGAAATTTCCTGTTTATTTTTTTCCACGTTATCCACATAAGTTAGACATTTTGCCTTTAATATGTCAATGAGCTCGATAGAGCTAAACCAATTATCAGTTGTATTATTTCGCTAGCTACCTGTAATTAGATGAATGACTCGTAGAACGGATTGAGTTGGTATCATTACCTTTTTCTCAGTATCACTTAGACCGTAATCATCTGATCCTTTACCACAATATAAATAGCCACTTAGGAAGTAACTAGTCTTTGAATCGCACATGCACATTATTTTTAAGCCATATTTAATAGATTTATTGGGCATATATACTATGGCATGTGCCACGGAAGGATGTTAGCATATCGTCTATAGTTGCGCTGTCTCCAATCTTGTACAACTTTTGTGAATTTTGCACAAGTTTATTGAAAAGGAAAGATACTGGTGCCGTGGGGTTGTCTTTAAGTCGATCTTTTTTATCATCTGGATTATCAAATTTCGAACAATTTAACAGCACCAAAAGTCTGTTTCGTAACATTAAGCATCTGAAGATCTCACGATCACTTATATCTGTTGAAAAATTATAATTGATGTTTTCATGATTCGATTTGAAAACCCACGCTATATAAAAGTAGGCCCAAAAAGGCTTTCGGTTCAATGAAGTCAACATCTTGAAGGGATATATACACCTAGATGGTCGAAAAAATCGATTTTTTTTTAGTTTTGCATTTTCTTTAAGTTTGAGGTCTCCAGAATATCTAGTGAAAACGGCATGTTAATATTTCGATAAATAAGCCAGTTACAGCCGAGAAAGTGAAACGTGTTTTGCGGCGCCGAGCCGAAAGGCAGTTAGCGGCAAGCGACCCTTCGCACAAAGCGTTCCTAGACCTATTTTGGGATTCTATTGTGATTTTGGGCATGCTTCGCTTCAGGTATAACGGACATACCATATGACTGTTATTCATTGCCAGAAATAGACACGTTTTGTCAGTAGCTTGCCGTTCGTGCAACTGTGCGTTACAATGAAAAAAATTGCTCGAAAACCAATGAACTGATTGCCTTGAGGTTTCTTGTGGTTATTCTATACACCATTATCTAGTACTTGTCATAGGTTTTTTGTTTCGATTAATTAGTTCTTGTTTTATAGGCAAAATAATAACTAATTTTTGGCCCAAAAATTACTATTTAGGTTCAAACGTCGCCCTTTCATCATAAATCGATATTTTCAAAATCGGTTATGACAATTACTAGATTATAGTATCTAATTTAATAATCTTTTTGGTTTATTTTTTGATGATTTTTGAAGAAACGCCAGTGGGTACCGTATACGCAGATGTTTTTCCGACGCTCCAATGATCATACAATATCCTTGTATATTGTTGATATTTTTAAATAAAGAAAATTAAGCATATTTTTGAATGTATATACTTTTAGATAATTAAAACCCCAATCCGAAAATTCGAATAGTTTTCCTTGAAAAAATTCACAAAAATGACCTTTTTTTCGGGGACCTAGGTGTATATCTCCCCTAAAGTACAATGATCTGCAATGCGAAATTCTTAAATTACCCACTTAATGACCTCATATAACATTTCTTCGTCAAAAAGTTGATTCTATAAATGCATCTCATCTTTTAGTGAATCGAAAGGGAGGGGTAATGTACAGGCAGGAAACTGTACGCACTGGTTCTTCTTGGACCCACTTAAACCTATTTTTCCCGTAAAAGTAATTCCTTCGTTCCTGTTCTTGTGTAAGTTCTAGTTCTTCACATTCTGAGCTTCTTTCATTTTCATCTACTTCTTGCTGTGTATCTGTATCACGATCGCGCCTTATCACAAATTTCTCCCCTTCATCCTCGTAGTCGTTGTTATCTGAATCCGCGATTCACCGGGCTAGATTTTCTTCAAAATCATCATTTGATGCTTGACATATTCTCTTACCACCTCTACTTGGTATTTCAGACGTCCTTTTTGATACAGACATTCATTTTGCTGAACTGGGTCAGAAAATGCGACACTTTACTTTGATCTAAAAAAATATATAAATAAATAATTAATGTCGTATTACAGATTCAATTTCACTATAATTTACATGAATCACACGTTTCGGCACCAACTCCTTTGTGGACGTCACAGCACAACTAAACTTGAAGCTACTGAAAAGTAAGACCTTGTACGATTACATGGAGGGGGTGTAAATTAAGTTTGTACATGCAGATACGTCAATTTGACGGCACGTCGTTAATTAAAGGTTAAATAAAATAAGAGTGAAAGAGTTATATAAATAAACAATCTTGACAAAAAAAATTTAACATTTTTCAATGCCAGATTGCAATTGAGTTGTCATTATTTGTTTACTAGCTTAGAATATAGAGACAACAGGAAGTGTTGATACCTGTAAAATTCGTATGCATGAGCGTGGATTTTTTCATGGTCCCGTGAAGTAGGTCAGCATTATATTGAAGAAAGAGACAAATGTATTTTTAGTTGTCAGACGAACTTTCCTAATTTGAAAGAAATTTAATGTAATTTAAAAGTTCTGAAAAGTGAAAGATATTATATTTAAAAATAGTGCTAAAGAAAGTAAAGAGTGTAAGTAATTATCTGTTGATATTATAGTGATAAATTTCTAAGTGATGTTCATGTATTTTCAGAATGAAGTGTTCGATAAAAAATTGTCACAACAACACCAAGGTACGACGTGGGAAATCACTTTTTAGGCAAGTATAGTTATAAAATATTATTTTGTGTACTTTACACACATTTTTATATTAAATTAAATTCAAAATACATAACCAAAACGTTGAAATATCGAAAAATTCCTTCATCCACGGAGATTTGTTTACGTTTATGACAGCTGAGAAACTCTCAGGGTATATAGGTGTAGTGACAGCAACTAAGAACATTTTCGATGGGAGCAAGCGTAATATTTTCAACCATATATCTTGTTGCTCCGCTCTCTATCTACTAGACGGCTGCACTGAGCATTCACTACAGCGGCAACAAATACTAACACAACCAGAATTTGACTACGCCAAATTTGGCTTATCACACTTCCTGTACTCTCTATATTCTAAGTTTACTAGACCTTCAATTATGTCAGCCATACAAAGGTAACGTCAAGAAATATTATGTTTCAAGTGCTAAATTATGTGGCTCCATCTGAAAATATCGTAGTTTTACTACTTCCATGACTAAAACGAACCCATCGACGTGGATCTACTACATGAAGAGAAATGCTTAAGTTTTTCTTCCTAATTGCTATCATTTTTCCTATATAATCTAAGGTAGAGGTCTTATGCTTCTATAACGAGTGAAGAAAAACAAAATAAAATAAAATAACTAAAGTAGGTTGCTCTTTTCTACATGAAAGTTTTGTTTTATTATCTACTATTTTGACATTTTCACAAGGACAAAATATATTGTATTTATTTATTCAAATGCAAATTCGCTATTTGAATCGGGCTGACCGTAATCAATGCTCTCCGACGAATATACGTAATCCGAATCCGTCGTAGTTGTAATATGTTTTGTTGGCGATGTTACGATATTCATATCTGTCGGTGTCCACCCTCCCCATATAATTGTATTTATTTCCCCAGGAAGAGTAACAATCTTATGGAAGAATTGAAGAAGTAATTGCATAATTGAAGTGTTGCTTTTATCATCAAATGTCGTACGCGCTTGAACTAATTTACTGCGGAATGTTTTGATGTCGTTTCGAAGACTCAATTGTATTTTCTAAAAATAGTAAGTAATGAAAAATTTAAATCAACATTGACCGCATAAGTAATGACGAATACTTCACCCAGAGCCTTGAGGCTCTTCCTTGAGCCTCTGGCTTCTTTCAATTTTTTAATCACTGGATTATATTTGTTTGCTATTCCTTCAGCGTCTGCGATCAAAGTTTTAATTTGTTTTGGTTGACGAACATCTTTCGGAAATGCACAAGGTATCATTTTGATTTCATTAATTATTTTTGGTGTTTCAATATTATCCTGGTTGTTTGCCATTGTAAAACCATATAAAAGCACAAAAACGTATATCACTTTAATACACATTATGGGATTCCTGAAAAAAAAAAAAAAAATTATTGTGTTATTGAAAATTTGTTCAGCCCTGCCACACCAACCTAAACTACTCTGTACACAAATTCGAAAATCACGCATTTTAACGATATTCGTGTGTAAAAAAAGCCAGTTATAAAGTTCATTACAGAAGAAAAGAAAATATGCCATTTAATACCACTTAGCAAGAGCTTTGTTTTGATATCATCCGAGGCCCAAATTGGACAACCCAAAGGGTGGTAGCTACCACCCCCACCAGAAAACCACCAAAAATGTAATTTCTTTTATCCCATCGGAAAGCTCTCCACTTACTCACTTACTCAATAAATCCATCCAGGTTTACTTCCCTTACACACAAAGCTATAAAGTTGTTTAGTGAAGGTTTTTTTTTAGGCAGATGAGCGAGTCTCAACCACGGAAGCCAAGCGGCCTCATTGTACTAACCTGCAAGAAACTGCTTTCACCAAAACCTTCCAGCATTCTTATTGAAGTGTAGCAGGTCTTGGTGAGGCAAGTTTTTCAGTTCATCCACAGATAGGAGGGCAGACCCAAGCGTATCCAGCCTGCTCCGGGCAAAGCCCGGACAATCAAACAGAAAGTGTTCGGTTGTCTCACACTCTTCCTCCAGGCAAGATAGACAATCAGGGCTGTCAAAAACTCGCATCCTTGTTAGATGAGCGTGAAGTGAGCTGTGGCCGGTGATGATGCCAACCACAGTTCTATATTGTTTCTTTCTGAGCCCCAAGAGGAAATCAGAGAAATTCGTATTGGGCCCATTAAGAAAAAGTTTTGTGAACCTTGCAAGTGTTCAAGTTCGCCCAGCTCTGCTGATGTTTCATTCGAACATAACTTCCGCTTTGATGAGAAACCCGATAACTGAGGTGGCAACGTCTACGGCGGGATCCACCCCGATTTCAGGTTCAAGAAAGTAAACACTCGCACTGACTCCCTCATTAGTGAGAGCCGTCGGTGAAATTTTTTAGAGCAGACCAGAGAATGCGCGATAAGGTACCTCTCTTAGCCTATGTTTCCCTTTCAGGAAAACTCACAGAGAAGCGACGTCCAAAATGAAGCTCTGGTATAATCGCATCCTGTCGCATGCAGGCCACAAGATTTTCCCGTTCCAAGCCACACGCCAATGAGCAATGGGATGAACCAGTCCAGCCGTCCTCCCAACATCCCCATGAGCGCAATCTACACACAGCCCTTTTGGCATCTGCCTGCATGACAAGATCCAGTAGTGGCAGATTAAGTAAAACCTTGTTATTCCTAGGGAAGGAAGCCTTTGCAGGCCCACCCGCTTTCGGATCACAATTATTGGTTAGTGAGTAGATAAAAGTTACATTTAAAAATAGATAAGCACAAGAATTTCATAAATTTGATATCGTCTTCATTAAGAAAAGTAGAATACTACAAAGCGGACCAATTTGCGTCCATTTAAGAAAATGTCATCCCTACAAGAAGGGTTTTTAGTAGAATTTTCTTAACGTCGGTGTTTAAGCGTTTGTAGTAAAGAAAGCGGTAAATTTATCTTTTAGTTTGAATTAAAAACTCAAAACATTTGTATAACCTGTATAATATTTGAAAATATCAGTGTATTCGGGAATCACCAAGCAAAGCATGAGTAGGTAAAAGCTCTTTTTAGGGTGTTAAGCATTTATTCAGAAGCTCACAGCTATTAAATGAATTTTGAACACCCTTAAAAGAGAAATCCAACAAACCCATACCAACGAATAACGATTGTAACGTTGTTCGTTGCCCCTGAAGCATGTTAAAAAAATAACATAAAAAATGGTAACAACCAAATATAATAGATTTGGCAGCTATTATTGAAAAAAACATTGTTAAGTATCTGCTGCAAGCACTTGTTTACTCTTTGGGGATGAGGGCTTATTTTATATGTAGTAAAGCCTAGTACCGCAGTTAACATACAGTAGACCAGCTTTAGAACAAACTACTGAAAAGTGAATTTTAGAATTTTAATTACAAAAACAAAAAAACCTCAACATTTCTCCGATAAGAGGAAAACATTAAGTAAGATACGGAAGTGAATGGGCGAATAGTAGCTAGTTGCACAATGGTTGAGAGAAGTATTAGTTTTATGTAAGTACACATCTCGGCAAAAATGCTGCAAATGTATTGTTCCATTCCAGAACAGCTGTTTGATTGTAAAGTGGTGTTCGTTCTATGGACAATGTAACAGGCAACATGGCTGTAATAATTTTATGACAGTTTGAAAGTTCTACCAAGCCGAATGGCATGGAAAGTGGAGCAAATTGTTTTTAGCTTTCTTCTTTTTCTTGCAGAAATAGTTTTGCTCGTCATATTGCCCCTTTTCTTCTAGTACAAGTTTGTGCATGCTGTAAAATCTCTTTCTTCCACTTTACATATGAACCTTTGCATTAAAAATTGACTAATGTGTTAGTTAATTATGTTGAAAGAGAAAGTATAGTCACATTATAGAAGCATCCTATTCATGTGACAGTTATGATAGAGCTGTTTACTGTGTACTTTATGAATAGACTGTGCTAGTTTTAAAGCCCGCGCTAATCTAAATTTTATATGAAAATTTAGGACGCTAAGCGCTATTGGCGAAAATTTATTTTGAATTTTAGCGAGAGAAGTACTAAGGTTAACGCGCTAAATTTGACTTTTGGGTTTTGATTAGAGATGGCACCACCAGCAACCCTCTAAAAAATTTAGCTTGAATTTATTCGCCCGGGTTGTTCTTTAGCGCTTTAAAAATATTTATTGTCTGTTCTGAGTTTTGATAAATTTATTGACTGTATTTTTCTAGTTAAGGCAGTTTTGTTCGTCTTTGCTGTAAGTACGGATTAATTGGATTTCTTCTCGTGGCCGTATTTTCAAGATCATTGTTATTTTATTTTTATTGTATACATGATACATATTATTTTCATATTTTTAATAATTCCAAATAATGTTAACTACCTGTTTTTAGAAATATAATGACCGCGCATTGTATTTTTGAAAAAAAAAAAAAAATTGTAAAATCCTTCTTTTTCTTTTTACTATACCTTTTCTCTGGGTCTCCGCTGTCATATTTTAGCTGCTAAAGAGCGGCCTAATATTGGAGACTCACTAAACTTTAGTTTAGCGCAGACCTTAGTACTAGGCTTAACCGGATAGCTAAGTACTTTTTGGATGTAGTTATTTTATATCTCTGAAAGCATAGCTACCATTAACTTCTTAAAAGAATTATATCGGTCAGGAGCCGTAGTGGAGTTTTTAATATCTTCAGCGGATATTTAATATACCATACAAAAATTATAATGCTAATGTCGAATTTTTTCAACGAGTTCTATACCGGTGCAGTGCAGCTTTACGTGTTTTCGTTTTTGTAATGCAATGTCAAAAACACGTAAAGCTGCACTGCACTGGTGTAGAACTCGTTAAAAACAATTCGACATAAGATTGATATAGAAAAATTCAATATATTTTTTAAAATTATATTTTTATGTTCTCAGAAAATGTTTGCTTGTTATTTATTTATTGAGTGAGGTCGCCTAATATGGGTTGTATTGGATGGCCGATGTGCCCCAGGGCTGTAATATCTCTCCGTCTTTCCTCGTAATTTTCATTAATGTTCTGCTTTCTCTTACTTTTAATCCCATCCATAGTTTTTTCGATGATGGTACCTTGATTTCGCTTACTCCTTTGACACTCTGGAGAGAGTGCCGCATGTGTCAAATGAATTTGCATGATTAGATCATTGAATAATGATCTTAACAATATCTTCGCTTGGGGCAGAGTAAATTGCGTCGAATTTAATGCGTCTATCATCTAAAGGTGTCTAATCTCTTTAAAACAAGATCATAACTTAACCACGGATGATTCTTTTGATGAAGCATTAATTGAAAACACTAAAATGTGCTGGTTGTAGCATATGTGTTGGGCTGGAAGAAAGTGCGTATGAAATTATCTCGATTGCACTGAAAAATTCGCTTAGTTCCAATGTTAAATGGGACTTGTGACCGTCAACAAAAATGATCAGATGTTTATGAATGTTTTCATTATTTAAAAAACTATCAAGATTTGATGGAAACTCACATTTGGCTAAAGACTCACACCACTTAATTACATAGTTTTTTCTTCGGTTTCCGTTAAAATACTTTGTGGTCCAGCCTTTCATACGGCTTCAGGATGCCTTCCAGACAATTTATCCTGCAATGTTGTTTTTGGAATATTTTATTTGATGCTAGCCGCTCTAATACTTGTGGAATGTCCGACAATGCTTCATTTAGTGTTATAGAAGTATATCTTGAACTGAAATACCTGAACTTTGATGACTGAACTTTAACTCAACGATTCTGTCGCTCACTTTAGGACTAATAGGTACATCCACGAACATGAGGATATAGAAATATCTACATTTTAAGGAAAATACGTCGTTTTTTTTTATGGCATGTTATAAAATGTACTGGACACAAATTGGGTAGTGGACGCGAATTGGTGCATTCTGCTGTGGAAAGGATTGGAGGAGGAACGTATGAGGAAGTGTTAATCCTCTCATAATTTTTTGTTCTCTTCGAATCCAAACAACTACCATCGACAACGGAAATGGAAAACGTCATGGGCTAAGCCTAATCAGAAAACCTGATGATATTATTGAGAAGTGAATTCTTGCAGTATGGGGATGTATGTATATAGATTAAAATATTAGAATTAAGCTTTGTCGTAACTAATATGCATGTTCTAAAGGTATGATCCACCTCATAATAAGTAGAGAGATACTAGATCTAGTTTCTTTCGTAGCCTCTCTCTTTATTCGACCGTCACTATATCCGGTATAATTTAGAAAAAGAAGTGGTAGTCCTTTAAGAAATTAATCTAGAATGATTTGGGAAACTTTTGATTATCTGATTACAGAGAAGCACTACATCATACTTTCCCATTAGAGCGTACATTGATCACTATTGCTCTGGCTGAATCCTGGGAAGCCTTAATTTCAAAACTTTGCGGCTAAAATGGTTGATATTATGGTTGATTCTGATGTGAACTGCCTCAACTTAGATTTGGACCGAGTATCAAGATGAACATCCGAAAAACATTTTATATTAGTAAATCTAGTGAATTACAGGTAATGGTATTCGGCTCGGTTTTTGAGATATGAATTTTTAAAGTCACCGTATACCTTAGTAACGCACTATGGGAGCACTGCACTGAGGGGAATCTATTGCTTTTTTTTTTTTCTAGTGGGGACCTCTGGCACATTTTTTTTTTGTATTTTCGTATTTTTATTTTGAAGCTAGAAGCCTTGTCTATCTATGTATGAAATATTGCGATGGTGTTCGGCTTCGTTGGAGCAAGTTGGAATTTTTATGAGATAAAGGGTGGTGGGTTTTCAGTAACAACACTTAATGCAGTCTAGTTTTGTTAATTATTCCTAAACGACTGGGAATAATGACTTGTGGTTTTACTTAAATGAAAGATGATAGATAATTTTAAGAAAAAAAAAAATAGCTGAAATGTTGGAAAATTTAGCAGAAAGATGGCATTGAATGTAATGTGATGTCCGATGAAACGTAGTATGTTACAGAAATCATCTTAGATTCGGTAATTAAAATCGGATCGCGATTTAGTGAAAAGAATTATTTTTAGGACAAATAGAGGTTATAATTAACTACCCCTATTTAGCTCTCGTAGGTAATTTCCGAACTAAAAAATTAATTTGAAAAAAACTATTTTTTTAAATATCCGAAAATTTTTCGCTTTTATCTACCCCCCACCAGCCTGATGCCCTGTTGGGATCATCCCTTATATTTACACCCCTAGTATGGCGGTATATATTAGATGTATTATGAAAGAAGAATTCTTGATATCCATCCAACATTTGCAGAGAAATATCGATTTTGATGGATCAAGATTATTTGAGATTACCCGCAAAAAGCTCAATTTGGTCGTCTTTCAGCATAGAACTCCATAAAATGTTTAAATATAAACGTTAAAGTATCTACGTTTTGTTCCCTAATCAGATATCTAATTAGTTTTTAAATGATAATTAGTTTCGAAGAAAACTCGAAAAGAATGCAGACCAGTCCTTTTTAACGCGGAAAATGGCCCTTTTTTTTTTAGTGAAAAAATGGTTTTATTTTATTATCGTGTTTACGAAGAATCATTATGTCGGCGAAATTCACCACCCAAACTAAAAATGTTCACAGCCCAAATGCCAAAAAACCCTTTTTAACGGTAAAAACGTCTATATTTAAGTTTACAGGATCATAAAAAGAACCCTGCCACTCGATCACACTCTCTTCTCTCTTTAATTGGAGATCTCATACGCCCCAATTTGGACAACCCTTATGCGAGGTGATACAACCAACTCCCTGAACCAGCGAGCCAATTTTTTTTTATCTATCTTTTCCTCCTGAATACCAGAAATACATTGGCACTCCCACGAAAAGTGAATTTTTTTTATAAATTTTTCAAGTCACCGTATACCGTGTATTCACGAAGCTGCTCAATTTTTTTATGGAATATATGAAGCATTAATGTTCATTTGGCATGTGAATCAGAAAAATCGGTTGCTCCGTTCTCTAGATATGATTTATTGAAAATAGCGTTTCATCGTAAAATCACGAAAATTTCTAACCTCCCGCGGGGGGGGGGGGTGTTAGGGGGATAAAAAAAATACATCTGAGCAATTTTGGTATTCCATACAAACTGCGAAAGTTTCATCCAGCTCCATTAACAGAAACGACACATAAAATTAATTTCTTCCTTTGTACCACCAGTGGTACATGCCGCCCTATAGGACAGTCCACCATGTACCACCAATGGTCAATGCTGGCGGGAGTGTGTTACACTCACTCTATTCTTTGGCTCCCTCATACTACAATCTCTTTTCAAATCCAAAAAAAATTCTTGCTGGAATTCAAAAAAAAAAAAATTGTTGATTAGCTTAAAAGAAGAGGTTGGAAACAGTTGTGGACGGTTCTTCTAGAAACTGAACTAAATATATTAGTATTCAAGAGTAATATATTGAAAAATAAAACTATTTTTGCAGTTACATAGTGGGGACTTTAGTTCTCGCTGTTTTTTCGTGAAAATGAAGGCTCTATTTTAAAAATTTTGTAGATAATATGTCTTTGAAAGAATTGTTCATCGCTCAGTGGTGGATACAGGGCGTCCTGGGGGTCTTGACACCCAATTTTTTAAAAAAATAAAAATTTACTTCAATAAATATTATTGTATGCATGTGATGTATGTGTATAGGTTTTTCTCAGAATTTCAGTTTGGCATTCCAACTTTGAGAGATCCAAAACCCTCGACAAACATTTCTCAAGCCACGAAACAGACCCCCTCACTACCACATCAGAGCACTAACTTAGTCCTGACATGTATAATATGGACTGACTACATCCATAGAAATACACTGCAGAAAGTGGGCTCAATTCTGTATCGCGTTCTCTTTCGGTCTAAGCACTAAGTACCAACTAAGAGCGAACTGTAAATAACAAATAAATAAGTGGGTTCGTCTAAATAAATGTTTTGAAATTAATTATTTGGATTAATTAGTGATAAAAAGTGTTTTACCAAAGGCAATATATTCATAGATACTCAACAGAAATTCAAAAGGTTTTATTAAATCACTTTTCAACTTTCCGCCAATGGTTTTTTTTTCAATATTGGCAGTAGATATATGCCAGTGTGTAAAACTGAGAAAAGTTTGGTTTGAATGACTCCTGCAGTTTGCATCCTATACTTCTATTCTATTAAAAAATGACTTTTTATAAAAAAATTATATTAAAAAATGGCACATCATCCACACTGCTTAATGCGGAAACCTTCCTATTACCTCACTACAGTACTGCGGTGTGGCTAAACTAAGCGACTTACGGCGCGGTGTCCCATTTTATTTTTTTGCTTTTTTGTTAAATTTATGCAGTTGGAGCAGCTGTTCGCATGTGAAAAAACGCCGTTCGACATCTCTCAGCTTCAATTCGTACGACATACAGTTTTCTTGCCTTTGAATCATTCCTAATGCTTTTAAACGTTTGGCAAATGTTACGTGATCAACTCCTAATGATTCTACAAGTTCATTTTACGTCTAACATGGGTCTTCATCCTTCATCTAGTAATGCTTCCAATTCTTCGTCTGCAAAATTTTTTCGGTGCGCCAAGACATTCTGCACCTTTAACCTAAAAATCTTTATTTTTGAACCGTCTAAACTAAACCAAACTCTGCATGTTATTTCCGACAGAACAAGGTCGCTGTAAGTCTCCACAACAATTTTATGTGCTTCAACTGTAGATTTTTTCTTTCTTTTTGCCACAGAATTCGACATGTTTAATAATATGAAAAAATTGGTTGTTTACACTTCCGCGGAATGATATATATATAGTGTTATTTCGAGCCTAATGGCGGAGCATCACGATGAAGTTGGCTGTAGTATTGATTGCGCCATACAGAAAAATGCTAAAATAATGCCATCTGTCGGGAAATAACGAGAACTTATTCAAGTCCTCAATATATTTAAATGTTTTCACAATCCTTGCGAGAACTTTTCATGTATATTATCCTTGAATGTTGTTTTATTTCATTCTTTGAAATTCTGTCAAAACTGCCACGATTGACCAAATTGACAGAAAATTGGTATTCAATTACTTTTCGATCGTCCAATGTAATCTTTCTGCCATGGACAACGTGTTTTTTTTTTTATATTATATAATTTTCAAGTTTTACGCCCTCCACCGACTCCATGAATGATATGGACACTTTATTTACAAGAATAATTTTTGGAATTGGTGTATAATCTAAAAACAAAGAACCTTAATTCATCTATGGACAACACCAGACGCTTATTGCCCTCATCTCTTCTTTAACTATAGCTTCTGCGTGTGCAAGGAACATTTCGAAACACCTTCTTTTTTTTTCTCTAAATTGATAATTGGGGCTGGGTGATGGGAAGACATAGAGTGGCCATATTTTAGAAGGAAATAAATATAAGTTAACAACTGTGAAATATAATTAGAACTGCGTGCATTACAATAGATCAAAAGTAATAAGTATCAATTACATAAAAATAACCATATTCAAACTGCATAACTATTTGTCCATGTTTACCAATACAGCGAATAGCCTATATGAGTTGTTAATGATCTGTAAAATAAAATTTATGAATATGTAAAATATTTCCTATAGAATTAATATAACCATTTCAAAGATTACCAAGTCGATTATAAACAGTCCACAAACGTTAATTTTAATTGGTTGCTTAATGCATTCCATGTATTTAAAAACAATTTTTTTGTATTCTATAGACTGATCTACCCAATTTGAATGATAGAGGCAATCTATTAAAAGACCACTTTGTTCCGAGAGAAAGTTTCCATAGTAGCAGTACAAAAATATTTGTTGAACCATAGCCAATATATAAAAGAAAAACATCAACAACAAAAATACAGGAGCATTTCCGGAAAGAAAAATCTGAAAATATGCAACGGATGATCGCGACAATATTTTTGTTTTACACATTTACAATAGTTATTTAAATATTTTTACATTTTTCAATTGAAATACACTAAAACATATCACAATGCTGCTTATATTGAATTGAATAAACACCGGAATGGACAGTATTTCTTGAACTTTTCTTGTTAATCTATAAAATTAGAAAAATATTTTACTTTATCGATTCGATTATGTTGTGACGAAATAAATAAAAACAAAAATTTACCTTAATATTTCCTGATGAAATTTTATATTTTCAATAAGATCCGCTTTAATGTTAGCATCTTTTTCATATTTTCCAAGATTTTTAAGTCTTATTCCAAGCAATTTATAGGACATTCCTAATTGGAACATTAGATATGATATGAATAGGTCCATTGACATATTACTAAGGCAAGTTATTGTCATCGCTATGAATTCGTAGGCATACAGTGATAAGTATAATTTTAAAGAATTCTGCGTGTCAAAAGGAAACCAGGCAGAAAATGGTAATCTCCTATCAATCGTGAACATTGGGATTATAAGTCCAGAAAAGAGGGCCAATACAGTTATCGCTGAATACGAAGATCTAATTTTATTAAATTGCCCGTAATATTTTGCGAACGATTGAATTTCTTCTTTATTGCTGAGAGTAAATCTTTCATGAGAAATGGCATCGACGACAGACATCAGTTCTTTTATACGAAAAAAATTATTAAAAATTTTTACGATTGCATTTCCTACAGATAAGGTCAAGAAAAGTGCCTCCGTAATATCTTTTAAATTCTTAACCGTAGCCAAATTAATACCCATCGAAATCATTAATGATAATGAGAAACAAATGTGAATAAATAGTCCATAAAATCGGTATAAAAACTTCAATCTAGAGGTGACCGTCCACAGTCCAAGGAAAGTTAAAATTTTTGAAAAAAACCGTGACGGCTTGATGCTGTTTAGATTTTCCATAGTTTCGTGCTTTTAGTTATGACGCCAACTTACTAGTGGTGCATACGATTTTCAGTGCAACGTTTGTATCATATCTAATTACTGTACTTGATGAGTTTAATATTTTATTGCGGTTTGCTTATAAGGACTTTTAATTATATCAATTTGTGGTGAATAAGATTTTATGTATGGTTGGTGGTTTGAATGGATTTGTCGAACATTCAATGAATGACTATGCCGTGCCGTTTGTATTGAGTATAGCCATACCACAAAATGGTGTTGTCGTCAGTTAAGATTTTACCAAGAAGTGCTTTTTTGTACTATTCCGTTTGAAATTCATAAATGCATCATTTATAATTATTTAAAGTTTTTTAATATATTATTATTATTTATTGTTAGAAATTCAATTATACATTTAAGATTTACATCTTTTAAATTATGTATAAGTTCAAATTATAGGTGTCCTTTTAATGACATCGGAAGAAAGAACCCATCATTATTGACTATATAATATTATCCGGCAAGGCATTCTGAAGCTTAAAGGTGTGATTGAAGAACAAACGTATACATAGTTATCAAGCCATGAGATCTTGGTAAAATTAAGTTAAGAATTCTTCTAAACGTAGAGAACTGGAAATCAATAAAAACATAACCAGGACAATAAAATTTAATGATTTTTAGCAACAGAAATGAAATGGAAATTGCCCATTGATTAAGGCATACATGATCCACGTTAATGCAACTTATGCCATACTCAATAAGGTATGGAGAGAAGAGAGAAATAACTGCACGTCGTTAGCATAAAGATGTAGCTCACTGTGGGAGATAGACTCAGAAATATCATTTCTATATATACAGGGTGTCCCATACGTACCGCATTTCCTTTATACACCGGATTCCTCACTAAATTTCGAGAAAAAAGTTGTATGGGAGGAGAGTCGGAAAATGCATGGAGAGGACGGTAGGGGGGATTTTGTAATTTTTGTTCTTTCTATCTTAATACCATGTAACTTTCGTGTAATTTTCTTGTTATACACCCTATGAAGGTGAGGTGCAAAGGTGATAGTAAACCCTCTACGGTTTCCAACAAATGTCCAACCACCTCTCTATTCCTTTTCCGTCGGCAGTTATATGACGTCAAAATCAAAAAATTAGAAAATTTTGCAATTTGTTTTTCAATTTCAACGATTTTCCCGCTAAAACGCAAGATAAGGATAGCACTTTCTTGCACGATTTCGAGACCTCGGAATGTTACCTTTCATCAATCTCAAAACTTTGATCAGTTGTTCTTGACAGGCTTAGATTCTTCGTGGATAGAACTGAAGCCTTGAATGCGATTTTCGCTATTAAATCCAATGCAGTCGGCCCTGATAATATGTCTCCCCGTTTTGTGAAGCTAATTGCGCCGCTCATTATTGGCCCACTTTTACATATTTTCAATACATGTATTACGAAGTCGGTGTTCCCAAAAACATGGAAATCAGCTCACGTACTCCCTATTCCAAAGAAGGCTGCAGCTACAGCTCTTGCTGATTATAGGCCCATCAGCATCCTCTGCTTCCTGTCGAAGGCTCTGGAGAAGCTTCTGTACTGGCAGGTACAACAGTACACTATGCAAAGCAATCTTATAAGTGGCTACCAATCTGGGTTTCGACCCTAGCATAGTTGCGAAAGTGCTGTCGTTAAAGTCACCACAGACATACGCGCTGCACTTGATAAAAGAGAGATTTGCGTTCTGGCGCTTTTAGACTTCTCCAAAGCTTTTGACAGTGTTTGCCATGTAAGCCTGCTAGAAAAATTATTTAATAAATTCCATTTTTCGTGTCGATCTGTTCACTTAATCAAGGAGTTCTTAATCGGGCGATCACAAAAGGTTACTCTTGGGGACTGTAATCACTCAAATTTCCTTCCTCTGTCTTCTGGAGTACCACAAGGCTCCATTCTTGGTCCTCTACTCTTCAGTCTATATATTAACGATCTGCCGGATATAATTCAAGATGTCAACATCCACATTTATGCTGACGACGTTCAAGTTTATTTTCAGTCGCCCACCTGGTCTTCTCGAAGACTGTGCGGCTCGGATGAACGACGATTTACATAATATATACACCTGGTCGATTTATAATAAACTTGAACTTAATCTAGGCAAGTCACAGTGTATCGCCTTTTCCATCGGCACTCTTGACTCTTCATCCCTTCCTCCTATTCTTTTGAATGGATCTTCAATCCCTTATGTGGATAAAGTCCGTAACCTTGGGGTTACCCTTAACTCCAATATGAAGTGCTGTGATCTCGTCAACTCTAACCTATCTAAGATCTACACCACCCTCCGTCGCCTATGGTTGTCCACTAAAATGCTCACCCCTAAAACGCGCTGTCATCTTGTCAAGTCCCTAATATTACAGCATTTCACACACGGTTTACTGGTTTTCCCGAAGCTAGATTCGCACTGCTCCAGAAAATTACATGTTGCATTTAACGATTGTGTAAGGTTTGTTTTCGGCTTACGAAGATTCGATCATGTTTCTCACCTGAATTTTGCACTGCTAGGTTGCTCTATTGAAGTATATCTAAAGCGTAGAGCATTATTTTTCCTTTTCAACTTATTGCACAACTCTCAGCCCGCTTACTTGAGGACAATGTTTCAACCCTTAACTCTGCCAGAGGCTATAAACTGCAAATACCTCGTTTTCAGACCTCTGTACTTGATGGATCCTATATTGTTCAAATCACTCGAATGTGGAATTCATTACCACACAATATCCAGAAGGCTAACTCGATCGGCACTTTCAGGCGTCTTCTTGTAAATTTTTTGACGTAGTAGTTTTGCTGTTTGACCTTCACGCGCAGATTATATCTTTGTTATCGAAGTTATTTAATTTGGTTTTATCTTATTTTATTCTCATTTGCTATAGTTGTTTTCGTAATTAGTTTTTGTATCTTAATCTTACTTATTTATCCATAATTTATTTGTTATTATTGTTTACATATATTTTTTTTTCTCTTTTCCCCCATCTATTATCATTGTTGTAGTGTTAACATTTAATCTAGATTACTTATTTCATTTATTATTTATTATTTATTCATTTATTTATTCAGTTGTATTACTGTATTTCCACTCTAATTGGTGCTAAGAGAAAGATATGTAAATCTTGTAGTATCTCTCCCAAATAAACAAATATATTATTATTATTATATTATTATTTGATCCTGTACCCTACCTAAATGCTACCGTTTTTGAGATATTCCCGTTTTTATGATGCATAATTTCATTAATTTTGCTAATAACAATAGAAATCGCGTCTAATTTATGCAATTCCACGAAAATTAGCAAAAAATTCATAAATTTATGAGTCATAGAAGCGGGAATATCTCAAAAACGATTGCATTTAGGTAGGTAAGTGTGCATAGTCAAATTAAAGATAACATTCCGGGGTCTCTAAATCTTGTAAATAAACTGTATATTTATCATGTATTTTGGCGGGAAAATCGTTAAAATTTGGATGTTTTTTCCAATTTTTGGACTTTGACGTACGACAACTTAAGATTGAACAGTAGGGCTGGTTGGACAGTAGGGCTGGTTGGACATTCATTGCAAAGCTTAGATGGTTTGCTGTCACCTGAGATAAATCTAGCCTTGATAGGGTGTATATCAAGAAATTTACAAGGTGTAAAGTGGAAACAGTACTAAAAATCGTAAACCCCCCTACCATGCATTTTCCGGCTCACCCACCATACAATTTATTTCTCGAAATTGAGTGAGTAATCCGGGGTATAAAGGAAATGCGGTACGTATGGGACACCCTGTATAGAAAAGCAATAGACCAAGAATCGAGCAATTTGAGTATATCTATTGTTTGTAAACGACATGTCAAATAACTATGTAAAAACCAAACTTGGAGAAGTCCAGTAGGACTAGAATAGTTAGATTATCGGAGTCCAAGGCTTTCTGAATCTCAGTAACTATTTTTAATAATATGGTAATGCCGGAGTGTTTTGATCGGAAGCTAGATTAAAGTGAATCAAAGAGATTGGTGAGCTCAAGATAGTGCGAGACTTGTATTGACAATAATTTTCCAAGGCCTTAATTCCTATTAGCTTTAAAAATCTGCATTATTTTTTCTTTAATTATTTAAAAGAAATATCTACATTTGACCTTAGACTATAAGCAAAAAGGATAAGCTGTACTGTGTGAAATTCGGGTACATTTGATAAGCATTTTCCTTTTAGACACAGGGGTGAAAATGACATAAGGGCTGAGAGGCTAATTTGCGTCAGTTGACTTTATGATACATTTCTCAATTTACGAAATTAAGTCCAGTGATTTTGTGATTAGAAACGTGATTACAAATGATTTATACCTTATAATAGTGAAAAACTGTAGTAAAATATTGTTTTGAGCAAGAGATATATAAAAAGTCGAGACTCCGGAGTCTTGAATTACGTCGATGAAGTGCGCTGTGCTGTGCTACAGAAACGACTCGTGTTATTGCTGTAGGAAATCATTTTTCAGGCAAGTTTAATTATTTCATAAATAAAATAGAAGGGAAATAGTGATAAAAATTAGCAGCCGTTGTAAAAAAATTAAACATTTTCCAATGCCGGTTTGTTTGCTTTCAATTGAATTCTCATTGAGAATCTAAAATTATGTCAGCCATACCAAAGTAACGCCAAGAAATATTATCAGAAAATAAATATAAGACACTAGGAAAATTCATAGAAATGTAAAAGCTATAAAGTTATAAACTTAAAAATTAATTTAAAAATGTTGTGTTATAATGGAATCTCTTCTATTAAATTTCTTCAATACTTAATAAAGTTTCAACCACTAAATTATGTGCTCGCTCTGAAAATATTATAGTTTTACTACTTCAATGACTAAAACGAACACATTGATGCGGTTCTATACCTCATTAAGAAAAATGCTTGAGTTTTTCTTCCTCATAGTCTACCCTTTTTGCTATAATTTAAGCATTTGACGTAACAATTTAGTTTTTTCTTTTTTCTGTAAAATTTTAAATTTCCTACTTACACTGACGCTAGCGAGTTTCCTTTATCGGGAAGTTCTTTACCAGCTAAAATATGACAGCGGAGACTGGAGAGATGAGAGATACTAGGTCTGTTTGATGAAAACCCCGGGCTACACCGGGCTAGACAATCTTGTTTTTTGAAAAACCTGGGCTACCCCGTGCTTACACTAAAAATTTCTCAGGGTAATGGTTTGACAGTTGTCACTTGAGAACTTGCAATTTGTTGTTGATTGGGACATATGGGACACATAAGCGGAAATAAGCAAAAATAGAAGAAAAGAAATAGAAAAATAGCTAGAGCACATTTTATTTGTATTCACCCATTTTATAAATAACTTTTTACAATTAATTATATTCAGGAGAACTGTCAGAGAAATGTCATTATATTAAATTTACCTCGTGTTTTAAAAACTTGTTCGATGAGTGCACAAAACCCCGGGTAAATGTGGGGAAAATTTACACGGTGTTTTCATCGAACAAACCTACTAACAAGAATTGAGAGCCCTAATATCAAAGGCGGAAATCTCCACTTTTTAACGAAATCGAGTTAGATAAATGATATTTTTCGGGTTTTCGCGCTCTATCTAAATATATGGTTTACGAGTATGGAAAGCGACTTAATCCCATTACAAAACTGCATTAAAATATCACCTGAGAATCAAATCCGGCAATCTCCATTACGCGCTTGGAATCAGAGTCGGCAATATCCGTTATGGCCAATCAGATGGCTCGCAGCGATCACGTGACGTGTGACGCACTGAATATTGTTTCAGATAGTGAGGAATTTATTATTATTTAGTCCGTTTTCTTTGCATCTAGTGTGCGGTTTGTTAAGATTATTGGTGATATTGCTGAGGTTTTTTATTTAAAAAGTAAAATTGAAAGTGCTACAACACCTGTTAAGAACAATGAAGCTCGTAAAAGACTTCGAAAGCCCTCTACTTGGAAGCAAAACATACGTGAAAAGACAAGGTATGTTAGATTAGAATGTTTATTTTTTGTTTGTTTACTTTGGTGCTTATTTTTGATATACATACAGTAAGAATTAATTAAAACCAATGCTGTAGTTTGAACAGTATAATTATAAACGGACCCCCTTTAATTTTGTTATTTTTGTGATTAGGAAAAAATTGTAAATGCAAAAATTAAAGGACATAATGTGAATTTTTTTGCAGCATAGCATTATTCTATAAAGGGTGTCCCACAAACGCGTGATATAAGAGAATTATATTTTTTTTTAAATGGAACACCCTGTTTATTATTACATTTTTAAAATCTGCTTCATAAGTAAAGAGCAAATGCATTTTTTCATTTTTCAAGAAGATAGGGATAATTTGATAATATTATCTTACGATTGCCAGAAGAATCTTATACTCCCTAAGGTCCCAGATCAAACTGCTTACTACTCAAGGCAACTGTATCTGTACAATTTCACTATTGTTCAGAGGACATCTAAATCTAAACTTACCAAGCAAAATGTTTTTTCCTATTATTGGACAGAGAACGAATTTAGGAAAGGTTCCAATGAAGTTGCTTCCGCTGTATTTCACAGGCTAACTAAAATCGAGTTTGATCCTACTGTGTAGTCAGGCTGGTGGCAGATGGTTGCAGTGGGCAAAACAATGTGCTGCAAATGGCTTTCGGAGAAAGCGCCAGAACATATTCAGAATATTGAAGTGATTTTTTCAGTAGTTGGCCATTCATTTCTTAGGTGGTCCTTCAACACCTGGAGCTCATCTCTCTTTCTCTTTTTTTTTTCTAACTTTCAGGTACGACATCGATTGTTAGGTACGTCAGTTTCAACGTAAGTGTTTCGTTATGTCCGTCTGAGTTACTATTATTGACACAGTAAACTAGCATCCGAGGGATGAGGACGATAAGAACTCACCCAAGCCGGCTGATCGCTAACGGCGAAATACTGTTTCGTCGTCCCCACTAGTCCTGAGGATGAATTCTGGAGCAAGACTTGCCAACTGCAGCAGGCGCCTATAACAGTTGTTTAGAGTTGATACGGGTAGTGCTGTCAGAAGGTTTCTCTCTGTTACACTTTTGGCCGACATTTCTTATGCATTGCTCTGAACACCCAAGCGACACTCATCTATATTCCCTAGAATCCACTTCAAACATCCAACGCGATTTAAATTTTTCTTAAATAATAAAAGAAAGCGGTGTCGTTAGTTAAGAGACTCTTATTTTCCACATCCCCTCCATTAAATTAGAATCCTCAAGTTCCATATTCGAAACTGATATGATAGTGACGCCCTGCCTAATGCCCAGTATTTATTCCAAGTACCAGTACCGGTACAAGTACAAGTTCCGGTACTGCTACTTAAAGATTTTCAAATACAAATCTAAATACTGGTACTGGTACTTATAGGTTTCAAGAGCTTTCAAAAGCTCAAATCAGAAATTTTTGAAATATCTATAGCCAGTTAAATAACTGGATGAGATTTCCATTTACGAAATATCATAAAATATCATATAAGCTTTTGCTGTTTTAATTTCTACATAATTTTGGAAGCTGTTCATAGAATATTTGAATTTGCCTGTAGCAAAACAAATGTTACAGAGGATAATGATTGCCTTTGTGTAGCATTTACAAGACCTGCAAATGAAAATCAACGCTCCACAAGTGTGGAGGAAGAGAGTGGATTGTGACACTTGATTGCCAACCTTCTCAACAAAGCGTATCGATTCAGCATATCAATTTCTGTCCTACAGTTACTCATATCATTGCGCTAATTTTCTCTCTATTTTACTGAAGGCGGTAAGACTTCTTGAGACACTGTCGAGATGCAGATAAACTCTATTATTAGAAATAATAATAATAATTTACAAGAGCTGATTTACTTCGCATTATGGCAATATTATAGTAAGCGCGTTAAGTACCAGTATCGGGACTTGTATTTGAAAATTTTTTAAGTACCATTACCGGGACTTGTACTTAAAAAACATTGAAGTCCAGGTCCTGGTACTAATACTTAAGTGCCAATGTACTTAAGTACTTTACAGGTCTGAAGTTAGATACACATTTTAGATCAATTATTTATGTTTTTATTAAGCACTAATAAAGAGATAGTTAAAGTCTGTATACGCTTTAGTTTACGGGTTTTTTTCTGCAAACTTATTTAGCACCTGTTGCGTTGTTACTTTGCATAAAGCATATAGGGAAAAGCTCCGTTCACAGCCGGCCGAGAAGACCAAGGGTTGCTTGCAGCAACTTGTATAAATTTGGGCAGAAGTCTTTAGTCCGCATTATGGGGGGCACCTTGGCCCCAAACTAGTTACGCCAATGCCGCCTGGCATGTATAACATAGACTGCTTTATTTTCTATTTCATTTGGGTCAACGTTTGTTGGCAGGGGTGTGACAATTATCTTAATGTCAAGTTTCATTTTCGCTTTAACACGTTAAGCGCCACAATAGAAAAAATTGTTCCTCTTTGGACCACCTCCAAATATTTTCGAGAGAAATTAATATATAACTTATAAAATATTTCCAACAAATAGTTTTACTTTTTAATTACCGTGCATCTAATTAAATGCAAGTCAAATTTTTCTCTAATCGGCCATGTATAGCCGTCTGTATGCACGAAAATTCATAGCGAAGATTTCGTGGAACTTCATTTCATTTTCCACAAATACGATTATACACGAAATGATATGAATCCACAATATAGACGATTAGAAGTAGGCAGACGACCGTTTTGTGTAATTTTGATTTAGGGTTTCCTGTAATTTGGTTTCATGTTTCTTTCGTTTATATACATAGTTTTCTGCACTCGGTCTTGATCTGATCGAATTATTCCGGCATTCTCCATTTATTTTTGTTCATTTTTTCAAAAAAGATAAAAAATTTAGGTATATTGACCTTAAAATCAGATGTAGTTTAGCGTTTTCTTTAATTAGAAACTATGCTCGCTTTGAAATAAGCAATAATAAGAGTGTAGCAGTTTTATGCGCATTAACAAAAAATGAAAATGGTGGAGATTGCCGGCTTTGATACTAGGGCTCTCAATTATTTCCACAGTTTTCCAATATGTTGATACAATTTGTTTTTTTTTGTTGGTTGGAGGCTTACAGGCTTACTGATGGTGCCACCTCTAATCATGAACAATAATTATACGAATTGCTTTGAGCATGGAATGTACAATGACAACTTCTCTCTTTCAGTTTTATATGAAAGTAGTATTGAAAACAGTGTTTTTTTTTTTACAAATTTAAAAATACATATTTTGGCATTTTATTTCTTTTTTAAAGATGTATTTGCGAGAAAAATATGTCCTTATTTTTGTTACAACCGTCTTTTGTTGCCCAATATGTTAAACATACGTATGTGTATGTACATTTATTATTGTAATCGAATTCTTGTAAAATGATCAAAAAATCAATTTCAATAAAATTGCAAGGAAACCGTCCGCTTATGAAAGGGCAATTCGACCAAAATTCCAGAACAATAATGTCCGCCTCCGCTTAGAAGAAGTGTCCGGTTAAAAGGGGTAAATTGCCCACTTATCCATTTTGGATCCACCTTAGGAACAATACTTGTCTGTTCATAAAAGGGGTCCGCTTATAGGAAGTGCCCGTTAGGACAGGTTTCTATATGAAAATTCATAGTTATTTTGCACTTTGTTAGAGTTATTTTGAAGGTGTTTAAATTGTTGTTTTAAAATTATTTTAAATTTCGGTTTTTAGTTTAAACTTTTTGTTTTAATTCTTAATTTGTTTAATTTTCTTTTTATATATTATTATTTATAATCTTTCGCTGAAAATTGAAAAAGTTTAATTTTAAGCCGCAAAAATGTTCATATATATCAGAAAGTTTCGTAATGGAATTATTTTCATGTTGAAAAAAGATTGAAGCAAATATAATGAAAATTAGTAGTTTGGTAGTTTGGTAGTGTGGTCCAAATGATGGAAAATATGGAAGTTCGGAAAGACAAATTCTATAACGAAGTTTTTCACATCGAAAAAAGTAGTACCTACACCAATCGATAGTAATCTTTAAGACCTGCCATTTGAGACAAAACATGCCATGTTTCAACCACCCACCCTGTACAAATCGTAATCTAAAATCAACAAAATAAAAATTATCCAAATCCGAATACGCGAAAAGTCGAAGAAAGACAAATTGTAAGGATATAGGTGTGAATAACAATTCAAAAATATTCATAAAATTTTCTGATCGTTAGTCGTCAAACATGCCGATGATATAACTACATATATCAAATAGTCTTATATGGCATACTATATATAGTAAAGCTTTAAAAATATTAAAAGATATATGTATATTTGTTCTTCATATACATAATAGTTGTATAACTGTAACTCAATATGCTCAAAATGGTACAACTATGTCCATCTAACAAGCAGAGCACTTAACAAACTGGGATATCTACGAGTATATATACTTTATAATCATCGTACGCTTATAAATATCTTTAGCTACCCTGACCAGACCAGAAAAGGCAGCTGAATTAATATAACCCTTTGGAACCATGGTCGGCCACCAATAGTGCATGAAAAATCTAAAGAAAAATTGTCAAATAATTCGAAAAAAAAAACTGAATGCTTGGGCCTTTGTGGCCGAAAGAGTGAACCACAAGAATCAACTCACCAATTCATTTGAACTATTGTCGGTGAATAGTTATTCATTCAAACTCTTAAGAACAATTTGCAAGTAAATTTCTACGAAAAATTTAATGCTTCCCTAAAATCGTAAAAATTTCGAACAATTCCGGCTTGAATCAATATCACTATGAAAAATCAACGGGTGTCCTATTCGTTGATTGCATGAAACTATAAGGTTCTACTGGAAGAACCCTAGAACAAAATTTGTTAAGTCAGTTTGTTTGCTCCTGTTGCGAGATCCCCACCAAGTTATTCTGCCATCAATTTTATGTCGGAAAATCAGATAGGTAAAAAAAAAAAAAACAATTTATGATCGCTGACCAATTTCTTAGAAACAGTAGCTGTGTTTTTTCGCATTATGGGTCCGGGTCAGGATCAGAAGTAATTTCCGCATTAAATCTATGATTTAAAATATTTTTGACAAAATACATTGGAATAATGAATGAATGACATTTTACGAATATGGATCAATGATTGATTTAAGAATTATTAAAAAAAAAAAACAAAATTTGCATTTTGCAATTTTAAATCATAGCGCTCTATCGAAATAATTTAATGCGGAAAATACTTGTGGTCCTGACCCGGATCCATATTCGTAAAAAACACAGCTAATAACACTTAAAACTCGAAATTGTGTGCTTTTTCATTTATACCAGTAAACGGCGCAACAAAAATATAAAATCATAATAATAATGGGGTTGTTAAACATTATAAGCATTACATGCCTTTTTCGAAACAATCAAACACTCATTGTATTGCAACATTATGTACTCCAAAATTACTTATCATGTCCTGTGATAGGTATAAGACGACATTTCGACATTATATAAAAACATAAGGAATTTCTAAAAAAAAATCGTACCTACACATTTCAAAGACGAAGAGCGACATACGAGCGAAAGACTAATAGGACCAATTTACATTATAGCTACAATGAGCGCTACAAGCTTTACATTCGTACTGACAACTTAACATGAATAAAGTGAAATTTTCGTTGAGAGTTTTTCAAGTTTTTAGTGCTTATATCGTAGTTCCTTGCATAAAATCAATTTTTTTTCCACTATACGTGCTCTTTATCGGTATTGATTAATCGTAACCACAGAATGTTTTTGATATGAAACGTGAAACGTGTAGCTGTCGTTATAGATTGGCCCTTATACGCAGCAGCGCTAAAAACAACAATACGAAAATCGTCCTGATAAACTTTTACATCTCGCTTTACAGTCCAGCACCACATTGTGCTGCCCAATTCAATTCACCGCGTAGGTGATGTGGCGCTTTGATGAGGGGTCATGACCCACGTGACCCTCCCCCTGTATACGCGCCTGATAATCAATGCTCTATCCAAAGTTTTATTATTATCACTCAATCTATGTAGTAATTAACAAAACGAAATTTACTATAACTTACTTAGTTTGCATAAAATGATCACACTGCGTACACACGATTTTATAAGTTAAGCTTAAGTATATTTTGGACTTGTTAAGTTTTAAAAATAATTTCGAACAGAACTTTGTGTTTTTTTGTTGTTGCAAATTCAATCATATAACAAAACTCGAAATAAAATTTCACAAAAACAAAAAATCACATCACAAAAACTATGAAAATAAAGAACTATTTTGTAACTTTACTACTCTGGTGAAAAATTTAAATAACAATCGTATACAATTCGTTGTTCGTACTATATTTATATACTCTTGCCGCGGTAATATCTTCCAATATTTATTCATGAAAAAATCCGTTAAAGATAAGAATATTAAGGTTTTTACAAAGAATTCACATTGAAATGCTGTTGGTCGTCCATCATTCATTTTTATTGCTTGCAAGCTTGCAAGGAACTATGCAGTTTGCTCCGTATACCTGCATTGAAATTACATATTGGAATGTTGGTGACTTAAGAATAATTTTGTCACAACTGAAATATTTTTTAAAATTATGAAACAAATTTTTTAGCTTGTCCAAAAGTCAATTTTACAACCATAGATGTGATTTAAACTTGCTATTGCTAGATACTAATGGAAGGAAAAATATGAAGAAATAAGAGCAAAATAAGATTGCTGAAAAGAATTTTTGCGTACCTAAATTTGAATAAACTATACGTAACAATGAAAACATAAAATAAAATAAAATATAGCGCTTCTCTGTTTTAAAAATATACTCAATAGGTCGTTAAAGTTGTTTTTCACATTTTTGAGAGGTTTTGACACTCCAAAGAACTTTTCAGTATGTACATTAACAATAAATGGAACTGACAATTTTTTTCAGTATAGTTATATACGTGTAAAATGTGAATTTGTGTATGGCAATCTTTAGTGTATTTTTAAAATTACTGAAATTGTAACATAAATATTATTGCACTCAAAATATGAGGTTCTTGTGTCACCGTGCTCTCAATTAGTATTGAAATTTATTGAAAACCGAAATTTTTATGTTTTAACCTACTAAATTTTGATCACTCTCGAATTTTGATCTACATTTCCCTAGTTTTACTAACTAAAATGAATGATTGGGAAGTTTTACATTTCCACTATTTACAAACCAAAACAAAATGAGTAATCTAACATCTCCGTTGACTTTCGGGAGTGACAAAGAATGTTGAGCAACTTTCTTCATTGCGAGTGGTAGCCACTTACTAATCTGTTCAACTCGTATCTTTTAAATAATAAATTTTGTCGATTTCACATTTGCGACATATAGCATTTTTAAACCATAGTAGCGCCCCCCCCCCTTCTCACAAGAATCCTGGATCCGCCACTGATCACTCCAATTCCAAAGATTTCCTCCGGTAGGTGATTGGAGGCCCATCACTGTATTACCCTCGATCTCGAAGGCATTTGAATCACTAATAACTTTAAATTATAGAGCACATAAGCAAAGTTAACCTAATGACAAGTTAAGAAGCTGTAGAGCAAAATGGGAAAATTTCTGGTGTTTTTTAGAATGAAACAAGTAATTTCATATACTTTTGTCTTTTGCATGAATGGGGGAAAAGAACTTGGCTATACACTATTGTAGTGCAACTGCGACAACGAGTTAAAAACAAAAATCGAGAGAACGTAGGATTACCCGAAGGACAAAATCTTATTAAATCCCTCAAAATCCTTTCAACCTATTCATAATAATGTACATCAGGTCACACTAGCTCCCATTTTTAAGAAAAAGATAAATTTCGCTTTGGCTCAGATGCTGAAAGGACATGCAAAATTCCTCTCAAATGAAATTCTCATTTTTCCCGAAAATATCAGAAAATCCAGCAAGAATTTCTCCCACTTAATCTCTTCTCAGCAAAACGAATGTAAACAGAAGCGCGTGCTGCTCAATTAGCATAGAAATTACACTAACAAACATTGGCCATGCTATAAAAAACATTGGCCGATTCTCTCCATTTTTCAGCAAAAACGTGTTTTCACAAAAGCGCGGAAGCATTTTATGAGAGTAAAACGTGAAAACTCCGCCCCTTCTCATTTATTTCCCGAAATGAAACATTTATTCTTAAAAGTTTTAAAGAGAGTTTGATTTTTTTTTTTGATTTTTTTTCTTTCTTTCTTCCTTTTCTTGCCGTGTGCATTTTAAATGTAAAACGCTCGGAACTCTCGCAAGCTTCCTAACTTGTCATTAGGTTAACTTTGACATAAGTTTGAATGACTCCACCACGAAATTTCAGTCTGGGCTCAGACACAAACACTTGTTCTGCTCTCACTTTAATGGTATTTGATATCCATTCTCTCTGCGACGCAGGGAATGATGTCAATCACATTTTCCATGATTTTAAAAAGCATTTGAGTCTGTTTTACATCTACTCCTGGTTGATAAGCTTCGGAGTCAATTTTGCTTCTGATCTTCTGCATGTAATTTCATCTCTTGCTATTTGAGTAAAAAGATGCAGACTGTGGTGCTCAATGGAAGAATGTCTTCGTCTAAGCGGGTTTTACCTGGAGTACCGCAGTAAGCGGTGTTAACTCCTCTTTTATTCACACTGTTTATCAACGACATCATCTTGGAATTACATGGCGCTCACTTTAATCTCTATGCGGACGACATACAAACTTATGCTGGGGCCCCAAACGACAGCTTTGCGTCTCTGATTTCTGATATTAATGCTATCTTGTCCAGAGTTTCTGAGTGGTGTAATGTAAATGGGCTCAATCTGAACCCGGGGAAGACACAAGCCATTATATATTCAAGCGGGTATAAGCGCAGCTCCTTGGTAGCTAAACTCATATTTTTTTTCGTAGCTAAATGATAGATAAACAGTTATACACGAATTATATACCTTCATTAAAGTATAATGTATTTATGTAAGCTTTATGGAATTTTTAATTTCAAAGGTTGTATGGAACCAGTTTCACAAGATTTACTTAAATAAATTTTTCGAATTGATTTAAAAAATGAACAATAAACGACAGTGTATGCACATCCATATGTATGTCAACACGTTTAGAAGGAAAATGAATATACTCATCTAGGTGTTATCAATTAATAATCGTTGAATTAAAGAAATAATGTTATATTAACCAAAAAATTTATTTCATTGTAATCAACCTATATATATTTATGAAAATCAAAATAAAAGAGCTTTAAATAACAGACGGGTTAAATCCAAAGACGTCTTATCCAAATACGTCAAATAAGTAATTATTAGTTAAGATCTTTCAACAGTTCTGTAACATCTACATATATATGCAGTACTCACTAATTTCATAAGTTTGTAAAGTACCAATTTTTTTAACCACAAGTAGGAATTTCATATTCATCACAACATTTACCATTCTTTTAAAACCCAAATCGAATCGAAAGAATTGAATCTAAGGTTTAATTTAATTTTGTTACGAAATTGTTTTTAAAAATATTCATGACGGTAAATGTTCTTTCAATATCAGCATTGGAATGAGGTAAAGAGAACGATTTAATAGCAAACTGACACAATTCTTTAAATGGATGTTTCTATGCAGTATCCACTGCATCTATAAATTTCAGACCACAGCTTTATAGTTTCGTTTCGCATTTCTGTAGCAATGCAGCAAGCAAACACAAGTAAATTACCAGTGTCAATACAATCAGTGCGAAAAGTAAACCTTTTAGCAGTTTAGATTTGGGGTAGGTACAGGTCAGCATACTTTTTTTTCTCACAATTTGGTAAAAACTGTATGGTCAAAACAAAACAAAATTTTAGCTACAATTTGGTAGTTAAAGGAGCCCACGGTAGCTAAATTGCTACCGGTAGCAAAATGAAAATCTTCGTAGCTAAATTACCTTTTTGGTAGCTAGATTTAGCTACGAAGTAGCTAAATTGGAAACACTGGGTATAACACTATTCCGTAAGCTACTCTCCCTCCTATTTCTCTTCTTGGTCAAGACATATCGTTTTTCTCTGATCCAGTGAAGAATCTTGGATTATTAATGGACCAGAGACTCACCTGGGATTTTCAAGTTAATCGTATTTGCTCTCGGGTCTATTTGGGGTCTGCGGTCGCTATATATTGTGTCGGTTTTTATCCTTGAAGCGATTCGAGCTGGACTTGTTCGAGGCCGGGCTCTGATTCTTTCTCATTTTATTTTTGTAGATGTTGCGGCTTCCCCCATTCCTGCAAATGCGCTTTCAAAACTTTCTCGGGCGCTTAACGCTTGTGTGAGATATGTGTACAAGTTAAATAAACGGACACATACATATATCGGCTTTAGCTGAGGAGTTTATCTCTTGCTCACTTTCCAAGTTCCTTGAATTCAGAACCCTGTGTTTTATCTTTCGCCCCAGACTCGGTGGGCGGCCATATTCATTGGAGGAAAATTTGAATGGAGTCCCAGGGACAGATCAAGGATAATTCTTCGTCGAATACGGACCAGTTTGGTGGTTATTCTCGCAATGTGCGAGCATGTGGAATTCTCTAACCAGTGAGATTAGAGAATCTGCTACCATGGGCTCATTTAAGGATCGGATCATTGAGTACTTCAATAGGCCCTAGCTGCACGTTGCTATTGCGTTCCCTCAGCCCCCTCGTTCATGTTCTATTGGAAGTTCGTGGTTGTAATTTTAAGGTTCTCGGAGGTTGTGCAGTATTCAGTCTGTGCAATGTTAGATTTGGTCTTCTACCTTGATGGAGTGCGACTTTTTAATATTTAATTTTTGAAGTATTTAGTTACTTTTATAGTTGTTAGTCAGTTGTGATATTTCGCACGTCCTCATTTATCTATGTGGACGCAAAGGCTGATTTTTATTTATGACGGTATTATTATCCTAATTTTGTTTAGTATTGGATGAATGACATGCTGATCCTGCTAATCTGAGTTCTTGGTATCCAGTGTTGATTTTTCCATTTATGGGACTGATGTGCGAGGTTATATGTTTTAGGTCTAAACTTTTATCAGCATACATTTCTCTTATTATTAGTTATTTTTTAATCTGGATGAATAGCTCATTGGTCGCATTGAATTTGTTAAATTCTTAATTTTTATTATTATTAATCTGTTTTGGTTACCTTATGTTGCTGCTGTGGTTTATTGAAATTTCTTAACTGTAGTATATACTTAAAATTTGTAATCTTTATTTTGTATTTTGTAGGTTTCTGCTAATATAGGTGACCATATAATTAATTATAGTAGCTTTACCTTTGTGATAATTGACAGATTCAAGGCCGGTATTTGGGCCGATTTAAGTTCTAAATCTGTTAACTATATAATTTTCTTCTTTAGTTTATTGTTTAGCTAGGACTGATGGGTTTGATGCCCACTGCTCTTTATTGTTATTATAATTCTTGAGTTAGTCAAACCTTCTGTGTTGCCTCTACCTATAATTGAGTACCTGCTCAATCACTTATAATTAAGTAACTACTGTCGATCTATGTACCCACCGTTTATGGACTTGGCCTTGACCAGGGTCTTTCAATAAAGCATTTTTGTATTGTATTGTTTAAAAAAATTTCAACTGTCTAAATGTGGGATCTGGCAACGCCATACCATACAACCTTCGTTCCAAAGTGTAAATGTTCCAATATGTACTAGCTCGCCTGTGAGGAAATAGTAGAAAAAGAAGAAGACTGTGAGATATATAAAAAGTGGTGACAAGATAAAGTAAGAGTTCATATAAGTAATTAAGAAAAGTCGTGTAAAAGAGTCATTAAACTCTTAGCAAAAGTAATAAAATTGTACGGAACGTGAAGCGTATTTCTAATATTAATCATATTAGAAATACACAACAAGTTGCAAATAAATCCCAAATTGGAATCAGGAAATCACCGTGTCTTAGTGTTTTCTTTCTCTACGAGATTTATCGTCATAAATTACGATAAATAAATAACCTTTTGTGGGATCCAACAGATCAACGTAAATTGAAGGCTCAACCGGGATAATCCCACAAAAATTGGGGGCTCAACCGGGATAATCCCACAAAAATTGGGGGCTCAACCGAAATATTCCTGGAGTATTGCAGCTGAAGGGCGGAGCGCTGATTTGGCCCAAAATTGCTATAAAGTCGGCAAAAAGTTTGAGGTTAAGGCTTGAGGCGTGTTCGGGAAATTACACGGGAAGTTCCAGTACATTTTGGCGGCAACAAAAGGCGCCGTCATTAAAAACAGGTTTGGACAAGTTCTGAAGTTTGGTCGAAACGGCAGTGCAGTGCCGAACAAAGCAGGAAAGTTTTGCATTTAATAATTTATATCAGTCATATTATTTATATCATTTATATCATAATATATATATAAAAAAATAATAAATAATATTTAAACGTAATCCAAATGTGAAAGGCCATATGAGCAAGGCGATGTTTGCTGAAAAACATCAGTTGGAAAATATTTTAAGATGTATTTGATTGGTAGAACGTCTAAGTTTCCTCACTTATTATTACCAGAACTTCATAATTAATTTAATTTGCAATTTTTTTTGTGTTGCATAAACAACGCTGCTCTGAAGTGTATGTATGTATATATGAACGCAGAATTGTCACGCGGCATTATATTGTTGCAAACGCTGAAGGATCATCATCAAATGGTGAAATTATAATAATAAGTACATATATTCGTCAAAATATTGTATGTAAAACATATTTTATTCAAAGTGTTCTTTAAAATATTTTATTCAAAATATTTCCAAAATATATTGGTATTACTCAAAATATTCTTTAAAATATTTTATTACAAATATATCCCATTAAAGTGGTAAAAATATATATCATAATAGATTCAGACACAACCAAAATAAATTCAAACTACAAGGTGGTACAAGTAAAGTTGGAGATAGTCACTGTAAAGGTAGGAAACAAGTGTTTCACGTAGAAATTTCAAACATTCAAAAGTAAATTACGGTAAATAAAAAGAATTTTGCTAATAAATCTGTTAAACATATGTGGTGTGTTTGAAACGATTAAAATTGTGAAGGGAGCTAGACATATTTAAGTATTAAAAATGGATAAAAGAACCATTTTGAGTATGAGCAAGAAAGATCTAGAGAAAGAACTTAGGTCGTATGGTTGCATGACCACAGGGCGAAAAAGAGAGCTACAAGAAAGGCTAATAGAATACCTTGAGCTGAATTGCAGAACATACATAGGAAGTGATAATGATATCACAGTTGTCAATGTTCAGCCGGGAACAGATTCTTCGACGCCAGCAGTTGGCAATGAACATGATAGAGAAACATATGTAAGCCAAAATAATGAGGCTTCATTTGTACAAAAGGAATACTTTTCGTTTCGAGATATCGAAGATAGTATTTCTCCATTCTCAGGTGATCAGACGTTTTCAATTAGAAAATGGATACAGGATTTCGAAGATATCAGTACTATAGTCGGTTGGAGTAATCTTCAAAAGTTGGTATATGGTAAAAAATTAATTACAGGTTCAGCCAGACTTTTCATTAATTCAGAAAAGGGCATTAGCAGTTGGTCTACATTAAAGGCGGTGCTTATCAGTGAGTTTGATATAGCAGTAAGCAGTGCTGAAGTTCATAAGCAATTGCGTAATCGAAGGAAACAACACGATGAAAGTCTGCGAGATTATGTTTACCACATGTTGCAAATTGCGAATCAAGTGGAAGTGGACGAGGAATCTACTATTTCATACATAATAGATGGAATTCGAGATGACAAAGTTAATAAGATTGTCTTATATGAAGGTACGACAATAGTGGAACTAAAAAAACGGTTAAAGATGTACGAAAAATTGAGGAGAAGTCATCAAACTCCCGACACTCAAGAACGGCGAAGAGATGTGATAAAAAAAGAAAAGGCCAAAACCTGTTCATGGTGTGGTGATGTGAAGCATATGTCCTATAATTGTCCAAATAAGGCAAGAGGATATAAGTGCTTCAAGTGCAACACGTTCGGACATAGATCATTCGAGTGTGGTAAGTTAGCGAAATCAGTAAATTTCAAACCTAAAGCTGAGATAAATTTTGGCATCAAAAGGATGACGAAGGAAATCAAAATGGAAGGAAAAACTGTGCGAGCATTGATAGACACAGGCTGTGATTTATCAGTATGTCGCTACGACTTCTTTAAAGAATTAGATTTACTTGAATTAACACCAAGTCAAGAGTCAATGAGTGGCTTAGGGAGTGTTGAAATCAAGACAATTGGAGTGGCTAAAACGTGCATTTTAGTAGATGATATCGAATTCAATATCAATTGTCATGTTGTACCTATCGATGCCATACCCTATCAAGTTATTATCGGAAATGATATATTAAATAAAGCTGTAGTTGTCATGAGAAATGGAGGCATCAACCTTTATCCAAGTGGCAGCGAATGTGTAATAAAAAGGAAAGAGAAGGAGAGCGACCCTCTTGATAACAAGTTCGAAAATAGAGACGTGAAAAAAGAAAGCGGATCCAGTAATGGAATAAGCGAAGTAATGGAAGAATATGATGATATACTACAATTTTGTTTTGGATTGGATGACTTTGAGGAGAACACGAATCCAGTTGATTTAGATCATATTCCATTCCCGACAAGGAAGGCAGTAGTAGAGGTCATTAATGATTACCACCCGGAAAAACAAGTTGAGTCACCTATTGAAATGAAGATCATCCTTCAAGATGAAACACCCCTCTTTGAAAGGCCACGACGGATTTCTCACGAAGATCAAACTGAAGTCGAACGTCAAGTCGATCAGTGGTTAAGTGAAGGGATTATACAACCGATCTGCTCAGAGTTTGCTAGTCCGGTTGTATTAGTGACAAAGAAAAACGGAAGCAAGAGACTTTGCTGTGATTTTCGGAGAATTAATAAGCAGATCATTAAAGATCATTACCCCATGCCATTAATTGAAGACATAGTGGATAGATTACAGGAAGCCCAAGTGTTTAGTACATTGGACTTGAAAGATGGTTTTTTTCATGTGCCTATGGAGAAACAGTCAATTAAATACACATCGTTTATAGTGCACAATGGTCAGTATGAATTTTTGAAGGTACCTTTTGGCCTGTGTAATTCACCATCAACGTTCACGCGATATATTTCGATAATTTTTAGACCTCTGGTACAGAAAGGAATATTACTAACTTACATGGATGATCTGGTTATCCCAGCAAGGAACGAGCAAGAATCTATTGAGTACCTGAAACAAGTGTTGCATGTTGCAAGTAAACACGGACTAGTCATAAACTGGAGTAAATCTCAGATCATGAGAAGAAGTATCGAGTTTCTAGGTTATATTATAGAGAACGGAACCATCCGTCCGTCCCAGAATAAAACTAAAGCTGTGGTTAATTTTCCAATACCTAGAAATTCAAAAGAAGTTCAAAGTTTTTTGGGTTTGACATCGTATTTTCGAAAATTCATTCTGAATTATGCGGTGATAGCAAGACCATTGAGTAATTTGTTGCGTAAAAACGTAATGTTCAAAATGGAGGAACAGGAAGAAAAAGCTTTCACTAATTTGAAAGAGATATTATCAAATAAACCTGTTCTTAAATTGTATAATCCTAAGGCATACACTGAATTGCATACTGACGCTAGCAAAGTTGGCTACGGAGCCATATTGCTTCAAAGAGATTGTGATGATCAGGAACTACACCCTGTTCAATATATGAGCCGGAAGACAAGCGTTAGTGAGGAAAAGTATCACTCTTATGAATTGGAAGTTTTAGCAATAATTAACGGCTTAAAGAAATGGCGCGTTTATTTATTGGGAAAACAATTCAAGATAATTACGGATTGCAATGCTTTCGCTATGACAATGAATAAAAAAGATATTCCACTAAGAGTAGCAAGATGGGCCATGTATATGCAAGATTTTGATTATAACATAGAACATAGGTCGGGCACCAAAATGCGTCATGTTGACGCACTGAGTCGTCATATTATGATTATTCAAGAAAGCATATTACATAGAATTAGGGAAGCTCAGTCGAAAGATCCGTGGATACGAGCGATCCAAGAAATTTTAAATGACAGAAAATATGAGGACTATATCCTAGAGAATGGATTATTGTATAAGGATCCTATAACAAAACGCTTAGTGATACCAAGAACACTTGAAAATGAGATTATACGCGAAATGCACAAACAAGGTCACTTTTCAGTTGGTAAAACTCAAGATTTATTAGAGAGATCGTATCATATTCCGGATATTAAGGTAAAAATAATGGATGTCATAAAGAGTTGTATACCATGTATTTTAGCGGAACGTAAAGCTGGGAAGCAAGAAGGCTTTCTCAATGTGATTAACAAAGATGATAAACCACTACAAACTTATCATATAGATCATCTTGGACCTATGGAAAACACAAAGAAAAGATATAATCATATTTTAGTTGTGATTGACGGATTCTCTAAGTTTGTGTGGTTATACCCAACAAGAAGTACGTCCAGCAACGAAGTGATAGATAGGCTGAAGAAACAAGCAGTGACGTTTGGTAATCCAGTGCGCATAGTGTCTGATCGAGGCAGTGCATTTACGTCCAAAATATTTAAGGAATATTGCTTAGCGGAGGGTATTCAACATTGTTTGATAACGACCGGAGTTCCTCGAGGGAACGGGCAAGTAGAACGTGTTAATAGAATAATAATTCCATTGCTTACAAAGATGTCAATCGAAAACCCTAAGGTTTGGTATAAGCATGTAGATCGTGCTCAACAGTTTATAAATTCTACCATAAGTCGAAGTACCAAGTTTTCTCCATTTAAAATCTTAACTAAGCTTCGTGATCAAAGAGATGACATACGTGTTTTAGCTAGAGGAAACATATTAAAGATACAGCAAGAAAACATCCGTCAGTATAATAAAAAAAGGAAGCAGGCACAAAAGTATTCCGTAAACGACCTTGTCGCTGTCAAGCGGACACAGTATGGTCCAGGGATGAAACTAAAGCCGAAGTATTTGGGACCTTATAAGGTAATCTCTGTTGGAAATCATGATCGATACCAAGTTGAAAAGGTCGGCGAACATGAAGGGCCCAGGCTAACTACGAGTGCTGCTGATTTCATGAAGAAATGGGTGAAGTCATACGGGTCGAATGACCGGTCAGGAAGGCCGATTGTGGGATCTGGCAACGCCATACCATACAACCTTCGTTCCAAAGTGTAAATGTTCCAATATGTACCAGCTCGCCTGTGAGGAAATAGTAGAAAAAGAAGAAGACTGTGAGATATATAAAAAGTGGTGACAAGATAAAGTAAGAGTTCATATAAGTAATTAAGAAAAGTCGTGTAAAAGAGTCATTAAACTCTTAGCAAAAGTAATAAAATTGTACGGAACGTGAAGCGTATTTCTAATATTAATCATATTAGAAATACACAACAAGTTGCAAATAAATCCCAAATTGGAATCAGGAAATCACCGTGTCTTAGTGTTTTCTTTGTCTACGAGATTTATCGTCATAAATTACGATAAATAAATAACCTTTTGTGGGACCCAACAGATCAACGTAAATTGAAGGCTCAACCGGGATAATCCCACAAAAATTGGGGGCTCAACCGGGATAATCCCACATAAATCAACGCGTTCTCAAGTTATAGTGTAGACAGACAAACAGATTAAGTTTTGTATGGCAATACCAAGAAATGGCTACCCAATTTAGTCCATTTTTGAACATATATTTGCAATTTTTATGAAAACGCCGTGGATAAAATTTAGGCTCTCCATCTCGACGCGCTCTCAAGCAGTTTCCAAACATATAGTAAAAAACCAAAGTTTTGTATGGCAACACCAAGAAGGGGTTATCCAATTTAGTGAACTTTTTTTTAATTTTTTCTACTATTCTCAGACAGTGCTCAAAATATATAGTGAAATACGAAATTTTTGTATGACAATCGTACGAAGGAGTTGCCCGATATGTCCCATTTTCGAATTAAAATTTAAACGCAGAAAGGGCTACATTTCGGGTACAAAGTGTGATGGGTTATTTTATAGTGAAGTTTTTTGGCTTATTAAAACAATATGAAAAATTGGTGTTAAGAAAAATTAATACAGTAGTTAAATAAATAAAAAAAAAAAAAAAACGGAGTTAGAAATCCGAAAATTTTAAATTTGTTGAGCCATATATTCAAAACGGAGAGGAGAAGGCGAAAAATTTATAGACCATTGGTAATTTCCAATGATTATCTACCGAACAAATTTCATCATCATAGGGTGTAACGTTCAGAAGTTACAGGGTGATCTATAAAAACATACCCAAATAACTTTAAGTCCTGCTATCTTGGGAACCGTTAGAATTTTCCCCAGCCTCCAAAAACCAAAGTCATGACATGATGATGACTGTCGATCTTTCGGCTTTATTGCCTAGCGAATTTCGACTTTAATTCCATTTCTGAACGGTAATAAGGTCGAAAGTCGTAAGTTGATAGATTCACTTATATTTACTTGTGAAAACGGAAATTAAATCGACTTGACGATATTTCGTTTGACTTAATTTCAGACAGCCGACTACCTACTCATCGTATCACAATCCCAAATGGAGCTATATTTTTTTATTCGCGCAAATAATAATTTCAGGACTTCTATGAAACAATTTTAGTAAAAGTAAAATGTCCGCCCCTGCGTAGAATTTTGAAATTTTTGGTTTCATAAGGTTTGGTTTGAAGATGACTTTATCAGAGTACAGGGTTTCATCAGCACCCTGTCTTCTGCCCTTATTTGAAAGAAGAATGCCTTTTCAAGGTGGAGCGATCTCCGCCTTACTATTGCAGCGCAATTGCAGAGAAAGTGGGTGTGATCTTTGATGAACATTCTGTTAGAAACGGCAAGATGGAGTCTTAATCAAGCTAATCTTGTTTAGCTGGTATTCAAAACCCCTGCAATTATTATACCCTAGTTGAAATCTAAAGGGTAAACTAAGTTTGTCATTCCGTTTATAACGCACAGAAATAATGATGGTAGATAAAATGGATTGGACACCCACGCATAATATTAAAAGTTATTTTGATTTTTGCATGTCCGTCTGTCCGTCTGCGCACGATAACTTGAGAACGCGTGTACTTAGACAGTTGAATTTTGAATTAAAAAAAAAACGTTAAATTAAGTTCGAAAATGAGGCAAATCGGGCAACACCTTCGTAGGGTTGCCATACACAAATTTCGTTTTCCACTATTGTATTTGGATACTGTCTGAGAACGCGTTGACGTAGAGAGCTGAAATTTGGTACATTGTGTTTTCATAGTAAAAGTAAATAAAATTTCAAAAATGGAATAAATCGAGCAAACACTTCTTGGTGTTGCCATATAAAAATTTAGGTTATTTACGGATACTGCGAAAACGATCAGTCCTAAACATTTTTATTGTACTAAGAGCTTCTTCAGAATATGAAATCCTATAAAATTGGTTATAATCATTTTTTCTGTCCGACGAACCGTTCTAGAAATATATATGCGAAAAACCACTGCAAAAATCGAAATTTGCGCAAATGGGTGACCATACGAAATATCATACGGGCATTCATCTAGGGTATCATAAGAATTGGTCTTAGACCAATTCTAGCTTTATTATTTGTTTTTAGATTTTGTTTCTTGAAAAGAATTTCTTGACTAAATGGTGAAGGACTTTAGAACCTTTAGAACTGCTTGGCTGTTCGAGAAGATAGTTATGGTTGAGCTGTTTATAGCTCTTTTAATCCAAGTATTGAGGCAATCTTCTATAGCCAATACTTCATCGGAGCTGAGCTCAGGGCATTTTGTAGTCAACATGTGATAGCCATATACTTAGGTCCTCATAAGGTTAACAACTATATTATATATCTAATGCGTCATTTTTAATTTCAGAACCCAAGTTTTGCCAACAAAGCGACACACGTACGTGTAACGCAACCAAACAAAGCCAACAGAGATGGAGCTATTTTGTTGGAGTCTATGCTCAGCCCCTATATTTAGATACCAGTTGAGGACTATATAGAAAACGTATTTTTCTTAAGGTCAGATATTAATTAGTGATGTTTTATGCACATAGTGATCACTGGGTCATCCGCTTATCCTTGTAGCCTTGTACATTAAGACCCGAGCTGATCTGTTTCCCTTGCAAGTAATTTACTTCGATCGATTAAAAGTGTAGAAAGAGAACTCTTGCTTGTTTATAATAGTGACGGAACAAATTTCCTAGTGTTTTGGTTATTATAGTCTGCTTCTAAGCATTGAATTTATCCAGTTAACCGTGCATGAAGATCTCAAGGTCCTTTTCCAGCAAGTAATTTGATAGTATCGAAGGATGTGTTGCCATAGGCTCTCTCTAGCGCTATATGCAAATACGCATAAAACCATTAGACCATACCTCTTTTGCCTCTAGTGATATTTCCTGGACTTAAGGAGAGGTTGATGGGTTGAAGCAATTTAGCTAAGGTGGCTAAACGTTTCCATGCTTTCTATATGAAAACCATCCTACCGTCTCAGGCGCGTATACAGGGGGAGGGTCACGGGGGTCCTCCTCCAAACCGCCACCTCACCTTCGCGATGAATTGAATGTGGTGCTGAGCTGTAAAGTGAGTTTTAACAGTTTAAAAGGACGAATTTCGTATCGTACGGACACAGTGTCTAGTTGTCGCCAGCGATTAATGCTGGTGCTGTAACGCGCTTTTCCAATCTGCGGCGATAGCTAGCGCTGGATTGAGCGTTTGTTTGTCTTCGTTTGAATAGTAATAGTGGATTCTGGAGTGGGTATAATCGTCATTTGCTCGTAGCTCTTCGTCTTTGAAACGTGTATGATTTTTTAGAATTTTCTTGTGCTTTATGTAGTGTCGAAAAGTCATTTATCACACACCTATCACAGGATGGCAAGCAATTTTGAAATCTTACATATTTATTTTAGTATAAGATTGTTTAGAAAAAGGCATGCAATGCTTAGCAGCCCGGTTAATATGATGCTTTTATATTTTTGTTGCACCGATTACTCCTATAGATGAAAAGAACACAATTTCGAGATTTGAAAGTCTTATTGTTTCTATGAAATTGGTCAGCGATCATAAATTTTTTTTTTACCTATCTGATTTTCCATACCATCCATAACAGGACAACTTGGTGAGGAGCTTATAACAGAAGCATAAAAACTGACTTAACGAATTTTGAATTAGGGTTCTACCAATAGAATCCTAGTTCCATGATATCAACGTCTAGCCACCCGTTGATTTTCCATGGCGACACTGATTCAAGTCTGAGTTATTCAAACGTTCTACGTTCGTAGGGAAGCATGAAAATTTTCTTAGTAATATTCTAGCAAATTGTTCCTAAGAGCTTTAATGAATAACTGCTCACCGACAACAGTCCAAACGAATTGGTGGATTGATTCTGGTGGTTCACTCTTTCTGACAAGGGCACAAGCATTCAGTTTTCTTAGAAAGATTTGACATTTTTTCTTTAGATTTTTCATGCACTACTGGGGCCGGATTCTGCAACTTTGCTAGTTTGGAAGTTTGGGAGATGAGAATTTTCGTTTTCCCCGATTAAAACTCCCTAACTCTCCATTCGCTATATATATGTATTAGCAAAAAAAAAAAAGTAGTTAGGGAAAACGTGGGAAGTATTGCAGTATTGGAGGACGGCTAACTCTATGTAGGAGGGTCGTATAGCATTGGGGGTTTTTCCTTCAGATTAAATACAAAAATATGGATGACAAATTTTTGGGGGAGGGCCTTTTTGGGATGGCGGTCGTACAACCCCTCATTGGGGTTGTGACAAATACGTCATGTTTGGTAACAAATTAAAGATGGAGAAGCGAGTAATATAGTGTTGTATTTCTTTTTTGATCATTTTAACTTCATATCTAACTTTTTACCGCCGAAAGACGGATCTTTTGCACTTGGGTCATATATTTTGCATATATTTCTTCCATTTTTTGTTTCACATCTATTAGTACTCTGTTGTGAACATTTTTCTCATGGAAAGTGAATTTCCACGACTTACTAGTTCTTCATAATGATGAGTAGGAAATATTTCCATTTTTGTACCAAAAAGCGGCCACATTTTTTCATCTTAAGAAGGACTGATTCACTCCTTTTGCAGTTATCTCCAAAAACCATTTAGCGGACTCAAAAACTAATTACATATCTAATTAGGGGACAAAATGTAGATGCGATTTAATCCTACATACAAGCTTTAACGTGCATATCTAAAATTTGTATAGCATCTTTTCTGTACTGTAAGACGACCAAATTAACCATTTTCGCGTGATTTAAAATTTTTAGCGGATACCTTGAACTACCAAAATCCTTATTTCTCTGTAAGCTCCACAAACTCTCCGTGTTAGTGTCCCCTCGAACATTTTAGTTGTGACCCCCCCTAGGCTGCAGGTCTGGAAACGCGCCTGTACCGTCTACAGTAAAGATTCTTATCGCTAATATTTTGTTCCTTTTAAAGACCTTGTAGTCGACGATGCCGATTGGGTTCAGCGTTATTAGTTCTTGATCGATCGAAAATAGTAGAGTCATGATTTCCTAGCACGACCTTTGCTGTTTTTTCGCAATTCACGGCATAATTTCCAACTCTTTTTTAAAACCGTTTGAATGATCCTTATACAGAGTACCTTGTAAGCTGTGAACGTAGCTTCATTTGGATCTTGTTACATAGTTTTTTATTATAATTTATTAGAGCTATCTTGTATTTTAACCAGATGACTGAAAATTTGTTCCTGTTGAATAATTTTCTTACCTCTGATTTTTTTTTTTAAGTTCTTTGTTCCATTATGATATTTATATCCCATTCTACAATTTTCTCGAAGGTTCCTCCCTGTATGGTCTTTAATTGGTTCGGGTCCGCGAATGATCCCTAGCCGTACACATTCGGCCATACTTATTCAAATGTAAATTGTGGTGTGGTGGTGTGGGTATGGGGACAAATGTACTCTTTTCACCATTTCTGCTTGAGTCCTTCTCTTTGGACTCATTTTGTTTTTTCAATAGGTAGTATCGCAGACTTGTGAGCTTCCATCTCTGTGTGGCCCTGATGAATTGATCATTTAAATCTTTTTTTACCGCGTTAGAAATTTGAGTTTAGAACTTCAACGTTTCCGCGGTGTCGGAATGTCCAGATCGAGGTCCTCGGTGGTTGATGTCCATTTTCATATCTTTTTCGGAAGGACTTATGCTATCCTGAATATTTTTAGGGTCATTAGAAGCTCCGAAAAGACTTATTGGTACACACATTGGTAAAAGATGAACTACCTTCAAAGTTGTAAAAAACAAGTCACATCACAGTTTCGCAAAATAAAAACACTGTTTAAAATGGATAATGATTTTATATGAAAAACATTTTTTAAATATGATTTTCAAAGATTTGTCAAATAGTAAGAAAATATAAATATTTATTTTTATTCCGGTGAGGTAGTAGTTGAAAGTTCAGTGGTTGTGATAGGCAGAGATGTAGATGTAGTACTTTTTCGGCCTCCTAAGAAACTGCTTATTTTATGTAAAAAGTTCATAACTTCATTCATGAACTCATGAATTGATTCCAAAAATGGCCTATCGGGGGAATATGTACGCTTACTTATGCCATCTTTCTTTAGAATTCTATTAAAGTTTTGGAAATCCTTTTCCATATCAGTGCGGAGTTTCTAAAATTAAAATTATAAATTTATGGCTTATGAATTATAAATAATTTTTATTTAATTCTGGTAGAGAAGTACTTAGAATAAAATGTTTGTTAACGAATTTATACCTTTACTTTGTAAAACAATTTTTTTCTCTTATTCACAAAATTTTTAAATATATATATAAATATATCCTTACCTTTAATATTGCCTGTCCGTAACTTGTATCGAGTATTCCTTTTTGATTTAGTTCTTGCAATGTTTTTTCGTACTTTTTTGACAACTTTTCCGCTTCATTCAGCAGGTTTTTTATATTGGCCGTTTTTGGTTGGCCTGGTGGTAGATTCACATTAATATTTCCCATCCGAAGGGAATTTCGTTTTTTATGTTTATCAATAGAATTTCCAATACAAGAATATACACAAAATAGAGTTATAATTAAAATTAATTTTTTCCACATTTCTGTAAGAAATAAAATATTTATTTTCTTTTGAATCTAAAAGTATATACAACTTACTAACTTACTGTATTATTATTTAGTAGATATAGGTTATGTATTTGCAAAAGAATTATGTATTAATTATAGAGAAGCTCTTCCTATATATAGTTGTTTTGCTAAAAGTTATGGCATTTTTAATGTTCTTTTGAATAACAATCGTATTTTAAAAATGTCTACAAAAATTCAATTCTTCTGATAACAAAACACGCATAGTTTGATATTTTATAGTTCAAGAATAACAGAAATTATTTGTGTCGGCCTTATGAATTCCTTCAATGGCTAATAAGTATGTATATTAATCTGATAAAAACAAATAGTAAATTCTTACGAATTACCGGAAATGACGAAGTTCTTTATGCATTCAGTATTAACATAAATAGTACAAAAGGATATTTATAATACATTTGTGCTGCTTGTGATTTATTGTATGCATTTTTTTTTCTAATTTTCATAATAAGTATACATTATGTGCATACTCATCTCAATCCAAGATCATTTGTATGGAGAGGACCATGTCAATTGGTGGAAAATTTTATGATCATTTGCAATTATTAATCGTATTTGAAGAATGCCATTAAGGCTGTAACTCATGTTATCGATGATTTTTTGTAAATAGAAGTAGTCCTCCCCAAGTACTGCAGAAATTATTTAATCGATTTATACCTAGAATTACAAAAATATTACGACAAAGATATTGTGGTTTAGAAAGATAAGATAGGGCCAGTGGCGTAGATAAGAACTCCGGGGCCCACCCGCAAAATTTTTAAGGGCCTCTTTTTAAAGTATACATTTAACAAGTAAAAAAGATAAAATTGGTCTAAAACCAATTCTTACTATACCATAGTAGATGAATGCTTTTATGCAGTTTCGTATGGTCACCTCCTCTGTGGAAGTTTGATTTCTGAAGTGGTTTTTCGTATATATATTTGTAGGACAGTAAAAATGTTTATAACCAATTTCATAGGATTTTATATTCTGAAGAACTTTTCAGTACTATAAAAACGTATAGACCTGATCTTTTTCACAGTATACGTAAAAGCTATAAATTTTTATATGACAACACCAAGAAGGAGTTGCCCGATTTAGCCTATTTTTAAAATTATATTTATTATTTCTATGAAAACACCGTGTAAAAAATTTCACTTCTCTATGACTACGTTTATACGATAACCAAAGTCCGAATTTTTTTGCCTTATAAACGTGCAAGTCCGAAATTTGGACTTGCCCCAATTTAATTGGGCCTAGGCCTAATTTATTTGAATGTGTGTGCAAATTTCCTAGTCCAATTTATTACGGGTAGCCCAGATTTTGGCATACAACCGGTTTCTAGTTCTGATTTGGGACTGTCACATAAAGAGTACATCAACGCATTCTCAAGCAGTGTCCAAATATTTAGTGAAAAACGCGTGCACATATAGAGATTTTTGTTTCATGGCTTGGGAAGTATTCTCGAGAGTTTTGGCAAAACCTTCGAGAATACCAACGAACAACGTTGTTCGTTGACAGCGGCATATACAATGCTTACTTAGCTGAGCGCTTTTGTTTGAGGAATCGTAGTCATTTGGTTCAGATAAATTTTTTTAAATAATTTTATTAGAAAAGGTATAAAAATTTTATAAGAAAGCAAGTTTCAGATTTTCAGATTACCATTTTTCTGTATAAATAGTTGTTTAGAGTGGAGGAGCTATTCAAATCAAACTTTTGTCAGTTTTACATAAGAACACTGCAAATATTTTAGAATATTAGGACTCCGTTGGGGTCACTGACATATAATAAGAATGGACTAAGCAATCCTATCTAATTCTTATAGTCAAAAATGGTACGAATTTTGGCTAAAATCTATTTGGCTCTTTCAAGCTCAAAATGTACACAGAATTGTAACCAATTTTGGAAATAGTACGGCTGTATTAATCGGAATGCATTGGAATTGACATAAAAATTTAGACAAATATATTGTTTATATACGTCTATCTCTTACAAGCTCAATTAAATTTGACATCATATTTGCAGAGGAGTACCTACATTTTTCAGTGATATTAAAAATTAATTTTTGTGTTAATTAAAACAAGTTTTTAATTCCTAAACAATCTTTATGTAATGCAATACTATTTTTCAACATCTTTAGTGTTTCCAATCGACAAATCATAAGTAATTATAAATCAGTGTGCAATTGTACGAAATAAAGGGTTTTCACAGCCTGTTCAATATTTGTGCCATTTTTGAAGCAAGAACGCTCAGTCAATGTTGATGCAATGACTTCTGCTCCAAGTAGGAGTGGATAAATTAAAAGAAAAAGTATTTTGTCCGCGTTGTAGCAAAAAACTTGCCAGTTGAAGGTAAAACTCTGGAGCAAAAACCGACGAGCAAGATTTTTTTTTTTAACTCCACTAAGATGCTTCCGATACGGAGCAAGAATATAAAACCACCCTAAATCAGAAATACGCGAAATTTTGGGTCTTAAATAAATCTTGGCCGATTAGATAAATTAAGAAATTTCCAAAATTTTAATGCATAATTATTTCTCCCAAAATTTCACGTCTTTGTACTAGAGTTCTCGCAAAATATTTGTATGGTAACCCTATGTACACAGGAGTAGCCAGATTGTATTCATTTTCGAAGGTGAATACTAAATTTTTATAATATAGCCGCGAATTAAATTTCACTCTTTTCGTCAAATGTGCTCTGAGCACTGGCATATACAGGGCGTCCCCTCCATGGTAGACCATAGAGCGAGAGGTGATAGTACTCACCCAGGCAAACGAAAACTTGTATGGCTGGGGGGGGGGGGGGGGGCATATCAACCATTTCGGAGTTACAGGGTGATTAAGAAATTATGCTACGTTTTCACAAAATACCCTGTATCTTAAAAAATACAGGTTGTACGGTCACTAGCTAGAGCTAAATGTATGCAGAACTTCATGGCCTTTCCAACGACTGTTCAATCAGCCCCGCACTCTTCTCCCCTCAGGAGTTATTGTGGTCTTAAGCCGGTGACCGTACACCCCGTAGTTTTTAAGATACAGGGTGTTTTGTGAAAACGTGGCATAATTTCTTAACCACTCTGTAACTTCGAAATGGCTCCCCCCTGAGTCCTGCCATACAATTTTTTTGTTTGTCTAGGTGAGTACTATCACCTCCCGCTCTATAGACCACCATCGAGGAAACACCCTGTATAATATGTACTGCTTAAATTTCTATTTTGTATGGGCACAATTGCTTGTGTCAAAAAAAGTGTTTGCGTTGGTGCCAACATTGAAAAAAAAAATCATTGGCGGGAAGTTGAAAAAGGGACCACACAGTTTTCGAAAAGTTATTTTACTAAATTCTCGCGAATTTCTGCTGCATATCTAATGAATATATTGCCTTTGGTAAGACATTTTTATTATCACTACTTAACCCAAATAATTAATTTAAAAAAATTTATTTTGACGAACCCCGTTTATTTATTTGTTGTTTACAGTTCTCTCTCAGTTGTACTTGGGGCTTAGACATAAAGAGTCAGCATTATAGAAGTGAGCCCACTTTCTGCAGTGTATTTCTATGGACGTACTCTGTCCATATTATACATGTCAGTGTGGTTCTGAGGCAGTGTAGAAATAGTTCTATAGTGAACAACGAGGTTTCTTGTCTTTCTGCTCCACCCATTTGCAAACTTAGATCTGCATTTTTAATACAAAAAAAAAAAAATCTTTCAGTTTTCTATGTCAACCCATTTCTCAGCTACCGTGTGGACAGATGAATGGCCGAAATAAGAACTGACAAACAGACGAAAATACATTCAAAAATCAAAATACCTATTATTAAGTATTATGCAATGGATTAGTGTCCAATCATCTTGTCGTATCATTAATATTTCTATGCGTTACAAAATGATGACGAGCTTACTAGACTTCATCTAGGGTATAAAATGCGGGATAATATGAAACTAATTTGAGGTTACAACGTTGAACGCCCAAAGGAGAAAATTAAAATTGTGCTTTATATACGACTTCTTATTGTTATTCCTTCTTTAGTTATTCCTATACCGCACCTAGACCTATAGGTATGTCAATAATTTTTTAGATCAAGAATGAACTTTTAACGTTACTATCAGATTTAAGTTATCTAATCGTCTTATCATAATTTATGAGACATTTAAAGTGATTTCGATTAAAATTAATCGATAAAATTTCACATGTCCAAAACTTTTATCAGTTTTTCATTTTCTTTCAATTAAGTGAGAAGTGTTTCTTAACGTTTTTTTTTTTCAATAGAGCACCTAAAATAGTCAAACATAATGTTGAAAGTTTATTTCGGAGCGATACTTTTGGTATTTTTCGTTTTAAATGCAAATGGAGAAAATAATGAATTGGAAATAAGTGCGTATGAACAATATAAAATATATTTTTTATTTTTAAAGAAAATTGTATTAAGAATGCAATTTGTTTGTCGAAATTCGAAAATTTACAACTCTTTAGACATGAGAAACAATTTCCATAAATTAATTATTATTTACAAATATTCTTTATTCTACAATTACATTAAAATGGATGTGACAAAAGACGGCGAATTATAATTACAGGTGTTTATCATTAAATTTACTATGAAAAATGTTATATTGTTTTATGTATTCCATGGAATGTTAACGATAACGTTCTTTGCTGCCCTGTTTTCATGTTGTCGATCGGTGATAAAAATTATTCTTCGATTTTGATTTTTTGTCGATCTATGAAAGCGGATTTGTGTCGAAATTGTTGTTTTATGGTTCCGTACAACAAAAGAAAAGGTTCCGTAACCATTATATGATCGCTCATGCATCCGTTCGTTCATTTGTCTGTTACAGACGTTTTTCGTCCGTTTATCTGTCCATCTGTCTGTTAAAGAAGTTTTTATCGAAAACGACGTGGTGTAGGAATTTGGTCTTTAGACGCGCACATATTTCGCCAGTAAAAAACAAATAACATTTTTTGGGGAAAATCCAAAATGTACGCAAAAATACTGCCCCCCCCCCTGATCTTCTAGGTTTCTAAAGTCAAAATTTTGATATTATCAAGGTTAGTAGGTATTGAGTCATAGATAACAGGAAAACATAAGATTTTTTCTTCTGCTGAAAAAGAAATGTTTTTTTGTGTTAACATGTAAAACAACTCTTACTAATAAAACCAACTCTTATAAAAGTACTCTTGCGTCCGTCTGTTTGAATAAATATTATTCAGTTATCATAGGAAAATTTGGATTACATAGATTTAAATATACCTACTTAGTTAAATTTGATCGATCGACTGTGCGTTGATAAAGTTGTGGCATCCTTATTGCGCAAGCCCGACTAGCTCTTGCCCAAATTAGTTTTTTGTTAAAAAGTTTAAAATTTTTAGATATAACTGTTATATAAAAAAACAAAAAAACGTCGATGTGATTCCATTACCGCGTAAGTAATTTTTACTTTTCAGGAAACCAAAAATATTTGTTAAATATTTTTCTCGATAAAACAGTGGCAATTTACGGGTTTAAATATTTCGTAAACTTATTTATACAAATTTATTGAATCTTATTATAATACTTACTGACTGCCAGTAATTAATATACTACATAGAAAGGAACAAAAGCTGAATTTGACAAAAAAATGTGGGAATTTTCTTGAGATACGCAGAGTGAAATTAAAAAAAGAAAAAAAAAGACAAATTGATTTTCTTATCTTTTTATTAATGACACCTTTGGTCTATTGTGCAGATAACAGTCATTCGAAATAATAAAACTATAGGGGAAGGACGGGGGTAAGATGACGATAGTAAGCTTTGATCATTTTTATATCAACGTGACTTTGACCTAAAGTCATAGTTATTTATTTATGGCAATCCTTAATAGGTTTACTTACAACTAAATGATTTTCATAAATTCAAAATTTAGTATTGATTTTTCGCTTTCTAATAATCCTCAATTCTCTATCCCCTCTTCCTTTTCTATCAAGGCTGTTCTACGGCATCATAGTGTATCCCCAGATCTTTGGAAAAATCATAAAAAAAAAACAGACACTTGGTATTTGAGCTTTACGTTACGGTAAATGGTTCCAATTTTTAGATTTTGAGTATACCATTATAAAATTTTTGAAAATTTTCAACTACAGATTTTAATTTTTATGATCTTCGTCGAAGTTGATTTTTATTGTTCCATACGGCGATTATTGAAGTATCTAAAAGATCTCTTGTGCTTGAAGTATGCATAAATTGGATACTTTTGTGTATTGTTAGCCACTCTTCCAGGGGCCGGATTATGTAACTCGGAAAGTTTGGGAGATGAGAATTTTCGTTTTCCCCGATTAAAACTCCCAAACACTTCATTCGAGATTCTCTAACAAACTTGGGGTGTTAAAGAAAACGTGAGAAGTATCGAAATATTGAAAGACGGCTAACTCTGTGTGGGAGGGTCGTAGAGCATTGGGGTTTTTTCCTACGGATTTAGGGTCTAGAGTACAAAAATATAGGTGAACAATTTCTAATTTCTGGGGGAGGGGCTTTTGGGGATGGAGGGTCGTACCACCTCCTTGGTATCAAATTAAAGAGGAAGAAGCGGGTAATCGAGTGGTGTAGTTTTTTTTATCATTTTAACTTCATAACCGAGATTTTTACCGCTGAAAGACGGATTTTTTTACTTGGGTCATATACACCCCAGATCCTATATTTTGAATATATTTCTTCTGTTATTTGTTTCTTAGTACTCTGTTGTGAACATTTTTCTCATGGAAAGTAAATTTCCACGACTTACCAGTTCTTCATAATGATGAGTTGAAAATATGTCCGTTTTTGTACCAAACACTGGCCATTTTTTTATCTTAAGACTCAAAGACTAATTACATATCTAACTAGGGGACAACATGTAGATGCGATTTCATCCTACCTACAAGCTTTAAGGTGCATATTTAAAATTTTTATAGCATCTCTTCTGTACTGGAAGACGACCAATTTGACCATTTTCGTGTAATTTAAAATTTTTAGCGGGTACCTTGAGACACACCAAAATCCTTATTTCTCTGCAAGTATTGCAAGGATTTCCATAATTTGTTTTTGTAAAAATAGCCAGGATATGCTGTGAGCCTATAATTTAATTTACTTTATTAACATTTAACAAAATAAAAAACTTTACTTTCGGCGGCTGCTATCAACAACAATCAACTGATTGATATTAAGGTTGCTGATGCAGACTGAGCACAACAGTCGGTTCGATTCAGTCAGTTGCCAGTCGTCAACTTCCTTCTGATTTTTTAGTTGCTGACTGACGTAAATAGGCTTAAACACAATTGCGACGACCGACGACTATTGCAGTCATAGGAACAATTTTCTCTAGGAACGTTTTATGGAGCGTATATTGCATATGAATTCGTCGGTCGCTTTATCGTCGCAATTGTGTTTAAGCTTTAATAGTGCAGTTTGCGGTACCGAACACTGTTGCGTGTAAACAAAGCCTGGTAGTGTGTTCATTTCGCGGATAAATTTTGTATGGAAATTTAGCGGTGAAATTTAGTTGCGAAATATTTAGCCAAATCGCTGAAGAAAGTGGTATTGTGCTTTATCAGCTAAAAGTTTGTTTAGTTTTGACAAGTAGATGGCAGTAATTTCCACAAACATATATTTAGCATCAGATTTATCCGCTCAATACCTTTTTTCCACGCTAAAATTATGACGTTGGAAGTTGAATGAAATTGGAATGCAAGAGTGTCATTGTATTTTTATTATTTTTTTCTGATAAAAAAATTTCGTCTTCATTTAGAGAATTCTTTTGAAAAAAATTAAAATAGTATTACTATTTCGAGATTGGGTAATTGCAAAAGCAATCTAAAAGAACACGAAATAATATCATAAATTCACGACAGCTGATTGTCAAAAGCAGCCACCTATAGTTCAAAACAATGAACAATTTTAGGCGTAAAAAGGTCCTTGTTCGATTGCTGCTAAATATTTATCCGCTAAATGAACACAATACCGGGCTTATCAAGCAAAATCAACTGACTTTTTAGTCACCGATTACAGTCGGTGATTATGCATTGTGCGGCCTGCCTAATGGTACTTTTCTTGTCTCTTTTATGATTTGTGTGTGCGTATTGACGACAATCTTTTCCATTTAGCGTTCACCCATGATTTTTCAAACGACACCTAAAATAATCTCCTACGCGATCAAATAATCTTTCATAAACACCCTATTTAAAAAAAAAAAACCTGAGATTCAACAAAATTTGATACAAACTCAAATATTACACAATTATAGGTTTTTTATAGTATTTTCCAATTCGAATTAATTTATATTTATTAAAGATTCATAAAAACACTATATTATTTTGCACGCAAGGATTAACCATAACTATGTCATTAAGCCAATTTGTATGCATTGTATTAGGATTTTCGGTCAGCAATCACGTTTTACTACATTTAATGCAGCTAACATATATACACAATACACACATACATTCATTTATAATATTTCTCTTTAAGGTCCTCGAGTTGGTGAAAACAATTTACGTAAGCTGATAGAAGAATTTAGAAAACGTATGTGCGCTGAAATACCAAAATTTGGTCTTCCGCCCATGGATCCGCTTGAAATGGATCAAATTGAACTTGATATTGATAATTCACTTGCACAGTAAGGGATAAATCCTGTTTTATTTTTTATTTTACACAAAAGCTCTGGTAACTTAATGTTTATGTATTTTAGATTAAAAGGAATCGTATCAGAAGTTCAAGTTGATGGTTTAAGCAATTTTGTTATTGACAATTTGAAAACATCTTTGCAGTTATCTTTTGAGTTAGGTGTTACCATTCCCAAGCTTTCATTAAAAGGAAAACTTCAAGCTAAAGGACTTCTTGGAGAGCTTTTTCCTCTAGATGCAAACGGAACGTTTAAGTATGTAAATATCATTTAAGCGCGAATTACAATTACGACTTCGACTTCGGCTTCGACTTTGCTCAAATGGTAAATATGTACATGTCGCAAGATACAATTGCAACTTCGACTTCGACTGCGACTCCGACTGAAATTAAACTTTGCTGAAAGTGCAAAGTTGGTATTCGCTGCGGCCAACTTCAGTTCAATCGCAGATATCGGGACTTCTGGTTTGTTCAAGGAGTTGAAGCTTTAATTTAATTACAAATTTCAAATCAGCGTCGACTTCGACTTAAAATCAAGTCGCAGTCGACAGATCAGCCGTAATTGTATTTCACGCATTAAGTATAATGAAATGGAAAAATTTACATTTATATAATATAACTATTTTCTCAAAAGCTTTGTTATCGAGGATCTGAAGCTTACGGCTAGTGGAAAAATAAATTTTGCAGATATAAATCAATTAGTAAACCTAAAAGGCAAGGTAGGTTTAGTTGGAAATATAGGTACTTATTATGTTACTAACTTTTGTCCGAGGATAAAGAACACCGTGGACAATAATTTTCTGTTAATTGTGTGTGAATGTGTGAAAAGTCTAACATCTTTCGTCTTTCAATTACATTTTAAAGTATATACAATCGTGAAGCAATTGATGTAGATAAAAAATAATATCATATGAAAATTAATACTGGAGTTCGTTAACCGCAATTTTGTGATATTTTTGCTTGCATACATAATTACTTGAAAAGATTGAAAGCCCTTTTACTTTCTAAATAAGAAAATTGGTGGCGGCGGCGCCGCCTCACTATGGAATATTCCTATGGGTCAGTAGCTGTTCAAAAATCTGTAGTTTTGTTATTTTTGAAGATATAGACTTGAAAATTTGCGTAAAAAAGAAAATTTAAGTTAGATAAGTAAAAAAGCTAGAATTGGTCTGAGACCAATTCTTATGATAACCTAGATGAATGCCTGTATAAAATTTCGTATGGTCACCGATCTATGCAAGTTCAATTTTTGAAGTGGTTTTTCGCATATATATCTAGAGCGGTTCGTCGGACAGAAAAAATAATTAATAACCAATTTTATAGGATTTCATATTCTGAACAAGTTTTTAGTACAATAAAAATGTCTAGGACTGATCGTTTTCACAGTATATGTAAAAAACCTAAATTTTTATATGGCAGCACCAAGAAGGAGTTGCCCGATTTAGTCCGTTTTTGAAATTTTATTTGCTAATACAATGAAAACACCATGTACCAAATTTTAGCTCTCTACGTCGACGCTTACTCAGGAAGTGTACAAATATATAGTGGACAACGAAATTTTTGTATGGCAACCCCACGAAAGTGTTGCCCGATTTGTCTCATTTTCGAAGTTAATTTTACTTTTTTTTTAAAGTCCGTGTACAAAATTTCAGCTCTCTAAGTATACGCGTTCTCGAGTTATCGTGCGCACAGTCGGAAAGACGGATGGATGGACGGACGGACGGACGGACAGACGGACAGACGGACGGACATGCAAAAATCAAAATAACTTTTAATATTATGCGTGGTTGTCCAATCCATTTTGCTCTACCATCATTATTTCGAAGTGTTACAAACGGAATGACAAACTTAGTATACCCTATAGATTTCATCTAGGGTATAAAAATGGGGCCAATCGAGCAGCTCCTTCGTAGGGTTGCCGTACAAAAATTTCATTTTTCACAATATATTTAGGCACTGCCTGAGAACGTGTCGGCATACTTAGCTGAAATTATGTACATGGCCTTTAAATAATATTTCATAAATGAGCTGAATCGGGCAGCAACCCGTTCTTGGTGCTGCCATATACAAATTTAGGTTTTTTACGTATACTGTGAAAACAATCCATCCTAAATGTTTTTATAGTACTGAAAAGTTCTTCAGAATATGAAATCCTATAAAATTGCTAATATTATTTTTTCTGTCCGGCGAACCGTTCTAGAAATATATGTGAAAAACCACTTTAACAATCAAACTTGCACAGAGAGGTGACCAAACGAAATTACATACGGGCATTCATATCTAGCTAGGGCAGTGTTCCGCAAACTTTTTGTGTTCAAGGTACACCTACCAAATCAAGAAATTTTAGAGGTACATCATAAATGAGAAAAGATGTTTAATGAGAAATGTGAGCCTGCCTAACTGAGCATAGGCGATCGAAACTTGGAGCAGTTGATAAGGCTGCTCTCATCTCTCATGTCTTCGTCGATCGTTCGGGCGTTTTTTTTTTTTTATGTAGTCGTAGTGAGAGTTAAAAACTTCAATAAGTACGTCGTGTCAAATGGTAAGAGAATTGCAATAGCACGTTTTGAAAGCAGTGGATACTCATTTTTTATATGTAGCCAAAAATGTGCTAGCTCTGTTTCAGAAAATTTTAGTTTTTTTAATGTCCGATCAGTTTTTAGCTCAATGAACTCTTCCTGCTCGTTTATTGGTAAGTGGCCAAGGGAAATATCAGAGAATGGTTTTCGTACCCAGTCCATAGGTCCATAGGTCACACTTAGGTAAATATGTGTTAATTTTTTCTGCTAATAGCTCCAAGTGTTTCACTATCAAAGCCTGCACTTTTCTTCTGAATTGGCAGCCATGGCATTTGGGAACACTTCATTACAACCATTGGTAACGTGGCTGATCCATAACATCAACTTAGCGCGAAAAGTTTCAATTTTGTCCGATGATATTATTATATTAGAATTTGTCTTGAATTTTTTTTTATTGAACTCATTTAAATGAGCGAATATGTCCGCCAAATATGCAAATTTTGTTACCAATTCTTCAAACAGAGAAGCAAAATCTGAACCTTGAACCTCTAAAAACGTCTGGATCTCATTTTTTAACTCATAATTTCGAGAAAGCCATCGTACTTTTGTATTAAAAAAAAGTGACTGATGATCTGCTCCCGTTTCCTGACACATTGCATTCCACAGACGAGAGTTCAGCTGTTGCGACTTGATGTAATTGACAACTTTTACGACTTCTTGAAGGACAGACAAAAATTCACCAGGCAGAGACTTCATCAGTTAGTACGTTTACATGAATACTTGAGTACTTGACTTGAAATCCAATTTGAAGCTCAGGTAGGGCAGTTGATTGAATTAATTCCAATTACTTGAATTTCTTGAATTTAATTTTCCAATTACTTAAGTTGAAATTTACGCGTTGAATGAGCGTTTTCATGATATTTTGATTACTTCAAGCATACTTCAAGTATACTTCAAGTATTCATGTAAACGTATTGTATATGTACTGTTTGCTTCATTTATAAATCTTCTATGAAAATGTATGAGGCGATCATTTGTCTATCTTTTGTTCTGCCCTGTTCTGCGGACGCAAAAGAGCACAGCTAATATTGTGCACGAAATGAAATAAAATTTTCTTAAAAATACGAGGCAAAAGGCTCTACAAAGTGTAAAAAAAAGACGTTAGCTAAACTAAATGGTATAAAATGTCAATAGGGACAAATAAGAACATTTAAAACAATTATAACAACTAATAAACAACAAAAATGTAAAACAAATGACACAAAATTCTCAAAAGAGACTAAAAAACGGACACAAGAATTTTGAAAAGGATCTAGAAAAATTTAATAGTCCCAATTTTGACAATTGGGTGAGTGGCAGTTCCGAGAAGTTCCAAATTTTCAAAATAATCTAATAAAAATAATTACTTAAACGAACGAATTTTCAACATAAAATTTAGCACCGAAACCGAATTAAAAACTAGATTGCCGAACGAATGAAAAAATTTACCCGAAACCGCTATAGAGTTCCGCGAGAGCAGCCTATAGTATCATAGACCTCTACAAACTGCCCTCATCATCCCTCCAGCTGAGCATCTCTAACGGAGCGCTTGTCCTTCCCACAGCACTTGCAACGGTACCAAAGCGAGGAGAAGCCTCGTGGACTAGTGTTGCAAATGCTGTGGCGTGCTATCACCAGCGAAAGACAAGAGCTCCGTCCTGCACCGACGATAGTGGCTGCCATGTGCAGTTGAATGTGTCTGCGTTCGTTGCCAGATATTTAAGACGTAAACGTCTCTTCAATCTGTCAACGAAGTGGCGCTTAAGTGCTTGTGCATGGTGTTGTGGGTCAGTGTTCTGATTTCCATCTTCGACTCTCATGTAGTACAACTGAATTGTAGATTTGGCCAGTGTTGGCACAAAGCTAATCAAACAATTCACCCGACTACAAACCTTTGGTCCCCATAGAAACGATGTCCTAGTAATGCCGAGATTCGGGTGGATCAACTGACACATATCGCGCACGAGTTTCATTGGATTTTGCAAAGCTGGGCAAAAGAAGAACCTGTGTAGCAGGGTGCCTTCACCAGCACAAACTGAGCAAATCCTCTGAACTCGCCGGTCAATATGTGACAACTGATTAGAATGCATAAGCCTGTGATGCAGCAATTTGAATACTACAGCAGTATCTTTGTCACTAGAAGGATAATTGTAGACTACTCTGCAAGTTATCCCTCCCATCACGCCCATATTCACCCCGAGGTGTGTTCGCCAATTGTTGTATCCTGTATACTCCGGAGGTGTTATTGACATAAGCACGTTACGGAGCACACGTGTTGTATATGTGCTGAAAGGCGGATGATATGATCTGTTCAGAACGAAAGCATCTTCCAACTTAGTGCCAGGGTCACTGGTCCCAAGTTGGCGAAATCTCTTCCGCGCAGAAGCAGTAAGGTCGTGTAGTTGTGGAGTGATAGTGTTTATTCGATAGTTCCCAGAAATATCAATAATATCTCCAGAACTGTCAGTATATGCGTGTCAGCTTCAAAACCTCGAGCATTACTGAACACTGAATCTATTAATTCAGGATTAAACCTGATTGGAATCGTCGCGAATTGCGTGTACCGTAGAGCATTCCACTTATGGTGAAATGCTGGCCTGATTCTGCCCCAGGTCCGAATCGTTGAGATTAGATCCTGCGGCCAGTCACGAGGATAGGGTGGTCGAACAGAGAGCAGGTAGTAATAGTCCCCTATGCCGATCCCTCCCAGTACAGAAGAAATACTCGGTTGGAGAATCGCCTTCCCTCAGCCAGCGTGATTGGCTGTGCAGCACAAACTCTAAGCTGCTTTTGTAAATTTGTGTTACCAGGCGTTCCTTTATTCTGTTAAAATAAAAGATCAACTCCGGCTGAGTTGGGAGAAGAGCTGCCACCCGAAATACTTCGGCCGACAAGCTAGAAGCTTGATAAGCACTTCGATTGAAAATCTTTTCGATAAAAGATCGAATTTGGAGCTTTCCAACATCCCACCATTGGCTAAGAAAAGGAAAATCAGCTTTCCTCTCTTGCCACTCGCTCCAGAATTCCATGAACTCATTGATGAACTGCTCGAAATTCAACAAATATCCAGTATGCAGTTCTTCTTTCAACTAGAGTGGTGGTTGCCACTACAAGAAGATGAGCACTAACGGAACATACTTCATAAGTGACACCAACGAAATGTTCTAGTATTCCAGGTGAGACGTAAAGTCTATTGGTTCTGGAGCCTGCGAGACTTCCATGGATATTTCGCGAGACCCTCGTGTATGATCTAGTCGTAGGATGCATCCAACGATAGATATCCACGAGTCTGAAAACACGGGCAAATTCCTCAACAGAGTAGCATTGACGGAGTTGAACTCAACTCCGGAATGCCAATCCATTGAGGGATGCAACGTGCAGTTGAAATCACCTCCGAGGATAGTTTCGCCGCTAAAATTCACCAGACAGAATTGAACACTATCAAGAACTTGTCTTGTAATGTCCTGCTCATGAGGAAGATATCTGTATAGACAGAAGACGATAGTGTAAATTTGTTGGATACAATGATTGGCACCTTTGAGCTTCGGCGAGGCGCAGGTGTGGCAAAAATTGCTTAGCCAGTGTATAAAAAAGCATAGCGCTCAAGTTGTGTATAAGTGTCTTGGGTGAAATTCGTCTCCTGCAGAAGTGTAATGTTTATATCGAACATTTTGACATGTTCGATAGTACTGTGTAGTCTTGTATGGGCACTTAAACCCTCGGTGTTAAGATACGCTATCTTACACATTCAAAGAGATAAGAAGCTCAAACGATGATGGTACGACTTCTACTGGCGAGGAGAATCGGCCAAGCGATGCTCCTGAATCAACTCCTCCACCTTCCTATGGAGTCGATCTAGCCGAGATGCATCGTTGTACTTCCCCCTCTTCTTGCACTCCTCTTGTAGGAGTAGAAGTTGAGGAAGTAACAACTCCGGCCTCTCCAGCTCCTTTACAAGAATACTTCAGATTTTATCTGAATTCTTCTTGTACTGGAGCTGGGCAAGAATTTCGGAGATCTTCTTCCTAGGAAGAGTTTCCATACCCTTCGAGACTTCAAATTGGCTACCAGTCGAATTGATACTATCATCACACGACTCGTAGCCACCGAAGCTCGAAAGACCAGTCTGCTCGAGAGACACTTCCGTGTCAACTTAAGCATTTTTCTTCCTGTAGTAGAACCGCATAGATGTTTTCGTTTTAGCCATGAAAGTAGTAGTAAACTACGATATTTTCAGAGCGGGAACATAATTTAGTGATTGAAACTTTATTAAATATTGAATAAATTCAATAGATGAGGTCCCATTATATCGCAAAATTTTTAAATTAATTTTTTTTATTTTTTTAATTTTTAAAAATTTCCTAGTGCCCCATTTATTTGCTGATAATTTTTGTTGTCGTTTCCTTTGTATGACTGACATCATATAAATAACCCTAAACCTTCTGTCAACCATTGAATCCATCAACTAACAATGACAATTCAATTGTAAACAAACAAATCTGTATTCCTTAAAGACAGTAATATTAATCAAAATAATATGTTGGGTTTTGCTGCAACTATGATGGGCAGTGTGAACGGGGTGCAAGCACGTTTAAAAGTAATTTGCCCCAATTTATTTGTGCAGGGCTGCATTTGCCACATATTAAATCTTTGCACAAAATACGCTAACAAACAGCTACCAGATACAATAATTAATTTGGTTTCGGTCATAAATTACCATTTTTGTAACAGCTCCTCTTGTCGTACAGATTTTGCTGTCATTTCAAGAATATTTTGGAACTCCTTCTCACGTTCTTCTAAGAGTCGGATTCACGCGATGATTATCGCTAGAGGTAATGCCCTAGACACACAGCACTCTTAATGAAGAAATAACTAACGACTCATTAGTGTATAATGATTCATTATAAACTGCAGACACACAGCCATTTCTTTAATTAAGTTGATCTGTCAAACTGGCTTTAAGAAACTTATCACATTAAAAAAGCAATATGGATCGAATTAACGCAATAAACTTTGTTATTATTAATTTTAAATTTTATTTATTTTTATTTTATTTCATTTAATTATTGAGAAATGAAAAAAACATTTTATTAAAAAATATTTTGACATAATACTTTGTGATTTGCATTTCTTCTTCTTATTTTTCAAATCAGCAGATGCACAGCGGAGCTCAATACTTAAATTATATGCTAAATCTAGCACATTATTCCTCATTATAGCTATAATGAAAGAAGAAAACACTTCATTAGTGTACTTCATTATCATCTGATTTTCGAGCCATAATGACGTATACTGTGTGACACACAGCATTTTAATGAATAGTTAGTACTAATGATTCATTAGATCGTGCTGTGTGTCTAAGGTATAAGACAAATACGTAAAACATGTTTCATATATTATTTTGAAATTTTTATTAGGAAGCGGTTAATCGTATTATTGAGCAGTAGAATCCACAACAACACTATTTTGCTTTAACGGGCTTCGATAATAATTTTGAAAGTTCTAAAAATCATTTTATTTTGTCCTCCTTAATAGATCCCTTTGTAAAATTACATTAAATAAGGAATTTCAAAGCGAAGGTTCTCAAAGCAATTTAATTATGGAAAGGTCGTATTTTTTACTTTGTAAAAAATTAAGTTATAACGAATTCTACAAAATTAAGTAATGTTGATATTGATAATAACGATAAATTGCGTCCTTTAAATGAAGTATTTTGCGGGGTAGATGTAGAAAAGTATTTAAAAACATTCAAGATTCTGTACTCATTGAGTTCAAAAATAAAATAAATTAAATTAAATAATTTATGTTGGATATCTCCAGAAAAGGCAATCTATTTTTAAAAATATTGATGAAGAAGCGATTAATACAGAATGACGTGCTTTAGCTGATTACGAGTTTTTAAAGAAATATCGAAATCACTCTATTGATAGTTTCTGGGATAAACTCGAAAGTTGCAAAAATGGCAATAGCAATAGAACCTTTATTCGCAAATCTTTTCAAAGTAATTAATGGCCTTTTAATACTACCGCATTCCACAGCGGCCGTAGAAAATTATTTTCGCAAAATAAATTAATAAAACATGTTTGTAATTGGAAGCCTGATGAGAAGATTTTAAACAGAAATGTTTCCACTAAAAATCCTTCAGAACTTTTACACTAGAATTTTTATTATTTCAATACATTTATTTTAAATTCTACGCGCAATAGAAGAAGAATATTTTTGCTAATTGGTAGATATTGTTTAATTTGAAATATATTACTTTTGTAATAAATAAAATAAACTTTATTCATTCCTACACTTCTTTATTATGAATTCATACCTATAACAATTAGCGATAAACAATTATTTCATGTACATATGTATATAGTTCACTTCGCCACTTTCAGTTGATTATCAGCCCTTTTTAATGCTGGAAATGTGCACCTTTCCAAAATGTCAGATCCCAACACTGGTGGTGACATGGTGAGTCATCTATGTATGCCTATTTCAGAGCAAAAAGTAAGAACGATCACATTTTTATTTATTCGTTTTTTTACATATAAAAAAAGAAAATTGGACTGCATTTGCAGTGTAGTCACAAAATATCCCTCAAGGTATAGTGTTAATTTATTTTTTACTTTTTATAACAATCAAATCAAGCAACCCTGGACTGTAAACAAATACATATTCAAAAATAAGTAATAGAATATAGGTACATATTTGTAAAAAAATCATCCCTTTATGCTCCCGCACTGGGTATATTTGTGTGAGTGTGTGTGCCTATTATTAAAATACCACAGGTTTTAATATCTACATACTATTAGTAATATTTGTTTACCTTTAGCCTTCAATAAAAAAACTTACCGGCAGAATCGAAAATTTAGTGCCTGATCGTGAAGTAAATGATTTTATCAATAAGGTTTTGAACGATTACAGCGCGGACCTTTTGAATGCCCTATGGGATGATATAGGCCAAGACGCTCTTACTGGAATTGAGGAGGTATGTATACATACCTATTTACTTTTAATATGGATTAGTCGACTTTTTTTTAATTGAAAATTTTTAGATTTCTAAGATTTTACTGCAAGACGTATCAGCCAAGGATATTATGGCAATCATTTTAGGAAAACCAATATTCGACGAGAGTGATCCGAAACCAAGTTGCAAGGAGCAAGTAGTTTTAATGTTGTAAAATTAGGAGGAGTTGTTTATGTTTTTTAAAAACTATAATTATGGAAATAAACATACGCTTGTACAAACGTTAATAAAACCACCATTCATATTTTGATTCTTTGATTTTGTTTAACTCCATTGAAGAATGCTGTATTTAGTATAAAAATATTTATTTACAGCGTATCATTATAGTCGGCATTAATCTAAATGTGTGATCTATAAAGGATGGACATGTTTCCCCAATGTATTATTATAGTACCTACAATTGACATCATTATTATTATTATTATCGACAACATCCTCGAACACTCATGAATTTCTTGAGAATATTCCTACTTTCTTTGAAGACAGTAAGGAGCTCCTGGATACAGTAATCACATTGGAGGATATAATCGCTGCGACAAAGGATCTAAGACTACACCACAGTATATATCAACTACACACCTCACCTACATTGCACTTTTAATCATTTAGTAATAATAAAGTAATAATTTCATTGTTTGGACACATCGCGTTCTTACGGAATGAGCGATTCTTAGCGCACTATACTTACGGAAAAGTGGATATTTAAACTTAACAAAAGTTCCCCTCACACGAGTTAATGTTAATTTGTGTACGCCTGTTAAATTAAAGGGCGCGTTCGCTTTACGTAAGTAAATGTACTAATTTATACTTCTATTGTAGTTCAGCCTTAAATTATTGCTAGATGATTAAAATTGAATGTAAAAATTAAAATTAAATAAAAATGGTATTGCGAATTAATAGAAAGCACAAATCTTCATTTACATCAACTTCCATTTGTTAATTTTTTCACTTTTACCATTTTTTAAAATTGAAAACATTAAATATCAAGACAATGACTCTTACGGAATGTGATATATATTTAGGCTAAAAATATCAATTTATCGTAAGTAAACCTCAGTCACCCTCAGTCTCGTTTAATTTCGTAAAGTTATTTACTTCTATTGTAGATAGATCAGCCTTTTCCTAAGGTCGAGTCTGGGAGAGACGAGACTCCAGCTCCCATTTAATGGAGCACACAGTTTCGACTCTGAAACCAAGAGAAGAAGAAGAACAACGAAGTAACATTGAATTAAGATTGAAGAAATAAATATAATGAAAGCAATTATTCAAAGGGTAACGTCTGCAAAGGTAACAGGTATTTAATTTCGAAAATGGCAAACAAATTTTTATTCATTAATCATTTTTGCAGTCGGTGAAGAGTTGGTTTCTACCATTGGACGGGGACTTTGTGTTCTTGTGGGAATATGTCAAGAGGATACAGAAAAGGATGTAGACTACATGTAAAAGTGAGATTTCTTTATAATATTTACTATTTTTAAGTATTAATATAATTTCAGGGTAAGAAAATTATTGGCAATTAGATTATTTGAAGACTCTTCTGATAAACGATGGATGCGAAGTGTAAAGGACGAAAACTTAGATATTCTGTGTGTCAGCCAATTCACTTTATATCACCGTCTTAAGGGAAACAAACCAGATTTTCATCTGGCAATGCAAGGCCAAGGTGCCCAAGAATTATATAGCAAATTAATTGAACGGCTTGGGAAAAATTATCACCAGGAAAGAATTAAAGGTTTGGAAGTTTACACATTAAGCTAGAGCATTACATTGCTAGTGGTTCCGTTCTGTATTTTTTTTTTCACATAATTTAGCGAATTAGATTCAATATTAATTGAATTAAGTTCATTCAAAAGTTTCTCCTTTCCGAGTTGCTAGCCGGATATCGTCTTTATTCTTTTCAAATTGTTTAGCCTTCATCGTTTACTTGGGTATTCATGCTATATAGAGCTTTTTATTTTTATGGTTCAAATATCTACACTCAACCCCATACTAATCAAATTATTCAAACTAATCTAATTCATCTAATTTTAAATTTGTTGTACTACATTTCTGATCTTGCTGTTAATCTGACTATCATATTCTCTTCAAATTCTAAGGACTCTCTATATTTTGCCTTTAAATCTAACTGGAGCACTGTGCATCTGATCATGCTATTATATTTTTTACGCTATATATTAGGCTCCTAGTTGTATTCTATATTCATTGTACTTCATTTTTGCTTTTATATATTCACTATACTATATATTAGGCTAATGTTACTTATATTCTCTTTTATGATTTGTTTTGCTACAGTGTAAATCTACTATATAACTTTCTAAGATGTGCCCAGCGCTATGCGTGCTTTTGGTACGAATACTCAAATAAATTTATGTTTATGAAGTTTTTAAGATGATTTACATTATATGCTTATTAACACGCCTCTCAAATTTCAATTAGAATGAGGAGAGGCTTACTATTTTATATTCTAACATGGTGCATGACCTGAAGTTAAAGTTAGTCTTCCTTTCTCTGGCTTTAGAAGACATTCACTTTTGAATGGAAATCTCTGTAGTTACGTTGCTTACATTTGCCACAAAAATCACTATTAGTATTAATTAATTCCCCGCAAACAAATTATATTAAAAATCTACATATGTACAATTATAGCGCTGCTCATTTTATTTTATATATAAAAAAAAATATTTTCCAGATGGAAAATTTGGTGAGTACATGCAGGTAATTATTCAAAACGATGGCCCTGTGACAATTGAATTGGAATCGATGGTACAGCAAAAAGGGACAGCAAATACAGAACAGAACGGTGGAAATTAAAGAAAAATAATTGAAATTATTTATTGTAAATTACAGTTGTATGTATGTACTTATAAAAAGTGTTCATAAATATAATAGCATCATGAAAGTTATTACCATTTCTTACCTTCACGAGTTCCTGCTGCTAAGCAAGAAGTATGTGATCTATTTTCAGCTTGGAAATTTCTTCAATTTTTACTATAGCTGAAAATTACCTTAAATGCAACTTGTTCAATCCTAAAATTACGCGGTGTATTCCAATTTTGTCTATGAAGCGTTTAAATAACGAATTTTAGTTATCTTCGTTAAACTTTAGGATTCCAACCCATGTATCAATAGGTATTATAGTGGCTAGTTGCATTCATTCGCGAAACGAGGCCAGAATTTATATAAAAGTCCTAACTCAACTGAAGCAAAAGTTCTTTCTCTGATAGACGTATACCAAAGAATTCACGCACGTTTTGCTCCACGTCTCGTTGAAGTCGGCAGGTATACTTTTATATATATATTTTTTCTTGATCTGGAGCTCCGTAGTATGTGTAAACAGTCGTCTTCAGTGTATGGTGGAAGGCATGCTCTTGGCAAATCTGTATAAGTCTTCAGAGGCTGGGTTCTGACCACAGAGAATTGGGCAGTTTGAGAGATAAGATTTTTCATTTTCCCCATTTAAAAATTCCTAACTCTCCATTCGCAAGATAACTGGGGCCAGATTCTGTAACTCGAAGAGTTTGGGAGTTTGCGAGATGAGAATTTTCGTTTTCCCCCGATTAAAACTCCCTAACTCTCTATTCGAGATTTCTAACATACTTGGGGAGTTACAGAAAACGTGAGAAGTATCGAAATATTGAAGGACGGCTAACTGTGTGTAGGAGGGTCGTAGAGCATTGGAATTTTTTCCTAAGGATTTGGGATCTAGAATACAAAAATATAGGTGAACAATTTCTGGGGGAGGGGCTTTTGGGGATGGAGGGTCGTACCACCGCCCCTTGGGGGTTGTCCAAAACACGTCATGTTTGGTATCAAATTAAAGAGGGAGAAGCGGGTAATCGAGTGGTGTAGTTTTTTTATCATAACCGACTTTTTACCGCCGAAAGACCGATTTTTTATACTTGGGTCATATACACCCCAGATCCTATATTTTGAATATATTTCTTCCGTTCTTTGTTTCACATCCATTAGTACTCTGTTGTGTACATTTTTCTCATGGAAAGTGAATTTCCACGACTTACCAGTTTTCTTCATAATGATGAGTTCAAAATATATCCATTTTTGTACCTAAAAACGGCCATTTTTCCATCTTAAGAAGAACTGATTCACTTCTTTTATTTTATCTCCAAAACTATTTACCGGACTCAAAGACTAATTACATATCTAACTAGAGGACAAAATGTAGATGCGATTTCATTCTACATACAAGCTTTGACGTGCAATGTGCATATTAAAGCTTTTATAGCATCTCTTCTGTACTGGAAGACGACCAAATTGACCATTTTCGCGTGAATTACAATTTATAGCGGGTACCTTGAACCACCAGGACCTTTTTTCTCTGTAAGTATTGCAAGGATTTCCATAATTTGTTTTTGTAAACATAGCCAGGATATGCACTGAATCCATAATTCAATTTGAAAATCCTAGGTACCTAGGTACTTTCACAAACCACAACAAAAACAGATAATACTGTCAGTTGAGAAATATGAGTTTTGCCGAGTGAAATAGAGAGTTTGGTAAATCTCAATACAAATTCCCCGAGTTACAGAATTCCGAGTGGAGAGTTAAGTGGTAAAATAACTCTCATCTCCACATTAGGGAGAACGTTAGAAGTGTGAAAAAGTGCAAATCCCCGGGGGCGATAAAGGGTATAAGTTTTCAGGGTTGGACTTTGTTTTTATAATCGAGCTATATGTGGCTTTTACCTCCAAAGGTCGAGATAAATTGACTTTTCTTTATATGGGTAGTTTTTGAGGGATGTCGAGTTTTTTGGTATAATGGAGAATGGAGATAAGATGTGGTATAAAAAAGTGGAAGCTCGGGGCGAACATGATAAGTGTTGGAAATGTGGCGGACAGGGTGGGGGGGATAAAAATGGAAGCGAATTACCCAAAATAAAAAGAAGCAATAAGTCGCAGGATTTGTAAGACCAATAAAAAAACAGTACGTTATAGGCTATATTTTATTTCGATTAACGGTAATTTACAGATTCGTGGAGCCTCAGCGGTATACAATTTTTTGGGGCGGGGGTTGTACCACTCCCCAAATAGGAGTTTGCCCAAAATACGTCATGTTTAGTATCGAATTAAAGGGTAGGAGAGGGTAATTTAGTGATGTACTTTGTTTTTGATGGTCTAAGCGTCATAACTGATTTTTCACTGCCGAAAAACGGCTTTTTTGCACTTGGGTCATACATATACACCCCAGTTCCTATATTCTGCACATATTTCTTCCATTATTTCTTTCAAAGCGATTAGTATTGTTGTGAATGATAAAATGACAATATATCCATTTTTCAACCTTAAAAAGGAAAGATTCACTTCATTTGAAGTTATCTCTGAAACCATTGATCAGACTGAAAAACTAATTAAATATCTAATTAGCAGACAAAATATAGATGCGATTTCATCCTACATACAAGCTACAATGATCATATTTTAGATTTTTATTATAGCATCTATTCTGTACTGGAAGAAGACCATATTGACCATTTTAGCGGGCGCCTTGAGACACCAAAATCCATTTTATTATTATTTTTTAAATAGCTATGGATATGCGGTGAATCCATAAATTAATTTGAAAATTCCTAGGTACCTTCACAAAACAACAAAAACAGACAATTCTCTCAAATGCTTCTCCGCAACTAAAACAAGCTAAAGTTTTGCGAGCGGAATAGAGTTTGATAATTCTCAATACGAATTCCCATAGCTCTCCGTGTTACAGAATATGGCCCCAGGTTATTTTCAATCGAATAGGTATATACAGAGGACAGATTTAAAGTTAATTCCTCTTGAATGTGCGATAACGTTTATTAATTTATATAAAGAATATATGTATGTACATGACTATGGAAAATGTAAATGGAAAAACTACATAGAACCAAAAATAAAAAAATAAAAATTACGGCGTATGAATATTTCACATAGCTTCAAGCATAAAACTGGAATAAATTTGCAGAATCAAATTGAGCTCTGCTTGCATTCTTAGATTATATAGCCCTACGGAAAAATTATGGCTTGTATGAAAAACAGCTTGGAATCTTTATACATTCTTTCATTTAGTTCAGAAATTATTTTGTTTCGGCCAACTTTTTCTATTAACCGAGTTCTGATAATAATTCTATATTTTTATGTTAAAGAAAGGAGGTACGTTACGTATAAGTAAAAATCCCAAGGTGCCCTTTCCCTCTAAAAGATCTTGAACCAGATTATTGTTCCACTTCTACCAAACCGATTTTCTTGGTAGAAGTGGGTCAAAAAAAAATTGTAAATACTGTTATCCGAATTCGTGCGAAATTTTATAAAAATTGCCGAGACAATTACACTGTTTTCATTGTTTTACTTGGGACCAGAGGTCAGGTGCGTCAAGGACTAAAAAGCATAAAATAAAATTAATTCAAAAAAACTATTTAGGTTAGGAAAACGAAAAACTTCTTCAAAAACTGACTGGAATAATTATTAGATTGGTTAAGGCTAATCCGTTCATCTTCGCCAATGAAATTTTGAGGGAAATTGATTTATAGGATGTGAAACAGTAGTCAGAAAAATGTCATAAAACAGTGTAAAAATTTTAAGTGAAAATATTCACTTTAAAGTACCAAATATGGTCCGAAGAAAAAGGTACTATAAAGTGGGTCTTGAGAAATGTTGAATGAAAAATAAATTTATTTGGATCAGATATGGTACCATAATGGACGACTAAACGAAGAATTTTCTCTCATTTGGACGGAAACCATTTCTCAGAATGTGTATGGTAATGACCTCCAGGACATGATGCTATCTTATACCAAGGAAGGAATGACCGCAAGGACATTTGCGAAAAAGTCAAAGCATTGCGGTTCCAAAAAAATAAAGTCCACTATTGAATTACCCTACCAAATTTCGCCGGATCTTAATTTGATAGAGAACACTTTTGACGTGAGGTAGAATTCCGGGTTTTAGAAAGAAGCATGAAATATTAAATTCGCCTGGAAGTCAATATCCTGTGAGTACCTCATATGCCAGCATCTTTCAAGTCGATGCCTAAAAGATGAGAATTCAATTTAAAAAGTCGATGCTTCTCAACAGAGTGTTAAAAAGACTGTGAATAATGGTGCCACACTCTTTTGTACAATGCTTCAGTCATTCTGCTCCAACATAACTTCTTGGATACAAATTTCACGTACCATGCACTTGCAATTTGTTGCAATGTTTATAAAGATGAATTCGTTTTTATAAATATTGTACGAAAAGTTAAAATCAATACCAAAGGCAGAGAGAAACCTTTTATTCACTTTTTATTTTTAATTCTTGTACATTTAGTCGAGTATTATTTATTATATTTTCCACCACTATTTATGACTAAAAATAAAGTCACGGGCGCTCATAGAAAATATTTCAAAATGTGCTCCCTATGAACGTTTTTCATTTATTTAATTTGTCTCAGTTCTTGTAGATATGTAGAAATAAGCGCATAACCCTACTTTTTTGTATCTTTTATACATATATGCAAATTATGGGTGGAATAGAGTTGTTAGCCTACAAAAGCGATGTTTTTTTTTCAAATTCAAATTTAATATTTATTTAAAGATTAAGTACAATAAGAGTAAACATCTTTTATCAGTACCTACTATAAATAAATGTGGCAACAATTCTAACAATAAGTACCTAATCTAAACTAGAAGAAGTTTTATATATTGAAAGTGATTTGAGGTTGTTTGAAAATTATATTTAGTAGTATTTAAAAGAAAAATTACATAAATAATAAAAAAAAGAGAAATTCAAAATTTGTATATACTTTTTCATTAAATACATAAATGTTTACACAAACTACATCGCAGTAACATTACCTAATCTACGAAGGTCTAATCCAACTTTAAGTTTAGTTACACTGCGCGCTATTATAATCTTCTAAAGCTACCGGTCGAGTCCATCACACAAACGTTAATTATCTTTTGATCCAGATACAAGTTTTTATTGATTATATAGTAAGTACTTAGGGGGGTTTTTGGTACAAATAATAGTGTGCGAAGAGATGAATACCTGTAGCCTTCAAAATCAGTGTACAGTGATCACTCGATTTATGAGTATAGTTTCCTGAAAAATTTCCCGTAAATCGAAGCGTAAATACATATAAAATCATAAATACACGAGTTTTTGTATTTAAATATAGTGTTTCAGTTTTTTCCCGACAACTTCATATGGTGATAGTTTTCGATGAGATTTGTCCGCCTAAAAAGTTATTCGATAGACAACACTCGGGGATTTAAAATGAGGACTCCAACCACTCCTGCAACCTTACTCATTATATAATTAGAAGCGTTTAAATTAAATTAGATTTTTCACCGAATTTTTTTCTAAAATTAACGGTGATTTTTTATAAGCACTATTAAAATATTGCTATGACTGACTTTTTAGAATTCTCAAGTTATTAACTTTTATTTAAGCCAAATTTATGTTGCTTTATCTCTTACCGCTTCAGACGTACACTATTGCATTTCCTTTTCTTACTTCATATCATCCTGGCATAAGAATTTTTGTTCGTCTCATCGAAAACTATCACCCCATGAAGTTTATCGGGGAAAATCTGAAACACTCTGTATATGTATGTATTTATTCCGAATAATAAAATATTATGTGCATATTGAATAAGAACAAAATTAGCGAATATAATATCAAAAAGAATGTAAAACAAACACGAAAGAAACATAAATAAGCATCTTTGTCTAAAAACTGAAAGGAACCCGTAGATTTCATGTATATATGGATAGGTGCGTATTTGAAACAATATCCGCGTTCTTTTTTCCTGATCCGGATCAAAAGAGATTATCCGATTGACGTTTTTGTCAAAAACGGTTATAAATTTACATAGTTTTCTAAATTAATAAGAAATCATCATATTGCCATGCTTTTGTAGGGTAAAATCTTCAAAATTTGAACCAAATTTTATTCAGGCCCTATTTTGACGTTTTGTGAAGATTGAAACATGGTAATTTGATAACATTTTTTAGAACCAAATCAACTTGAAATTTCCAATGAACTGGATCAATATAAAAAAAAAAAAACGCAGCTAATATTGCCTTAATCAGAGTCAGAATAGAGGCACATTTTCGTAACGCTAGTGCGATTCCTGGCCTTCTCTGGAAGTAGAATGGTTTAGGAACGTTTAAAGTTGAAGGTTTCTTAAAAAAACCTAATTAGTCTAGTCACCTTGGAACTTTTACAATGATCAGGGTCGTTTTCTTTATGTATAAGTCAAGTAACCATCCAATATTTTGATTGTACTTGACATATTTTTAGAGTCAGCACATGAGATGGAAAACATTCTTCTACGTCACTGTTATCATAATCATCATAGTTCAAAGATATTTTCATTAGTAACTCCAGGTTCGCGAGAATTTAGTAACTTGTGTTGATGATCTCTTGCAAGCCCAATTCCTCTTGTGCCATGTTCGCCCTACAGTTGGTTGTGCCTCGTATAATATGTAAAATTATATATCCGTGCATCGCGCGCAAAACTGAGATGTATATCGCGAAAAGCTACTAAAATCGAAAATCGGGTAAATTAAAAGATTACCTATTAACATGGACACATGCCGACAGTGTATCAGCGGATCAGATTCTATCATTAAATTTTGTAGAACAAAAAAAATTTAAAGACGTATGACTTGAATTGTTTTAGGCACCGTACTAATACTAACGGTCTATGGTCGAGTAATAGATCTTATGCACATTTAAAGTCCTCAAGGCGTATGAAGTTGAATTGTTCATTTAGGTTAATATACTCGCACTATCGTATACTAATTTTCGTTTGTTGTGGCCTCGAAAGTTTCAATAAATTTTCTGTAAGAACCTGCTATACGGTGTGGATGAATGTGTTCCTCATTAACGACCTTTTCCTTTCTTAGTAATTCGTATTGGTCTAATTATACTCAGAGCTTGACTGATTTACTTATTTCATCCATATGTATCGTAAAACATTCCTTTCCAATTATTTCTCGAAATATATTATCCACAAATCTTTGTACAATTGTGGGAGTGTATTCGATGAAATTGATAATGTCCGTTGTTATCGACTGAAGAACTCTACAAAATAATTTATTATTATTTTTTCATAAACTAACTTAAATTGGATGTGCATATTTTTTATAGAAAGCTGCTAAGAAAAAAAATTACATATCTTATGATTAGTTGTGGAGCTCATTGTGTATTAAGGGAAAGTTCCAATGTTTGAAAAGGACAAGAAAGTATGATATGGAAACCTTTTACTGTCTAGAGTTTACTTGAAGTGTCTTTTAAACTTAGCTCAGATGGATTTCGTTAATTGATACGAAAACAAAAAAATATAATAAGCGCCGCGCTGTACCCCGAAATTTTGTTTTTAATTCTTCCTGTGCTGCAATTGTTAGAAAGTGGAGTAAGAGGTATAAATAATATAAACATGTTGGGACGTTCTACCAGATATAAATAGAATCGAAAAAACAACAGATCTGGGCACTGATCACAAGACGACAAAGCGTTGGTTGTGACAGCTCTGTCTATCATATATATCGATGAGTCGACAAAGTTACGACGTTAATTTATCGACGCGCTTATTAGTGTCGAAAGGTCAGATCTCGATGACATTATGAGCAAGTAAAGGAAGACAAAACGTTGATTAATAACTGTTGATGAAACTTGGATCCTACTTTACACTCCTCAGACAAAGAAACAATTAAAGCAGTAGATTTTGTAGGGTAAACCTGATTCAAAAACTATTTTATCCATTGCTGAGTCTAACGACATTTACGTATGATTGGGTGTTACAAGAGGATAATGAATGATACAAAACGCAGAATTGAGCTCTATTTAATGTTGAAGGGCCATCACAGTCACTATCTACTAAATGAACCTGATTAAGTACTGCCTCAAAATTATCTCAAAAGATGCAAACGAATTATAGATAACGGTGATTGATTGGAATGATTGGATGATTTGTTTGCAGACTAATTCTAACTATGTTAGGTTAACAGTAGAAGCGACTAGGCCACTGGTATCCTGCGGACACCGCGACCAGAGTTGATCTATTGTATCTTCCCGTAGTATGGTTAGGGTAAATCTAACCTTTTTACGACTTCTAGCTAACGAAAGAAATAATATTTTCGAATAAAAAGTGAAAAAAAAATATAAATATATAATAATAATTTTTACAAGTAATTACTTTGAAATTGAACGCTAAAAAGTTTCCATTAAAGGATACTCTTCCACTTCGATACATTCGTATCTACAAAGATGCAACTTCCTCTGAACACGTGGAGAAAAAAATCAGTTGTAATTGTATGTACGTATCTCACCCTTCTTTAGCATTAACAATAGTTCTGGGAGTCTTCCAATATTTTATAGTAGTGTATCTAAAAATTAAATTGAAAATAAATGAAAAAAGAAAACTAGAAACATTCATTTTACATACAAAAATTTGTGTTTTATTTGATTTCCGTTTTACATAATATTATTAAAAGCCAAAAAAAGAATATATATGTAAATCATAAGAAATAAGAGGAAATTAAAGAAAACTATCTTAATATAGTTCCCCTGCTTAGTATGTAATGTATTGTATTGTATGCATGTATGTATGTAAACGTTTATATAGTAGAGATGTGTTTTGAGAAGAATACATTAAAAAAAAAAAAAGAGAAAAACGGAGTTACATATATATAAATAGGTCGAAAAAATAAAATAAAAAATTTTTAAGGAAGTGAATTAAGACTAATAATCTAGAAATATCGTCAAAGTAGTGCCTAAAAACAAAAAAAAATTATATTTTAAATATTATATATGAGCTAGAGGGAGGTAAATATGCTCGAAACTTTGAGCAAAATTCCACACTTTATTATTTTTTTTTGTTTTGTTTTGTTTGACTCAGACAACAACTCAACTACTACAGACTAAAAAAGAAAACATTATTCTTCATTTTTCAGTTTATTCCATATTTCCTCCCTCCCTCTATTTGATGTATATATACTGAAAAAGGATTATGAAAAAGAAATGAATCAGTCGTGTGTTTGATATTTTCATAAAGAAAATAAAAAAAAAGAAAAATAAAAAAAAATACAAAAGGAAAATTCACGAATTTCATATAATCATCATTTACCAATAAATTAGATGAATAATTTCGCTAGACCCTCCCGTCTTCGATTTTGATATAATCTTAAGAGTTATACATGAGAGAGATTGAGGGATTTTGAATTTTTTCCTTAACGTTTAGAGAGTTTCTTGATTAAATAATGGGTTGGTTGTCTCTAGTCGTCGTGTTGCTTATATTCCTTTAATATGTGTTGATTTGTTTGTTTTTAGAAGAACCTTTTTGTGATTTTCTTTTTTAATTTTCTTTTTATTTTTTGTTTGTTTCGTGGAGATGATATTTTTTCTTTTCTTTTCTTTTCTTTTAATGATGTTTTGTTTTTATTATTGTTATTATTATTATTAGTAGTAGTAGTAGTAGGAGATGTGTGTGATTGCAGAGTATTTGCTGATTAATCTACCAGAGGCCAGATGAATATCCTCCTGGAGGAATTCGATTTTTGTTAATCACTTGATTGGCACCATTTAAACAGGGTATAGATGTGTTAATTTCTGCACCAGCTGGCTTGTAACCTTCTCCGGTTACTGGATTTCCATCTGAAAAATAGTAAGCATTTTTATTACACATAAAATTTCTTTATTGTACATAAAAAAAAACTATTTAAAAATATTAGAAAAAAGTTTTCTGCATTTTAATGCATTGTGTGCTGAATATGTAGATAGAGAAACAGATAAAGTTGTGTACGAGAGGGAGTCTTATCAAATGTGATTCTTCTTAACAGGAATGGAAAAAAAAATATTTCTTAACACTTTAGGGACATAATTCTCAAAAATGGGAACTAACGTGAACTTAATTATCATTGTATGGGTGGTGGGTTGGATCTGCCTACGTTGAGATGTTATCTATTCCGTTTGCTTCACACGTTGGCCATTGATCGAATTGCGATAATTTTTCTGGCCGATATTAAGAGATTTGCAGAAGTGTTTCTGTCATCCCAACAATTGATCTTTATTGCTGCTTAGCAATCTTCCATTCACATTCTCTATGCAGCAGTACTTTGCTGAAAGCTATCTAAGATTCCAACGTATCTGAGAGTATTCGTTTTACAGTTTTCATCTCTAATGTGCATCGGGGGCTGATGAAATTTATGCTATTTTTGAGTACACTATTGCGTTTAACCTTTTTGACAATTTTTATCCATTCCCTTTTGAGCAAATCTGAGACGACTTTCTATTATTGTTGTTTAAAAGGCATCTTTTGCTACACGTCGTACTACATTATGGCATTGATTTTATACATATAAATATGCCACCAAATCAGTTACCTCTTATCGACAGATGGCTTTGCATGTACCAAATTAGAAAACAGAGGCGAAATTTTTAACGTATGATTGAAAAAAAAAATTGGATATTAAGTTGTTTTTGATAACAAATGTTTTTCTATCTACCAATGTCTAGGAATGTGGAAAAAATTGGATATTAAGTTGTTTTCGATAACAAATGTTTTTCTATCTACCAATGTCTAGGAATGTGGAAAAAATATGTAATAAAGGATTCAAAGGAATTTCAGGTTTTTCCTCAATAAATTTGCTTTTTATGGGATATAGGATTTGATAAACTGATTTAATAGAGAAATACTTCGTAAGAGATGCTTTTGTATTCCTTCTGTTTTATTATTTAAATTAATACATATTTCATTTGACACATTGTTTCAGTAACTTATATATATTATATATTGGAATGTGATAGGGAATAAATGTGTAAGAATACGGCCGACAAGACGTTGGTTTTTAACGAACAAAAAATGTCTAGCACGGTGCTAGCAACGAGGGACAGTTTCCTCGGCGCTATGTGTTATCGAAAACAACTTATTATCTCATATTCGCTAAGTTTTGCTAACAGATGTCGGAGCTATTTATGAGCAGATGATAAAGTACTATTGTGGCGACTATATATGTATAAAATCAATGATTAAGGAAAGATACACGGTAAGAGACTTTGATATCTGGTCTCTAGTCACCGATATGGCAAACAATGAGTGTGATTTTGTTGGCGCATTTAAATGCGGTGCGTTACTACGACTCCTTTCAGAGCGTTTTTAGAGACGGTTAAATGACAGATCAAAATTTTTGATTTCAGTCGTGTGAAACCGCTTTTGCATTGAGTGAGTACACATTTTGATAATCCTCATTTGAGAAATATTCGACGATATAGATACTGGTAATGGTAAACTAATTGAGCGTATTCGTAACTACCCGGCTGTATGGGACATGGGATATGAAAAATAGTAATTATTCTAGTGAAATCTAATTAGAAAATTATGGCACGACGTTGCAATAAAAGTAAAATGGATTCAAAAGTAGCACTTGTCACCCAAAAATATGCATAAAATATCCCTGGATGCGCTGCAGTTTTCGTTTTTCTTTTTAAAAATCTTTTTAATTTAAAATATGAATTTTCATAAAGAAAAACCAGCATGACCACCTTGACATGTTTAATATCAACCTCTCCAAACAATTTCGAATTGAACAGAAATCAGCTATTACCGCATCTACATTTTCACGCTTTCTGTTTCTATAGTTTTGAAGCTAAGGAGTGGTCCAGAAAAAATTGACCCATTAAGTTATTTTTATATCTGCAAAATTACAATAATCCAGGTCTGGTTTTTTTTTGTTAAAATATTCCATAAATACTGAACTCTGAGTTTATATGAATCATTCGTGTATTGGAAGTGAATTAGTTAAGATGGCTCGAAGCAGATAGCAGGTGACGAATATTTTACTGCAAAAAGTCGGGCGGAGTATCCAGAAAATTTTCAACAAAAGGAATGACAAGATTTCCCAAGAAGTACATGATTTGGCAGGCGATCTGTTCTTGCGGTTTACGAAGCAGTCAATTTATCATCAAAGGAACAATAAACTCAGATGTGTACATCAAAGAGTGCCTTCAAAAAAGACTTCTACCTTTTATTCAACAGCATCAAGGGTTTGTTATTTTCTGGCCAGATTTGGCCACCAGTCATTACGCAAAAGCAACGATGGAATGGTACAGAACTAATGAGGTCAATATCGTGCCAAGGGAAACCAATCCAGCAAACTGCCCTCAACTTCGTCCAGTAGAGAGGTCTGGGCATTAATGAAAAAGGAGCTTAGAACAACAAAGAAATTTGCCAAAAATGATGTTGATTTCAGAAATAAATGGAAAAGAGCATATAGAAATGTTACTAATATAACTGTTCTAAATCTAATGCGCGGCATGAATAACAAAGTTAAAACATTCTTCCAAAACAAATAATGTATTAGAAATAACTTTTGTATTTTAAAGTTTAAGTTATTACGCAACCGCACAGCTTCAAACCACCTCCAGGGTGAACACAGCCCTTAATGAATGTTTTTAAAATTAGCCTTGTCACAATCAAATCGATACTACATCTAGAGTTTACTGCATGTGTAGAGCACCATAATTCTTGGAGCGGTTACTATTACTATCACAGGCGTAACTATCTATGCAAAGAAGTTATGATAGATAACGAGCAGTCATAAAAATATCGCGGGACCAATTCAAGATGTTATTCGAACCCAAGACTCTTTGGATGGTAGACAAACGTACTTAGCACTGAGCTACGCTATAAATACACCTTTTTATACATAACCCAAAGACTCCAATTTGAAAACATCTGGTAAAATAAATAACCGACAGATAGTAGCCCTATCATTAGGAATATATTGCGGGCTAATCATCTGGCATAGCGAAAATATACGATTGAAGAAACTGAGTTACAGAACTAATAAGTAAATACGACAGATAACGAATCGAATAGGGAAATTGAAAACCAAAGCTCAGAACATGTTGCGAGTCAATTAAAAGAATTTGCAACGTCTCGCTTGAATATAAAATCGACGATGTCTCGACCTGATGTAGGAAGCCCTCAGTTCTTTCTTAGAAATTTACTGGAAATTTGTTCCTTAGAAGTTTTATGCATTATTGGAGGCTGACAACGGCAAAAGAAATGAATGCTTATTTTCAATTGGAGGCCAACAAAGGCACAAATGAAAGTATTGTATCTGAAATATTTTCAGTAAATTTCTAAGGAAAAAATCTTAGTGCATATTTACGCATCTACGTTCATAAAAATTGCTGTCGGCCTCCAAAAATATTTATAAATTCTAGAAAAAATTCCCTATAACAGGTGCATCGTTGATTTTATATTGGACTGAGGCATTGCATTGCTCTGGTAAAAGATAGAAACTTGGATGTGTGCCTGAACATTGCGAACATTTTCTGTTAATAACAACATTTCTTAGCTACAATTTTCGTCATAGCTAACTAACTTGGTTACCAGAAATGTTGATAAGGTTTTCATTTTTCTGATATGCGTTCGTCATCTATATATTTACTTATTTGTGACAGTAGTTAATTGGTCGTTCCGACATTGTTGTAAACAATAACCTCTTCCTAAATATACAGTACGTTTACATAAGCATGCAAAGCAACCAACTACTGGTAATTTTCACCACTTAATATGAAATTTTCACGGCGACATTTTCACTTAGTGGATCCAGTATCTTTTAACAAGAAAACTATACCTACGAAATGAAATGAAACGAAACAAAGTTCTTACAATTAACCTGAAAACTGTACCAAAAAACAATGTTCCTTCATATATTCTGGATGTATGACGATGTTATAATAAATAACCACCTTTAATATGAGTTATAAAAAAAATCCGTTATCAACAATAATCTCACTGCAATCAAAGTGCATGCATAACAGAAATTACTAAATACCTAAATAATATGCAGAACTCTGTTGTTTAAAGCACATGCAAAAGCACTGGGACGAATGAAATTGAAACAAAACGAAACGAAACCAAGAACAACAACAACAACAAAAATCAATTATTTCACGAATACCTCTGCGATTTGCCATTCTTCTTGGCCTTGGATCATCCGGTTCTATTCCCATTCCGGTGACAGGATTGCGAGAAGAATTTCTTGGTGAGCGTGCAGAATTCAATCTGATATTATTGTTACTAGCATTGGAAGCATTTGAAGGAGCAGGTGAAACCGCTGAAGATGTAATTGTGCTGCTGTTAGTTGAAGACGTATTTTCACTGATGTTACCATTTATTTCCACAGGTTTTAATCCGTGGCTGTTGTTGTTATTATTATTATTAGTAAGACAAGGAGGAGAATTTACATCATTAATGATTTTTATATCATTTCCATTTGGAATATTCTTGGTTTCTGATATTTCATCAAATGCATACCCATTTTCTTTAATTATTGGTTTTTCAATTCTTTGCGAATTTATTGCTGTTCTGGGTGTTAGAAGAGTAGTCTCTGTAGGACCATCTGAATTAATCAAAGATATTTCTTCAGGTTTTTCTGTAAATTTCAGTTTTATTTAAAAGTTTCTACAAATGAAACATTTTCTGTACAAATATGTATGTATGTATGTATGTATGTACATCAATTAACATTTTTTTATATAAGAAAGTAATTTTTTCCCCCAGATATTTACATAGTAGTTTGTTTGAGTGATTTTTACATTTGATTTTTAAATTATTTCATCTTATCTCATTTAGTATAAAGTTTCACCATCTGAACACAATGACGACTTCTAAAATCGACTGTTTTTCACTGCTATAACAAAAGCAACGATTACAGCGATTTGAAATCTGGATACAGTACAGAGGCTGATTCAGAGATTTATCCTTGAGATAAATGTTTCTAAATAGGGAAGCGATAAGACGTACTAGTATGATTAATACAATCTGTATGAATCGACAGAACGATGTCATAAGTTAGTTCTGTGTTCATAGAAAAGGAACGAAACAGAACCATTTCAATTATTTGACATTTCTTCCATTTGATTAAAGCAAGTTTAATCTCGTAAAAATTATTGTTTATGAAAAACAAAACCATTTTCCAACAAAGCCAACTTAAACTCAACACCTCGTCCAAATTGTAAACAACACTTTCACGAATACAAATTAAAATCGTTCTGCTTAAATCCGGGGAAAACTCGGGTGCATTCAGAACTATTCGAAATCCAAAAAAAGCGATGACAGATTGAAATTAAAACGATGGGCATGAGAAAATAGTTTTTACTCGAAGGCGTGCGCGTACTCGAAAATTGAGGGAGAAATTGTTTACGTCACTTTTCCCCCTCCATGCAATTTATTACTTGATTTAGCTCGAGAAAAATTGTAAACAATACTTTCACGACACAATACAAATTAAAATCGTTCTGCTTAAATCCGAGAAAAACTCAGGTGCACTCAGAACCATTCCGAGTCCGAAAAAACCGATTAAAATTAAATCGTTCGGCCCGAGACGACATTGATTGAAAAAGTTCATTCTGAACGAGAAAAGGAACGCAGCATATAACAATACGGTACGGGGAAATTTTTAAAAATATCCTAAATTTCTAGAAATGATACATAAAAAGGGCTTTACCACTTGTATCATCAAACAAGTTCTATCAAATAAGTAGCTTTTGTAATTTTCAACCATGAAGTTGTTATTAAATTTTTTTGGTTTTAAATAGAGTTATCAAAGCTGAGTTAGATTTTTATCGTTACATACTATTTACAACTGTGTAAATAGTGGTTGTTTAAACAAATGAACGACGGCCACCAAAGAAAAAACTATCGAAAGAGTCCATGAAATTGTGATGAATGACCACTGAGTGCGTATGATCGCAATCGAAAGAGCATTTCCCAGCAGTAATTGAAAATGTTTTAAACGGACTTTTTTTGCATCGATTCCTGACTATGGATAAAACTGTTCTATGTTCTATCGCTGTAACCGAAACCACCATTTTAATATATTTTTATATAATTTTTGATCATAAAAGTGCTAATAACTCTCAAACTGTTACATCATAATATGGGTTAAATTAAAGAGGACAGTTTGCGAATGTTAGTGAGGGTCATGTCATTATTTTTTGTTTATCGTTGTTAAGAAATGGCGGAAACATTAAAAAAAAATATGAAAAGAAAACTTGAAATTCCGGCTCCGGAGAGGGAGGGGGTGTGGTTATACATTCAACATACAATGATAAAAGAAACCATACACCCTGTACTTTTTCAAATATTTCATGAAAAAGAGTTTAGTTTGAATAATGACTTTCTGGGTACCCTTTATATTAAAAATTTATTTATATCTACAATTTCCAATTGAAATGACATACCATAATAAGTCGCTAGCTCCAAACAATTATAGGGACACGATTAGAAATCTCTCATTGAACCAATTGATTGGAAGAATGAGATCAGCATCTTTCGCTTTTAGTGGAACATAAAATAAACTCTCGAAGAAGAATTCCAGGACCTGATATACCACAGAGTCGCAGGAACTGAATTGGTAAAGTGCTCCGTTTTAGATATTTTTTACCACTGCATCACGGAATGTGTAAGATCAAATGATCTTATCGAAAATATACTACTTTTCTGCTTAGTTAACAAATATATAACTTTTATTTACAAAACGTAAAAAAAAACTTTCTTGGCATTTTTAAAGATAAGCTTTCTATTTGAATGCGAGTGTTTATTTTCTAATTTTTCTAATCTTATTACAAGGAATTGGTGTACTTAAAGCTTACTAACTACGGTGACTTATGTATATATTACTGATTACTAATTGTAATTTTGCAGTTAGTGTAAGAAAAAACCCATTTCGTTGTTAGTTAAAAGTGCCTTGGTAAATTAAAATAAATTTGAGAAAATTATTATCTAAATATTTTTTGCTGTATTCACCATCAAGCAGTAATAACTTGTACACTTTATAAATAGGTTCTATGAACCGGTTGTGCACTTTAATGAGCTAGAATAGAATAATTTTGCGACAGTACAAGAAATGACCGATTGATGAATACAGTAAAGTCTTAAGGTTTACAGAGTCGAAGCTGGTGCAGACGACCATAGTTGATTATTCACACAATTTTGTTTAGACCTTAAAGAATTTTTAATCTATGCAAACTAAAGATTTTCTTGTGTTATATATGTATGTACATAAAATAATTCTTCCAATTAATTTCAGAGTGATGACAGTAAAGCCAATATGTAATTAAAAAATAAATAAATTACTAATATGTATACAAATGAAATCATATTAAAGTGCACCACAAATCATGTACTTACTGCTATATTTTCGGAAGACTGCATGTAAAAAATGTGTTCAAATTGTTGTTAGTAAAAGCTCATTTTAATGTCTACAAATTTTACAATATTAAAATTCTTGTTATGTTAGTTAGCAATGAAACCAAATGAAAATGTCCCTCCTACCTTAAATTGTTTTTCAAGGATTAAATAAATTGACGCTTATTTATGATTGCAATTTGCAAAGTGCGCTTTTACTTTGATCATGTTTCTATATTCGAAGCTTATCAGTGTCCACCGCGGTATACATGGATAAATAGATCTTACATCCCCAATATGAAAATAGTTCTACTATATGTATGCAGCCTTACTACTTTGGATCGACTTATCCTTTCTTGTCGATTATTTTATTTGTAAAATGTTGTACCCAAAAGGGATACGAGCTGCTCCTTTTGTTAAGGCTTGTCAATTTTAGTCGGATTTCCGACCAAAGTCAAAAGGCCTATCTGACGGACAATTTTGTGTGCATACAAAATTTCAGCCACATACTAAAAGAAGATTTACATTATTATGGCATGTATTTTTTCCAGAAATTGTGAGGGAGATAGTATATAGTATACGGAAATTTATATATAAGTTAGAGAAGCAAACATCTTCGACATATTTTGCAGGCTTCGTTTTATCAATGTGTGCGCGTGTCCAGAAAATTTTACTCCTATAAAACGTTCTCAAGAATAGTAGGTAAGATCTTATGGATGCTGGAACTCATCAATGAGCTCCTAATGAGTAATCAGATAAACGTTATGACGAAATTTATTCTAGTTTGAATCAAAACACTAATTTAGAAATGTATGCTTTGCTTCTCTTTTGTGCATTTTACAATATTAGATGAGCACTTCGATGAGTACATAATGAGTGTCACGTTCGATGAGCTTATTAATGAGCATGTCAATGTGTCATAAATGGGAATCTGATTTTACAATTGATTTCATATATTTTTCCGAATTAAAACTCCGGTTGCAAATCAAATTCTGATATGCTGAGGCGTAAGGATTTGGGCATAACGTTTTGCTCAGTATATAGGCGACAGTCTTTCCGTGGCAGAATTATTTTAATTTAAAAATGTAACTTAAAATCCGATAAATTTTGCTAGTAGAAATGTCATCTGACACGGTGAATCCAATGAGCCCTTCGATGAGATTTACTGAATACTCATCGTGACTTAATTTTAAATTATGTTTCTTCATGAATTGCAAACACCTTGATGCTTTTCAACCAAATTAGTATTGGTTCACATAATAACTGGACCTTGCGGGAAAAGAAACAAGGTAAAACTGTCAGCAGTTTCTACCAGGGAATGATTGCTTCGGCAGAATTTAAATTTCAATAAGGTATATCCCTCACAATTGCTGGACAAAAATGCATGCCATAATAACGTAAATTCTCCTTAATAATTATTTGAAAATACCAGAAGACATTGAAATTTTGATTCGCAAGTCTTGTCTTTGGTATAGTTCGAAAAATGAGCTAAATTGGATAATTACGTCGTAGGATTGCCATACACAAATTTGGATTTTGACTATTTTATTTAAACACCGATTGAAAACTTATTAACATAGAGAACTAGTATTATTTTTTACGCGGACCTAAAATTTATAGATTCGAGTTCAGGCAATTGGTTCGTTGGATTTTCCATATGTAAATTTCGATTTTTCACATCAATTTGGATACTGGTTGAGAAAACGCCATAGTATAAAGAAATTAAATTTGGGCGGGTGGAGTTATTACATTACGGTCAAATCCAGATGTTTTTAATGTACAAACTCACCTATTTATAGCTTTTTACGAAATTTTTTGGAATAGCAAATGAGGGGAGATATTTAAAAAAATTTATTAAATTATTTGTAATTGAGGGTAATCTGGCCAGGATTTGACTAGGCAACCCACGCGTGATTTGTTAATTAACTATTATAAAAAAAATACCTCTCATTCAAGTAACAGATGAGGGTATGTCGATTGTAGTGAGTGGGGATCTTGTACTATACATATTTTATCTTCTCCATCATTATCTTTTGATAGATAATCTCCTAAATTACTATTCATTATCATAGTCGAAATTTTATATTTTAGCGTAATTCTGTTTAAGATGCCATGAAAAATGCCATACTATTATTTCTGATCAACCTGTGGAACTAACAGTAAATGTTTGTTGACTTTAAGATGAGCTTATAATTTGAGCTTAAAAAAAATATCTATACAAAAATTATTCTCTTTAAGCAAAAGAAAAGATAAATTTCCAATATACATAAAAAAAAGAACAATATTAGAAGCTGAGTCTTATCAAAATCTACTCGAATCAAAAACATTGCAAACATTAAAAACTCCCGCCCTTACCTGACTTTGTGACATTGTTCTGTTGATCTCCATTCTCAATTTTTCCATTTTTTTCGTAACCATTAATTTGCTGTTGTGATGATGATGATGAACCATTCATAGTATTTTTGTTGTTCAAAATTTTACTGGAAGAGTCTTTGCCCTCACCTGCTCCAATTGGAATGCTGCTTTTCATGTGATTTTTGGCTGGAGTAAATGGACGTTCAGGTTCACCAAATAAACGTGAATATGAAGAGTCGATATTTTTCTGCATACGACGAGCACTGTCTCCTGTAAAATAGAAAGAAAAAAGCACAAATCTATTAAAAAAAAATCTTTTCAAGAGGAAATAAAATTAGTTACATGAATCAATGATCATGCAAAAAAAAAACTTTATATACAGCAAAAATATAAACAAACAATTATATTTTCTTGTCGAAGTTGTGTAATTTTTGTAAATAATAGTTTATTTCTTCGTGTTTTGTTAGAACTACATACATAGATATTATTTCATTCAAAATGAATTTCGAAGAAGTGGGTGATGGGTTTATTTGATAATTATTGCTCTGGTGGGTGGAAGATTTTTAAGGGTGTTTTTAATAATATTAATGATTTTATTGTGCATTGTATGCTAATTAGTGCTTTTATAACACCAACTTCACGCAGGTTAATATATAAAATCTTTAATAGAAAAAAAAGGGAGGCTAAAATATCACACCAAAATCTAAAAGTGAGTTTAAGTGTAAAAATGCTTAAAGCTCAAATGTAGGCAGGTAACGAATTTAAATTGGAACTGAAACGCTGTAGAAATCGGAAGCATGGTGTGTTGTGTAATGGGTAACGCTTTTGCTAATGAAATATAAGTCAAGCATCCCGTTGACAACAACAGAATCCTCTCTAACTATTGAGATGCTATAATTTACGAATGAGATTTCATTCGTCGTTGATACTGAATCGATTTAAGGAAATCTCAGTGTAACAGGCGGGGGGGATCGGGATGAGTTTTTTTTTTACGAATAAGACCACTCTTTAGCAATGCAAAATTATTTTTTTCATTAGTTTTTATTTATTTTTACTTGTTAATAATTATTTTAGAAAGTGAGTTAAAAAAATGGGGACAATCGGTTCCACTGTTGTGGCCGCAGTTTGCATCTGAAAAAAAAAAAACCAAATTGATTATTAATCTGTAGGGAAGCCGCTATATCCCCATGGAGGTTTTTTTTTGTGAAATTTGACAAAATGACGACGGCTTGAGGAAAAAGTACGAAATTTAGCCCTGTTTTTCAAGTTTTTCGTGTGAAAAATAGGATGATTTAAAAAAAAAACTCCATAAGGAAGTCGATAACTTAAAAACTCTCTCTGAGAGTTGACACCGTTTGTAAAAAGGGCCTTTCGAGAAAAACGCGTTTAAAGAATGCGTACTTCTCGAGCCTTTTCCGTCTTGCCTCACAGATTCTTCAGACGTACGTCTATCCATTCTGAATAACAACACGAAACTGACGAATTTGACCACTCTATTTCGGTTATAGAAGAGCAGGTAAGAACCAGGGATGATCCGTTTGGGACGGAACAAAAGAAATGACGCCTCACGCTCCAATCTCTTTTTCTAAGAAAGATTATAGCGACCGTAATAATGCGAATTTTAATTTGAAAATTTGACAAAACACCCACAACTATATGTACTTCAAGATGAGACCAAAAAAAAATATCGGTTTTTCAAAAATTTTACACTGAGATGGTCCCTTAAATTGTAGGCCCAACTCCAGGATTTGTCGATAAATAAATAAACTTCTCCATTTGATTCATATTATCTGAGGTATTTAGGTCTTTATTGAAATATCATAGGACCAGTGGAAAGCAATGCCATTAAATGTTATAAAAAGATTTTAAAACATTATACAATAAATGGAACGAAACAGTAAAAATTTATTAGCTCTTTTTCCTACGCTCTCTCTCTCTCTCTCTCTCTCTCTATTGGTTTTTGTAGGAGTGAGAGGAATCAAGTGACGTACTTTTTATACCCTGAAAGAAGAGAGCAATTTATGTTTAAATGGCAGAGAAGATTTATTTTAAAATAGGTACGTAAGCCTATGCCTTTTCTTATACTATCTAGATGAAATCATAGAGTATACATACTAAGTTTGTCATTCCGTTATTAATGACTGTATTACAAAATGGATTGGACACTAACACGCATAATATTAAAAAGATACTAATTTTTGCATGTCTGTCTATCTATCTGCACGATAACTTGGAAACTGAGACTTGAGCTGAAATCTTAGTTCGAAAATGAGAAAAATCAGGAAACTTTATCGTAGGCTGCCGTGCATGGGGACAAAAGATCCCATTCCAAGCACGGAGGTCATGGCGGTTCATTGTGCTGTCCTGCTAGAAACCCATTTACCAAGACCTTCCTGTTATATTAATGAAGCGCATCAGGTCTTGGTGAGCAAGGTTTTTCAGCTCATCTACAGATAGAAGGGCACAGCCTAGAAAAACAGGCCAGCTCCGGGCGAAGGCAGGACAAGCACACAAAGTGTTCGGTTGTCTTAGGCTCTCCTTCCAGGCAGGACAGACATTCAGGGCTGTCAACAATTCCCATCCTTGTTTAATGAGCGTGAAGAGAGCTGTGGCCGGTGATGATGAGAACCACAGTTCCACATTGTTGCCATCAGAGTCCCATGAGAAATTCCTATTGGGCCCAAAAAGAAACAGTTTTGTGCACCTGCAAGTACTCAGGTTCGCCCATCTCTGCTGACGCTTCCTATGAACATCCGCTTTGATGAGAGACCCGATTCTCGAGATGGCAACGCCTGCAGCGGGTTCCGGTGTGAGGAACGGAGAATCAGAGCCAGCCCTAGCTAAAACGTCAGCCCTTTCATTCCCCATGATTCCAATGCGACCAGGAACCCACAGAAGGGACACCTTGTTGTGAATAAACAACTTATTCATAGACGAAATGCAATCCCCACTAACTTTGAAATTTTTTAGAGCGGACCGGAGAAAGCTAGATAAAGCACTTCCCTCAGTCCACGATTCCCTTACAGGAAAGCGCTCAGAGAAGCGACGCCCAAAACGAAGCTCAGGTACCATAGCACTAAGTGGCATACTTTCCAGAGGGTTTTCCAAGTCCAGCCCATACGCCACAGCTCAGAAGTCTTACACACCGACATTAATGCGTCTACGTAGAGGCTAGAATACATTAGACGACTTTTACATAAAAATTTTTGACATAATTCCACATATAAGTGGTTTGAATTGACGGTAAGTTGTGAACAACTTCACATTGATTTGTGCAAAATATGTTTGTTTTATAGAAGAAAAAAAAAGATGAAAACGACGAAACAGATTCGGAATGTTTAGAGCATATATGTAGCTGTTGTTGTATGCTATTTAAAGGCAAAAACTTTCGGTTTTTATAATTCAGTCAGTGACAGTAAATTATAATCCGAAGTTAAAAAGAAAAGAACTCATCACAATTACCCCCTACCTGAGACTGGGAGTCAATTAAATAATAATACCGGAGAGAAAATAGTCTATAAAGTATTAATTATAAGGTCAAAACTAAAAAATGTGATAATATTCACAAGAATACAGCTAAAGTACATTTTACATTGTAATACCATGCAAGCCCTATAAACTTCTAATAAAAGTTTCATACTATATAATATCCAATAAGGAAAGGAAACCATACCGCACTAAATGAATGAAGTAAAAAAAGGATAATTTATTTTAAATCAGAGATTCAAAATACACATAGAGACAAATGCTGTGCCCTTAAACTGGAAGGCACTGCTTAATTGCCCAAGTTTACAAGTACATTGGACAAGCCTCTGACGCTGTGGATTTTATGATAGTTGGAAAGTTTGTGCGCAAAATAATCTTACACCAATATATTCCTTTTATGAATCATTTAAAGAAAACTTTCAGCAAGAGTCAAGATGATAGCCGATGGCGGCAAACATCTAGGACAGTGGTTCTTAATCGGTGCTCCACACCCTTGTCCCAGGTGCTCCACGAAACGAAAATAAAACGGCGATTGAAAAATTTTGAATGTTTTTTAAATTAAAAATAAATCAGGTAGGCTGTTCAAAAAACTTCTAATCAAGTAGGCTGCCCAAAGAAATGTAATCAAGTACGCTGAAATTTATTGTACTCGTATTGAACGTCATTATATAAACACAAATTTTCACGTAGTCTAATATAAATGTGCCTTTAATTTAATAATTGATTAGATTTTATAAAAAGTGACAAAAAAAAAGTTGAATAAGTAATTTAGGTAATAAATTATATTTGGTGATGATGTAGAAAATTAAATTATGAAGATTCCCCAATAAAAAAAAAGAATAAAAGACATGTGAAATGATATTGAGGAAACAGTTAATAATATAAACTTTGGAACAAATATTTTGCTTTACGAATCGACGAAGCAAGCTGTATTGATGAAAACGAAATAGTAAATCAATTTCTTTGTTGCAGAGAGCTTACCCAAAATACAACAAGAAACGATTTTTTTAATTGTATTGACTCAATTTAGTAAAATCCAAAATATCATGGGATTTCTGCGTAGTAATTTGTATTGTACAGATGAATGTCCATCAATATCAGGATCTATAAAAGGATGTGCTACACTTGTAAAGGGAAAAATCCAAGCATATCTACACACTGTTTTTTACATCGGGAAGCTTTAGTTTCAAAAACATTATAATTTGTATTGGATGAAGTTGTACAAATACTATAAATTATATCAAATCGAGACTCCTGCAGGCATGCATTTTTGCAGACGAAAATAACGTAAAGTTCTATGCCGTTTATTGGAGCTCTAAGATGAACTACTGTGGTATTTCCAAAATGTAGCTATGGATAAATTTGCTAAATATCTTGAAATTGATATTTGTTGTGTTAATTAGGCATATTTAGCTGATATTATTAAATACATAAATTCAGTTAATACAAGTATTCTAGTTAAAAATGAAAATATTTTAACATCCACGGACAAAATATATAAAAATCACGTGTCACGGTGCTCGTACACCTTAATCTCAGAGACCGCCCAACAGATTTCAATGAAATTTTGTGAATGTGTTTGGTTGCCTGACAACGAGTACACGTAGAGAGCTGAAATTCGGTATGTGGTGTTTTCATAGCAATAGTAAATAAAATTTAATAAATGGACTAAGTCGAGCAACCGCTTCTGGATGTTCCATACAAAATTTTGGTTTGTATTTGGAAACGGCGTTTTCATGAAAATTGCAAATACAGTTCGAAATGGAACCATTCTGTCAACTCCTTCGTAAGTATGCTATTCAAAAATTTCGTGTTTTACTATATTTGGGCACTGCGCGAGAACGCGTCGTGGTAGAGATCTACACTCTTCTGCACATATGAACACACACACACACACAGGTAAAAAAGTGAACTCACTAGAGTACGGAGTCGCGCGATCAAATCAGATAATAGCTTAGATATTATGCATCTCTAACCACTCCACGGCCACCCCCACTCATCTAGGTATAAATATTATCGCCGGGCAACGTCGACGGGCTCCCCCTAGTACGTATATAAAAAAGCACATGGTAAAATTGCTGTAAAGGACAACTTCACAACTTCGGTATAATTGAATCTTAATATTGAAATATTGAAGTTTTGAAATTTATTGATCTTTTCCGAAAATATTTTCTTTTTCAATTTAATTTTACAGAGGAAGAAAAGAAAAATGCGATAAATTTGTAAAATTAAATATATTTTAAGCATTTCAATGTTAACACTAGAGTTTACGAAATATGTAGTTAATTAATGAGAATAATATCCAGGTAATTAACCAGTAATATGTATTGAACGTTTACTGATATAATCTACGAGTAAAAAACTAAAGGAGAGGCCATTGCGTGTATGAATATGCAATTTTTGCGTGCCGAACGTGATGATTTGTTTCACTTTCTAACATATGGTTGCATTTCGGTCTACATGTACCCTAGGTGTCACTTTTGTTTATGTTCGGTAATGAAAATACCCTAGCACAAAATCTGTATGTGAAACTAAAATTGAAATGGGGTTAAAAAGAAAAGTATTTACATTCTTTTATAGGAAATTTAGTAATTTTGTACTTGCTCCTTTTTTATAATAAACTGGAAAGTATGGTAATGTTTTGAAAAAAAAAAAAAAAAAAAAAGTACTTAATTTTTAATATATTTTCTTGAAAAAGATTTACCAACAATTAAATTTTAAAGCAAGTTATTGGGCAAGCGAAGATAGAAATATGCTTACTGCGGAACCTATGCTACTGCCCGTATACAATTTTGCCTCATACTTTTAAAAACCGCGCTAAAATCCGTTGCATAAATTTTTTTTTCCATCTGGAAAATGAAGTAATGTTTTTGAAAAGAGTACTTAATTTTTTTCTTGAATGAAACTTTAAGGCAAGTTATTGGGCAAGAGAAGATGGAAATAGCTTACTGAGGAACCAGGAGCTTCAAAAGGTTGTCTTCTATTACTAGCGCTCACTATGCTGCTGCTATACAGTTTTGCTTCATACTTTCAAAAATCGCGCTAAAATCCCTTGAATAAACTTTTTTTCCTTTTTTGCAAAATGCGAATTTTTTATAGTGTGCGTATAAACTACCTCACTTTGAAATTGGCACGAACTTTATTGATTATGGGCTTCTCTTTTAGTTTCGTACTTGTAGGGTATAATACCTGGCTATTAAATCGGATAATTAACCAGTAATAGGTAATAAGAGAAAGCAGGTAAGCGAAATTCGCGTACTGGCCACACGCATGTAAACAAATAGAAATAAACAGGAGAATCCTTCAGGGCGTCGTATCTTTTTTAACCAGAAAACTAACCGGTAAGAATAATGAATAATTAACCACGCTTAGGAACTGATTTTGTCATATCAGCGATTACACGGCGTTTCTTGAATCAAGTCAGTGAAGCGACATCTCTGCCATCCGGCTATGAAATTGTTCCATCAGCTGCCCTCAAGAAGAAAGGACTTCAGTGCACCGCTTGTTCAATGGTCAGTGACACCTTACGAGATCCTGTTTGCTGCAGCTGTAAGAGAAGTTGAGTTTGCATGGCTCAGCGCAGTTATGAAATCTGTTGAATATCATGTACTGTACTTATACCACATTAGATGTGTTCCATTGGACTGTGTAAAGTACTCCTAAGTACCTCTGCCTACTCGCAACTACTCATGCTCTTATCTGGGAATAGATCAGCTGAGTAGTTTCGCAAGAATTTTCCCCGCTAGGTAGATTTGGATGCTAAGTGGTTATTGTAATGTCAGATAGATGAAATTTAAGAGAAAATGTTTATAAAAAAACAAATAAAATTATTTAACTCATCGAGTATAGAAGAATTATTCAAATTTATATATTATCGTTATGAAAATAAATACGATAAGAACCTTTTAATATAATAAATATAGCACAGAAACGAATTTTTATCCTTAATTTTTCTAGGTAGTAGGTACTGCTCGAGGAAAAAAGCTCAGATATTGGTCCAATTTTTCATAATTTTATTTTTAGTAGCCTTTAATGAAACTAATTTGAGTAATATAGATGTCTTAAATTGGAGGTTATGTTTTACTCGCGAGTACTTTACACATCTCAATGGAACACGGGTATTGATTTGCATAAAATTTTTATCACACGTAAAGTAACTCACACATAGTCTCTTTTTGTAGGCAACGTGTACTCAGTGGTGAGTTGATACTTCCATGGACTTTGTGAAAAAAAAACTGTCCAGTATTCGAACCATGGCTAAACATTACTAAACATTATGGTAGAAAGTTGATACTTGTATCGTAGAAAGTTGATACTTGTATCATAATATGCAAAAGTAAATGGTACCATTCAATTTACACATCCCCATGCTTCGAATTTAATTTGAGTTGGCCATTTTATCTACGTTGTTATTCTTCGTGAAAAATACGAGTTTCTGCTTAAATTCTGCATTAATATAGAAGGTAGAAGGTGAACACTGAAACACCAAAATGAACTAAAAAAAACGAATTTATTGAGAAATCTAAATAAAATTCATTTAGTTTACTAGAATTCCAGAAATCAAAATAGATATACTTTAGTAATAATACATATGTACATATTATACACATACATTAATGGTCTATTAACGTAGGTTTCCCCAACTCCTTTAAGTTACAATTTTTCTACTATGCATAGGAATAAAACCCTATCTCTAATACTGATCTAATATAAAAAAAATCCAATAATTTTATCCTTGCGTCGTCAATAAATGCATTACTTGAAAAAAAATGCAAGCCGATGTCAAAAGAAGATACATCACGGACTCCACATACTTTTCAAACAGCAGGAGAAGGACAAGGGTTATTCAGTGATACTACAACACGTAAAAAGTTTGTGTTTTAGTGGGAGGGAGGGCCAGTAAAGTTCCAAGAAAGCTAGTGAATATAATATGGATGAATTTATATTTTCTATATATATTTTTTTGTAATTAAAAGCAAATTAAAGCAGTTAAAGAATAGTTCAATAACAAAAATATCAAAAGACTGAAGCTAATGTCTATTTTTTTCTTAATATACATTAGTTGCACAAAGAAGAAGAACCGATTGTATAATAAGTAGATTTTGAACAAAATATTTTTTTATACCAATAAAATAGAATCTGTGTATTCCTTGTCGGACTGGAAAGAAAGAAAATTTGAAAACGAACAATTAAATTTTGTTTTCCTATAATAATGAAGGAGCTTTAGACAAATATAGCGAGGTGACAAAGTTTTTGTAATGTTTTGACAGAATGTTTCAATTCACATTATCCTTAAAGATGTATAGTATACCTACATGCAATATGTATGGAAAAGAGTTCTGTCTAAACATCACAAAAAATAAATTCATATCACCACCAAACAGAATATGAATAAAACTTACCACTATTTTTAACAGCTGCATCTTGGGTGCTGCCAAAAATATTCGAAGCCATATGATTTCTCATAGCAGATCTAGGGGTTGCTGGTGCTGAGTCTTTACCGAAAATGTCGCTGCTACCTCCTCCTGGTGGCCTTAAAACTCTGAAAAGATAGAAAAACAAATTAATATGAGAAATCAATTAGCATTCGAGTTTTTTTTATATTATATGTACGAAAATAAATATTTGCAAAAGAGCAGGGAATAGAAATATTCATTATATTGGGTCATTCGAGAAATTCAAAATTAAGAGGTTATACCATCCAAACGCTCTAAAAACAAGGCTTTTTTAATTTTTTTTAAAGGACATTTGAGATTAATGTCATACAAATAATATAACATTTGATTAAGCAACTCTTGAAGAGAAAAAAAAATTTTATTGAATTTTTTTTACAAAATGGCGGCTGTGCAGTGATTACCATAAACCGCTATTTCAAAAACGTCTTCCGCGGCGAGCAGTAGAAGTCTCGTCCAACTCCAATTAGAACAAAAAAACAAATTTTTTTTTTTTTTTATTATCTACATGAGTTTTGCTAGTGAAGTACATATGATTATATTTTTAGAATTTTTTTCGCGAAATGGCGATTGTTTTAACAAAAAATCGTGTTTTCGACGAAAAAAATCGACTTAAATTGTTTATAAATTTCGTGTGTACTTCACAAGATAATCAAACGATGAAGCTACAGTTAAAATTTCAAATCGGATGTAAACTTTTTGAGTTCTACTGCTCGCCGAAAAACGCGTTTGAACTTTCGACGAGAACGACTGACCGACTGAACACAGTGCCAGTGTGAGTAAACACGTGCTGTAAAGACGTTGTACCGTCGTAATTTGATGCAACAACCTCTATAATTTAATTTAAAACACGATATTGATCATAGGTAACTTAAGCTAATTTCCAAAGCCGCGAAATTCAAAATGGCGAGCATCGCTAAAATAAGCGAAAATTGTGATTTTGGAGCATCGAAGCTGTTTGAGAAAAATTGATTTAAAAAAAATTTGAGTTTAGATCGGAACTTGGGCGTTGTAGATTTTGATTCTAGGGTTGTTTTGGCAATTAAAAAAAAATGAAAAAATAAGAAAAGGAGTGATATTGATTATAATTACTTTCATTATAATGATTCTAAAACTCCAACAGCCAACCTAAAACCATCCTTCTTGGATAGTAGCTGTGATAGTTTAAAGAATTTTGCTCACTGAAGAAGATTACAACATATCTAATTAAAATGTTGTATTGCTAAGGTTTTTGTGCTGTTCTTATTTTTCATTGCAAACCTTTTTTTCTTCTCCTTTCAACTCAGCTTCAATTACTATTAATTTAGAAATTGTACATATCTCAAATTACTGCTTGCCAGCTATTAGTAAACCTGGTAAGAGTCTATTGTAGCTTAGCAGATAGAATTAGTAATAAGGTTTCCTCAGCTGTGTTTTTATGTTTTTTATTGAGCTCCTTATAACTAGATTACAAATACCTTAGGAGTGACTTAGGATAGCCATCTTGTCCGCTACTTTTTATTATTTATATCAATGATGTATTTACCATCTTGGCCAATTTGAGAACTCTGCGTTACGCTTATGATGCCGAAATTATCTGTATTATTTTTCATGGATAGTGATTGTGGCTTTTTAATACTGACTCGCAAATCGTGCTCTATTATCTTCTTGAAAATATTGACAAGTAGATATATGACACGCTATAAAAATAATACAAAAAATTCATGTGGAAAAGATAATGCTTTAACAAACTTTTTCATAGGTAATCAATTAACTTTCATCCTCTTGAATTTAATAGCTTTCAATGAAAATGAAGATAGATACATAACGATCGCAGAGCCCGCCGATTTTAATGAAACGAACACACTGACATGTACTATATTTTAAAAACATGAACCGCTGACACTACTAAAATTGTTTACATTATAATGGGATCACTTTTGTGTAGTTGTCTCGTGTCGTGTATCACGATGGACCGTAAATCGCCTAAGTGAGGCGGAGATCGCAGGGGTTCACGCGATGGTCGCCACTCTAACCTATGTACATAATGTATATACGAAATCCACCATAGTCCTGTTTCAATTCAGTGGATTTTCCAAATGAATATATAGAATAGAAATAGATGGGAATACATCATTTGTAATCTTTTTTTTTTGTTTTTGTCCCAAATACCTTTTAGGATATGCAGACAAAAATCGCCTAATTTTATTTCCTTAAAAATCGAATTTAAGGAATATTTGATGTTATAGAAGATAAAATTCCAATGGAAGCAATAATTTTGAATGTATTTGGAACTTTTTGACACATTTAGAGCTTTAGATGTGACTTGATATTGTAAGGGTACGTGCACAACGAGGCAAGGTGAGGAGATGGAGATACATCACGCGCTGCCACAGCGTTGTTATGAACACTCTCATAATATAGCGGTGCAATCATTTTATTTCTTAACACTGGATATAGCCTCGCCTCGCCTCCTTGTGCACGTTCCCTTATATCCACTTCGATATCATGAAATAATGGACACATAAAATTCTGTTTGAAACAAGATGGTAGATTGGCAAAGGAAAAAGAAATTTGCGCTGTGTGGCATTTGAAATAATTGTAACAAAAATAGGTTATTTCTTTTATACAAAATAGTATTACTTATTGTGAGTTACTTTGAAATGGTATACAAGCAATAAAATTTTTCATCGTAGAGATGCATCACGTCAATAAGTAAAAAACAAAAAAAAAAGTTCGGTTTCTACATTGTGAAATTTTAGACGATCTCTATTAGAAATTTTGTAAGATTCGAACACTGACATTGGGAATCGATGCATATTATTATGGGTATGGAATATCGCAATTTATTCCTTCATTGTCATGGCGATACGTATTATTAAGTCTTCGATTGCAGCATTGACCACTTACATATTGTACAATGCAATTATGTAGATGTAATATACATACGTGCTTCCCTTATGAAAAAATGCAAATTATTACTTTCGATATATAAAAAAAAATATTTTTCTATGAATTTGATTATAACAAGTAACAATACAAAAGTCGTAATTATCTCAAATTGATTTTTTCTGCTTCACGATGCTAAAAGAACAATTTTCCAAAACTAATTCCAAATGAAGATAATAGGATTAAAGTGACTCAAGGCGATACTAATGTAGCTTTCAAATTTCCCAGAATTATCTTCTGTTAAGCAGGAAAAGAACTGTAAACTGAGAAATGTGATAATAACATCTAAGAGATTTTATTTTCTTCTGCTACTTTTCCTCTCTAGATTCCTTCATGTCCATATCCAACTCTGTGAATTTACAGTACCACATATTCACTTAAGGTATGACTTTCAAAAAAAAAAAAAAAATTTTTTTTAAGACTAAAGCGAGCGGAAGAGACGTGGAACAGTGGTCTAAATCAATTTAAAGCATTACAGTTCTGAATCAGTGAGCTTACCGAGATTTTCTCAGGTATTTTTTTTTGTCTAAATTTTTTCATAAATACATACATATATGAACATATCTATGCAGCTACCACAAGGAGTTCGAACATTGATGTACAACTATCATATACCTTCATGTAAAATACGAAAAGATAATCATTGTTAAGTCTATGCCGCCGCTAATAGAATTAAAAAGAAAATAAAATAAAAAAGCGCAGTTCGAATTAAAACGGCAGGTGGTAGGTAGATAGGTGAAGAATTTCAAGAAAGAGCTCGATTGTTCGCATTTAAACATCTGGGAAGATAAATATTTCAATTCTCATATGTATGTGTGAAAGTGTGATGAAAGAAGTAACGTTAGCGCCTTCGGATTGAACTTTTATTAAAAGTTGAACTCTTTTTGTAATTTATGATTAGCGTTTTAACTTTTCTTAACTAGTTTTCTCCGTCGATCATTACGGTATCTCACATTTCAATTATGAGCAAGTTAGCGTGACTTATCAGAACATTTTCTTTAATTAATTCGTTTTGTAGTCTTTCATTGCACATTTTGTTATTGGCGATTGATGAATTTTTTTTATAAGTAAACCAACAGAGCACTGCTGTGTAAAATTAGATTTAATGTGCATAAAAAGGTTGAAATTCAGTACATACACATTATATATGTATTTATTTTAGGTAAACAAAAAAATCATTTACTTACTATAAACTATACTATAACCTAGTTCGTGTGAATTTGTTTAAAAATGACCTACTTTCGAAAGATGACTTGGAAAAACTTTTTTACTAAAATAAAAAGTGACCTGATAGGGAAAAAATTCCTTCTAACTGCGAAGTGTTACGTTTATTGCTTTACAAACAAAATAGATGATAAAATCCAGGAAGTAATAAACTTATCATCGTTCAAATCTGGATCAAAATGCTTCAGACATAAAAATCTGAAACTGAATCTGAAGAAAAAAATGTTACTTGTTTTACCACCTATATGAGAGGGTCAGTGAAAGTAAGCTCCAGCGACAATACGACAAACGCTGGACAAGAAATCTACATCTAAAAGTCTGCGCCATGATGTTAAGGCGATCAATATTAAACCAACAATACGACGAGCTAGACAGTCCAATAGGAAGTGTACTTGCTCCTCTTCCAAATGAGCGCCGCCGGAGTTCCTTTTGGGCTATTTAACCTTCGTCAGTTGATTTTCGGCATTGAATGGTGGTCAAAAATAGATTCCGGAAAAACTGTGGAGGACATTGAAAAATTTGTGCTTTGAATGCACTAAAAATCGTGCGCACGAAATCGTCAGGAGAATAACCGGATATCCTTGGCAATCCACAATTTTCTAAAGGACCCAAAAAATTGTGGAAAATATCGCGAAGAAAGCCACGGGTGACGGACCAGACCAGATGGATATCAATATTATTTTCATGATTTGAAAAAGCAAGAAAGATTTTTATCATGACGTCGCAGTATCGTGTGTTTTGATTTAATATCGAAGTCCCATCAACTTGTTAATTTTCGAAGGTTGACAGAATTCGCAAAAGTACATTCCACAAAGTCTTCGAGAGAGAGCGATAAATTTTCCGGCAGGATAATGTCAGCATGCATGTCGCACAAATTCCAGTTAATACATTTTACCATATCATCATTATTTTTAAACTAAATGATAAACTTAGTATGTATGTTCTGATCGCAACAATATAAAATAGATAATTCAGCTATATATGTACGCCAATTATTATTCATACTGCCATTTACCGGTATTATTTTACACTTTTTAATTAATGTAAATTTCAATTTCTTAAGTGTGATACAACCATTATTATCGTAGGAAACTGTGACTGATTTAATTTTCTCAATTTCATTGCAGTTCACCAGGTTCTTTCGAAATTCTCTTTCATTTATTAGCATAATGTACACACATCAGACTTAATCTTCCATTTTAAATCTAATGCTGTGTTCTAAAATCTTTCCGAAATTGTTGGGGCCTACAATAGTTTCAATTTTAAGATTTAAAAATCTACTCGCTTTTTTTCAATTTCGGAACATTGTAACTAATGTTTCTTAGATATACCGATAATATTTATCCTAAAGCCTTTAAATACTCTGTATTTGGGGCTTTTAGGTCTGGTGCCCACTACGCAGAATCACTAGACCATTTACAATTAATGCAATGGTGATATGCATGCTCAGTAGAGCGTTTTTTTTTTTTTAAGCAGAAAAATGCCCGCATTAATATCTACTGTTAGAGATTCTGGGAAATGGGCACCACTCTTATTTCGTTTACAGTTTCTCTGCATAAATATCGATTAAAAATTATTATAGGTATTATTGCATAAATAGGTGGTCAGCATTTTTTTTTATATTTTATTATAAATTCAAGTTTTCCATTAATCATTACTTAAGGATCTTACCGTGCGTTAATTCCATTCTCCTGACTATTAAAATCTAGCCCAATACCATACAAAAGTTAAATTAAGCAAGACAATAATGAACCCAATTTTCAAACAAAAGTGTATAACTGTTTTTAAATGTCGCACAAAGCCTCTCATGTAAATGTCTACACCTACTAAGCAAGCGGTCATCGAAACAATTTCCGGTGAATTCTAGTTATGTATATATACAGTCGGATAACAAAGATATCCCTTGTCTTTTAATAGGCCAAAATCGCACGATAATCTCGTGGGGAAAAAGAACGTTCAGAGAGAAAGTTGAAAGTAACAAATGAACAGAAGGTAGATTATGGCAAGCAATAATAGCAATTACGAAAAGAATCAAACACTTTCATTCGTTTAGATGACCATAGTTTTTTTTTTCTAGTAGAATCTGGAGAAAAATTCGGAAAAAAAGGAAGGCAATCTAGCAAACTAACAAAGAAACAATTTTAAATCATGTTGATCTTTCGGTTGCTACTAAAAGCCGCCCATTCATGAAATTTAGTTCAGTTCAGCAAGAGTTCGGTTAGGTTACAAACATTTAAAAAAAAACAAAAAATAAATAAAATTGCAACGAAACCCATAGCACGAGCAGCAGTGCAGTGGCGGCAACAATCACAAAGTATACAGTACAATCTGAGTGTAATCAATACAAAGCGAATTAGCTATGGCGTAAAATACTACAAGATTTCTCTAAGTTGGAAGGCAGGCAAGCAAGAAGGAAGGCCGTAGGTAAGTAACATCAGGTACACCTCGTTTTTGATTAACATCTACAATTGCTTCACTTGTCAGAGCTAGAGCTGGAGCCAAAAGTCAATAAGATTTTTGCTGACCAGTTGGACGTTCGGTTGGCACAGGCTATGCGGGATATGGACTTTTCTCCTATTCACCATTACAGATTTTGAACATAGCAATCAAGTAATAATAAACCCAAAAGAAAAGAATGGAATAATTGAAAATTTACAGTTATTCTTTATTAATTGAGCCTCATGCACAGGGTCTTTTCTGAATCTTAATTATCATTCATTCAAGTGTAGTTAGTATATTTTCCGTATATTTTTTTTATCGAATTAATTAACATGCGGGAGGCAAACAATTTCGTGGGCTCATTTTAATGAAAGAGAAATGCGTAAATACGTAAATGAATGTACCGGAGACCGACGGTGATTAGTCTGCATTTAGAGCTTTAATGAAGTGTACTAAAAAAATAATAAAAAAAATAGAGCTTTTGTAATGTGTGGCTGTAATTAACTATTATAAAATGGGAATAGAATGCACGGCATAATTAGGTTCATCTTTGACAGACAAGTGGTAGCACTTAACTACTTGCAAGTCTATTGAAAAAATGATAACTGATGGTCGGTAGTATACGAAATAATAATATTAATAGGGCATAGCCTTAAATTTGGTGATACATTCATTTGGGTTAAGTCACTGGTTTCGATTTGGAAGTAATTTAACCATTGTCTAAGTTTTTTTTTTCTTTTTTTTTTTTTTCAGAAATTAGACCGGAAGTACAGTAAACGGGGAATTTCATAATTAATTAATCATAGAGCAATTATTTACTCGAAGTTCTTTGGCCAGTAAAATTAATTTAGTATGCATGTTGTAAATTTTAAACATTGACAAATGTGTTTTTTAAATATTTTATTCACTGTTAATTAATTTCATCTTTCAATATTCTAATAAAAGAACATATTTACATTCAGAAAGCGATGCGGGTGGACACCGCTCAAAGTTGCAAGTTTAGTATATGTATATATAAATGATTGGTTAGGAAATACTTGATGGGCAAATTCAATAAATTGAGCAAATATCTGTTAGAAGATTAATCCTTGACCTGAATAATGAAGAAATTTTCTAATAATCATAATAAATGAAGATCCCACAATTTCTGCAAAGAATCTTGATATGTACATACATAAGTATAATATAAGTCTTCTTCATCGTTAATTTTGCGTTACATAACTAAAATATTAGGACTAATTCAAAAAAGTAAGACTTATCTTCATTCGGAAACCTAATACTACAGACAAAATAGAAAAGCTACTGAGGCGCAAATAATAAAGACAAAAATTTCAAGCAAAATATATTTAGAATCAAGTTCCATTAGCTTTTGAAATTCAATATATTTGGAAAATTTCGGCTATAGTCTTCCTCAGTCTAGGGTTAGGACTGGACTTTAAAAAAAAAAAAAAAAAAAAACTGTAGAAGGAAGATAGACCGGTGATAAAACAGATACTTCTTTTTAGTATGGTACATCATATCCCCCCACTAATATATATCGGCTCGAGTTTAATTTGACCTTACAAAAGATTAAATGGAATATACAATCCCTGCCGCGTAATTTATGTACGAGACGGACAATATCACTTCCATCAAGGAATATGTGTTGGAACTTGCGAATAAACAAGTCCAGAAAATCCGGACGAACCCCAAATCACTTATTATATCAATCTCGCAGATGTTAATTCGACTACCGCATTATAAACGATGAAACAAACTTTCATCAAAGTAGAGCTCAGCAAGCTTCCAGGACAGGAATTTTAAGTGATGAAATGGATCGGAAATTTTAACCATTATTGCAGCAAATTTCTAACCAAATATTTAATGCAGCAAGCAACCTGCGGCCTACAGAGTTTTTTTCTATTCATCGAAGAGTACTATCTATCACTTCTTTTTTGGCTAGATTTACTAATTTTCCATTATAGCAGGACGTAAAAATTTTAAGATATATAATTTAATCTAATATTCATATCTAGTATCGAAAGACATGAATTCATTAAATTCCCTGGATTAGTAAACCATTTTTATAGTGTAAAAAAACAATGTTGCTTACTTCTAATTAAAGTTTATATACATATATAAAAAATCATCCAAATAAAGCATTGAGAATTTTTCGGAAAGGAATAAAAAAACAACGATCGACAGAAGAAATTTTCTACTAATTAATTTATTGCATACATACAATTTGACTCTAAGACTATATTCACTATGCAGATATTACTATTAAAGAGTGAGAAAAAGGTTGAAATTTTACTTAATTATTTTGATTCCCATAGTAGATAGATACCATAGATGACATGCATTTCACAGTATCACGAAAAACGCGAAATTAAATAAATCAAAACGGAAAATATTAAAACAAATTGCACTGGGCAACAAGCAAAAGGTAAATATCCAGCTGTGCTGCTAGCGCGGGGAGATCATCTGGTTGTTGTTGTTTTTTTTTTTTTACATTAACTCTCTAAATAAAAAAGAAAGAAAAAAAAACAGTTTGCAGATAAAGTGAAAGGCCTTAGGGTTCAAGTTTTGGCAGGGAAGCAATTAAATTTTCCAAATTGGTATTCAAACTGGTCGACTGGTGCACGCCTGAGTTTATGTTCAGATACTCCTCTCCCGAGTCGAGCACCGCATAATTGAATAGTATATAGGAAAAATTCCACAAAGTGCTAGCAGGAAAAAATTACAAAAAGCATAGTAGCAATGGGAAAACTCACATAATACCAATAAATGCTGCCGATCACTTTTTTAGCCCATCCCTGTTGTTATGTATAATATTAGAAAGCGCTGTCAGATTCGCCAACAACTGCATGCAGAGAATGAATTATTTTGCAAAGATTTTCCGCCAATTCATTACGTTATTCTATGCGGAGACGCGGTAATATGTTCCCTTCATTTCAATTAGTTTCCAAGAACTCAGCTCGTTGCGCTAACATGTATGTATATTAAATTGTACGATGCCATTAGAATATCACAATGAGAATGAGGTGTAAGTTTTATGGAATTTTTCCCATCAAAGCCGATAGAAACAACACCCAAGTCAAGTGGAGCGGCCAAGAACCTATGTTGTATATGTATATAAATGTAAGTAATAAGAAGTGATTACAACAGCACTTCTTAAGATCGAAATAAATGCTCTTTTCTTTCTTCTGGCACAGAACTATCTGGACCATACCATCTCGTCACAGAATCTTGAGCATAGCAATTAAAACTTTGTTGGCAAAAAAAAATCTGAGCATAATGCAAATAATTAAAGCACGTTCACCTGTACATATACTGCTTGATCGTTTTGCTGTGATCGCAGGGCCGTAGCGTAGCGAATACAAGAAGAAATCAAACGAAGAAACATTTGCGCGACTTTTTAGCCGCACATCAACGGCAAGATGTAGGTAAGTAGTTATTTCTCCTTTTTTTGCTCTTCTTAATTAAGTTGCAACATTTTAAAAGATTGCTTTGTTTTCAATAAATGTTTTGAAAGATACTTTACTGGATGAGGTAATTATTGTCGAGTTGTCATACCGTGACTACATAATTTGATGAAAATGACCGAATAAAAGTAAATTTCTCCTTTTATATCGTTATACGAATGATTGCGGCGCTGCATGGTAACATGTTATAGATATAAAGTAATCAAAATTGAGATTTTATGACATTAATTTTAAAATTAAGAAAATTAATTTGATTGTAAATGTTTTTTTTTATAATTTAAATAGGTATGTGTAAGAGTGTAGGCTGAAAAGTAACGTGTTTCTCTTTAAAATCAATCATATATGTAAATGGAAAATTATCTGCATACATCAATATATTCCTCTAACGTTGAACTTACTTTTTGACTGTTTTCCGGAACCAATTTTTCAACAGGAAGTGTCATGATACCGGGGAAAAATACCACGTCTTGATCTTTTTTCGAATTGGGTATTCATTCTTGAAGAGAGTCGGAATTTATACTCATGTATATTGGGAAGAGCTCCGAATGGACGAGTAATATATAATACCTTTCCCGCTGAGGATTGACTTTAAGTTTTCGTACGCCGGGCGAAATGATGACGTGCGTTTCAAAAATGTTTCTAGACTGTCGTGCAAGCTAAAAATATTTCTGGAGCTTTTGTTAATTTAGACTAGTTTAATCTCTGTTTCTTTGTTTAACCACAAAGCTCACAGTCAATCATAAGCGCATATGTTATACGAATGATAACAACAAAACTGGGTGTTAATAATTTTAATTCGGCTTCTATTAAGTTAGTCTGAGCTCATCACTTAAATTAACTATAAAACTATAGCTAAAAGACCATAAAACATTTTCGATTATGATTTACTTACTAAAGCCCGTATTCCTCAGGGATCCATATTAAATCCTTTACTATTTAGTTTGGTTAGGACATCTCTCACATCACTGCACTTGGTGATCAAATAATGTGCATACAATACAAAATTTTTTTTCATGATTGCTCTGAGAAAGCACATAAATATTGATGGGTTCCATTCATACAATTATGAATTTGCCTGATTATTAAGGGTTTTCCAATAAGAGGTGTTATTTTAATTAGCCCGCTATTTCGGTAGATGTCACTTTTGGAGCTGTCATTTTTTGACATTTGACAAGTAGAAACTACGGCATTAATAAAAATGGAACGATACACGATTCAACAACGTTGAAATTATTAAAATTCATTATACAAATGGTGAAAATGTGGCAGATACGGTTCGTAAAACTCGAACATTTTTGGGTCGTCGTGAAGCACCTTGTTGGACCGCAATACAGAAATTGGTAGAAAAATTCGAGCTGTAGGGACAAGTTAGTGATGTGAAGAATAAAACCCGTGCACGTCGCTCAAGAACAGCCGAGAATATTGCTGCTGTAGCCGAAAGTGTTGAAGAAAACCCAGGTTTGTCCATTCCTCGTCGTTCTTTGGAATTAAGCATTCCACAAACGTCATTACACCGTATTTTGCATAAAGATTTGGGTCTTAAGGCTTATAAAGTTCAGTTAACACAAGAACTCAAGCCGGCCGATCATCAACAACGTCGAGTCTTTGCTGATTGGGTCCTTGAAATGCATGAAAATGATCCGGAATTCCATCGAAAACTCATCTTGAGTGATGAGGCCCATTTCCACCTCGATGGCTTCGTCAACAAGCAAAATTGTCGCATCTGGGGCTCGGAAAACCCAAGAGTTAATTGTTGAAAAGCCTCTCAATCGTCAACGTGTGACTGTTTGGTGCGGTTTATGGTCCCGCGGGGTCATTGGACCTTACTTTTTCGAAAATGAGGCTGGAGCAACAGTTACGGTGAATGGATTGCGCTATCGACAGATGATTAATGATTTTTTATGGCCGGAATTGGATGGTATTGATCTGGACAACATTTGCTTTCAACAAGACGGCGCTACGTGCCATACAAGCAACGAAACCATTGATCTTTTACGGGAAAAGTTTCCGGACCGTGTTATCTCTCGAAGAGGTGATCACAATTGGGCACCGAGATCTTGTGACTTAACACCTTGCGACTTCTTCCTTTGGGGCCACGTGAAAGAGAAGGTCTACGCCAACAGCCCAGCGTCGATTCAAGACCTCAAAGATGGAATTCGTGAGGCTATCGAGGACATAGGGCAGCCACTTTGCGATTTGGTTATGGAAAATTTCATGAAAAGGATATGGTCCTGTAGGCGTGGTCGTAGTGGTCATTTGGCTGATATTATTTTCCATTATGAACGGCATACCTTCCTTTTTATAATGAAATAAAGATCCGATCATTTATCTCAAAAAATGGCATTTTTCTTTGAATATCAAAATAACACCTCTTATTGGAAAACCCTATATATAACTTCGATTAATTTGCTACGTTTACACAAAAGCCGAAATCTTTCAGCTACAGGTTAGAAGCAGTATCTAGTGTAAAATAAATTAATTTGATATTGACATAGATTTTCATCTCCAAATTTTCTCACCAAATTTGCCAAAAAGACACTGTCAAAAAAAAAATGTTGAAACGGAAGTATGTTTACCAACAATGAAGCCCCCCAATTGAAATAACTTTTTCATACCTAATTCCAAACATATAGACAACAAAAGAACAACTACAAGAAGGGATAAACGTGGATGATTATTGTAAACTATACTTGAAGGTAATTAACTTGTGCGAGCAGTGTTTCGTTAACTCATTGAGGCGTATAAATGAACTTTTCCCGGATGTTGTGATTTTTTTTTAATGAATGAAATTGTGAGTAGACAAAAAGTCGCGATACTACCACCAACCACACCTGATTCTGAGCCCAATGTTGATGGTAGGTAATACTTTTAAAACCGTAGGTATTAAGGATGAACATTTTTTCTATAGAATTTCCGCTTTCAGTGTTATTAATAATTTTCTAATATAAAATAAAAAAAAAACACGGAGTCAGATATTTTTAAAAATATAAAAAATATCTACACACACACATACCACACATACGGTATTTAGTAACGGTTCTATGTTTCACCTGGTATGCTCCATGATTACCTGTAAATAAGCAGTTTTCTCTGTTTGGTTTATTAATTTTTGACTATTTTGTCTATGATTTATCGCTTCGTTGGGTAAATATACAATTTTCATTTGTGAATTATTAAGTTTCAAGACTTTTTTGCCTCTAATGCTTAGGCAGGTAGCCATGCAGACAGATATAGACACATAGATATGTACATAGAGCAATAAATTGGCACTGGCACACGAAAGTTAAGTGAATTTTCAGTAAATAACAGTTTGTTAAAAAGCTATAAAATTTCAATATAAGTGTATAAGAAAAGATCTTCATGAGCTTTACTTTTCCAACTAATAATGATGCGATTTATGCATGTTCAGTTCATATAGGATGCTTTTTATTTTACCATTGATTGAGAAGAAAGTTATTTGTATTGATTGACGGCTAATAACAATTTTACGACTATTTTAAAATGACCATAATAAAAGGGAAATGTTTTTAATTAATGACCATAATTTGTACATACTTGAAGATTTATTGACCAATTAATTTGTTTCTAATCAATTTGTTTTAAGTGCATTCATTACATGTAATTTTCTATTTTCTTTTTCTTGGGATGTTTTTCGAACACATTCGTTTATAAAAGTTAAGTATTGAATTTTTATAACTTTTATATTACGATGGAAATGTCCAGTTTATTAGCGATAAAATTTGATTCAAAACGATGATGTATTTCTCTTGACAATATTGTTTCTAATTGTTATCAACGATGTTCTTGCTGTAATACTAGATACAGGAAAAAGCAAATATTTTAATATTCAAACGATCACACATGGACTTTAATCCATAGGTACTATATCTTCTTTCACAAAAATATTTGAGTTTGATCAGTTGATACAATGCAAGACAAACATAGCGGCTAGACTAAAGGTCAACATCTACAGAAGATTAAGGAAGTAAAGTAGTAATTCATGGTCAGTGAGGGTAAGTCATAAAGACTATTACTAGTCCATTGCAAGTATTAGTAAATTGTATTCTTCTCCAGCATGTAAGAAAGAAAAATGTATGCTAGATCTATGGCGATGAACAACTCTACGTAAGTCCTTGTTCAAAATAATACAAAGCCTTTGAAATATTTCTTGAAATACCTGAAGTAAAAAACGATAATAAGATATGAAGAAAACAGAAGTTGCTCAAACATCTCCTTTAATTTCAAATGTAAAGCCACCTTAAATATCTACATAAATTTACAAGAATTACATATTTTTATATAGTAAAATACACTAAAAAAAAAAAAAAAAAACCCGAACCAAACAATTTCATCTATCGATTAGAAAGAAAAATAATCAGGTTCGTGTGTCCCAAAAAACTAAATATAAACCTCAATTCATTTGATAATAGTAGCAACGATAAATATATATAAAAAAAAAGAAGTTATGAAATTATGAAAAGGAAAAGGGACACAGGATGGTACCAGATTGACATCAGTTACGAATTATTTTCTGATTCCACACCACAGTAGTCAACAATAATATTAAGCCAGGAGGGATGTAGAAAAGGACCTTGAACAACATCGTGAATGTTATGAAGACGAAATGGCAAATGCCTATTTATGTATATATCTGGTTGTGGATGATAATAAATTCTAACGACTGATTGCCTTACTACCTTGACTTTACTAATTTTGACGACGACTTGTGATATTTGTACTACATTATTACATTAATTATTATACTTTTTTTTTTTATTCTTACCTCTTTTTCGTTTTCCCAACATTGTACAATTCGACGTGTTTGAATGCGGCATATGTGGCCATTGTGTGTCTAATTTTGATTTGAGATTTGACGAGCTTTCGAATTTAAGAAAAATCACGGCAAAGGTTGCTTTGTTGCTTGAGAGTAGAAGATTACTATATATAGATTAATTCCGAAATAATTAGATATTTTTAAATTGACACTAAACCACTTATTTTAAAATACGAAAAAAGGCTTGGGTTTAAGCTGTATACATATTTCCAAAGAGGCACTTCAAATTCAATATATGCATCAGCAATCTGATGATAAAAAAAAACAACACTGAACACAGTTATGACAGTTAATGCTCCTTCCTTAGGGATAAGGCAAGAAGGAAGAAAACAATAAGAAGTAAAAATACAGCACTAATCGATAGACCGGAAGACAAAACGGGAGCTGCAACCCTTTTATATGCAACGGGTAAAGCACATTTATTCCTTTTATGGTTATAAGGATCAATAAGTATATAGTCCTTTCTATACTAAAATTCAGTCCTTTTTGGAATGACAGAAACACAAGCCTTTTCCACTGAAATTCTTCTAGAAGTCACCACTTTAAAAAAAATAAAAATTAACGTTTCTTAAAAAAAATCACTGCAAGTATGCAATTTTAAATTCAATCCAAAAATGCACAAAACTTTTATCAATTAATACTTAGAAGGAGAAGGTGAGTGATTATAAGAAATTTACATTTTTTCTAATCCAATCCAATGCTATCAGTCCGGCTGTGAGCTTTCAACTGATTCTCATTCGATGGTACCAAACATTTTATATCGACCTAAAGTCCAAAACACTATGCTGGAAGAGAAAAAAAAGTCTATCGTGGAATGTGTCTGTGCTTTGCTCCTCTTCACCAACAATTTTACCAGTGGTGTAGACATAGAATTGTTGGGCTTGCAAACGACATGTACATATATAAGACTGGATCATGATATGTCTTGACATCAAAAAAGCAGCTAAAATAAGCCAGCTGAGCGCCGGCCGCTACAATATGATGTGGTACCTGTGACGGTTTCAGTAAAGTAATACTGCTGCTTGTATAGAAATGGAGTCAACCAGCTCTGTGTAAGGAACTGGAATATTTAATATGAAAATTCCAATGTTTTGAGCAGCATAATGAATGATAACAAAAATGCGGAAGCAGCATGTAGAAAGAAAGCTTTTCGAGAGAAATTTTTTGAGTGAGCATAACACACTGAGCTTGTTGCTTGTGTGAGATATACACCTGGGAGATGATTCTCAGACTCATAATTTAATTGGGCTTTCTGATTAGCTACCGAGGAGAATATAAGCGTATCCTTGAAAAGCTTGTATATATATAAATTATGTTATGCCATATCCACAAAATAATTTATTAAGGATGTCCCTTCTTTCCTCAGATATCCAAAACATTTCCTTTACATTTTATTGTTGCTTTCTAATTCAAGCTATAAAAATACGTATGTATATATGTACATATGTATACCAGACTGTAAAGTACCAAATACGCACCCGCGTAACCTTGAATACTATGTATGTCTCTATTGTTTTACTGATTATAAAATAAGCAGCATAAAAATTCCATTTAATTGTTGAGTTAAATATAAGGTTACCATACTTCAAACACAAAACGCGGTTTGTCCGACCGCTTGCTGAGAAGTAACGTGAAAATGTTATGCAGCTCATTAACCATTGAAAATGAAAATATGAAAAGTTTTATATCAAAGGAAAGTTGACGTGTGATCCATGAATAGAAAAAAATCTTAGTCGTCATGATAAGTACCACAACGCGAAAGATATGTACGTGTGTAGCGTATGTTTTTGATTTGTGCTAGATTTGCATACGTTACGCATGTAGTTAAACAACTAATACTACTCTGCACACATCATAATAGGTATACTAAAGAAGGGTAAAAAAAAAAAAACCGATCTCCCCCTTAGTCGATAAATTTGTATTTTTTATACGCACGACTAGGGGCAGTGCTTCCTAAAGATGTCTGTAATTTGCTCTTATATTCTTTGTCTTCTCCATTAAGAAGTCATTTGAATTGATGGTAAGTGGTTAATAACTGAGAGGAAGCTATGATTTAATTGAGGCGTGCTGTATATTATTACCAATGGTATAACGTATAGTGTGGGAGAAAAATTAATTTTTGATATGTAAAATTAAATTAAAAACAATTGGCAAAATATGAAATAATATTAAGGCATGAATAAATATATAAATAAAATTTTCTTGATAAGATAACGCATTAATTATCCACTTAACGAAAGTCTATACGACAGAAAATAATTGGTCAAATTAAGAGGAATTTCGACTGATTAACTACTACTGACCATTCCCAGACGGGGAGGAGTACGCACTTAATGATCATTGACCTGAATACAATTATACTGAAATATTATTTAAAATTAAAATGATCGATCCTAATTCTACACTTTTGCTTTTTTTTCGTTTTTTTTTTCTTCTCTTGCGATTTATGGAAACAATTTGTCTTATGTTGGGCTTCATCTAAATATAGGTGGTCAGTGATCGTTTTTTTTTTTTAAATTGATAAATACCAGATGAAAATGACTGTTCAAATGCGACCGTTTTTCTAAATATCAATCTTTAGTAATATTTTACGGTGAATTTAATAATATGTAGACAAATAAAAAATTAAAATTATTGTATTTTTTTGGGCAGTTCTTTTTGTTGTTACTTTGCCACGCAGACACATTAGGTTGGATAAAAAAATCATTGCGCTTGTATTTTCTAATAGATGGACCTAAATGTTTGTTTAGAAGAAAAGTACACGATTTCGTCCACAATTGTTTAGCTGGCGACCAATTTGCAATTTTTATGAATACGTAGTGTACAAAATTTGAGCTCTCCACGTAAATTTTCGGATAAGAAATTACAAGAAAACAAATAATTTCATTTTAGATGAGTTATTTTCCACTTATTGCTCCGAAGATCTTAGGGAATGAAATTTTTTACACGGATAATTGCAGTCAAAGCCCCACCAAGTGTCAAATAGAAATTTTAGGAGAAGAGATTTTGCTGAGCTATACATACTAAGAAATGGACCCGTGTTTAGACTATTTCTGAACATATTCTTTTCCGAAAATGGACTCATTCTACATTTCACTAATATCATATATGTATGTTAATAAATAAAATCATTGCTTAATGAAATATATAGCTATAATAAAGTGTCAGTATTTTGTAAAATAGTCCATTACTACTAAATTGTTTTTGCTTATAAGCTCTTACACATTAGCTCGTACTTTTTGCATTAATTTTCCTTGAACATCTTATTATTGCACCTCACGGAAGTGCAAAATAAGGTAGGTATGCATTCAAAAACATTTAATAAAAGAATTTTGAGACTTACCTAACTTAAGAAAGCAAAAAACAAAAATTTACAGAAAAAATCCAAAAAATATAACGTACATACACCTCCTTCAACATAAGCAATGTTTTGACACTTGTCAGTTGTCATCAACAATATTTGTTTGTGTTTATCTCTTTCAATTTTGAAAATAGCTTTGCTCTTGCTTATTCAGAGCCACCACGTATTAATTTCACATGCTCAAAAGCAAAGATTAACCGTGGGTTATTTTTATATTTATCCTTGTGCATATGTTCTTTAAAAAAATGCATTGGATTAGGAAAAATGCAAGTAAAATAAACAGTCACGTGTAGTGTAATATGTACGTTAGAGGACAGGCCTTCTGCCCTTTACATATATGTAAACATCTTAAATAACGGGTATAGATGGATATAATATAATGTATATTAGAAAAGAATTGTCCATACCTTGTGAAAATAAACGTTCTTATTTATATTAGTCCTTCATCATTAGTATCGAAGAGAATAAGTCCTACTAGAGAAATGAACCAAGGATGTCAAAACTGAATCTCTGTGCAGAAATTAAATTAAAATATTCCAAAATCAGGAAAAACGGATTTTTCCAATATTCACTAGGCAAAGATTAATGCTCGTAGATAAAGCCGCCGCCCCATATTTCGTTACATAGTAAATATTGTTCAATTGGAATGTATTTATGTAAAATTTAACTAGACTGGAACCGCTAGGTTTTTTAATAAAAAATTTATAATCTCACATATTAACTAGATTCTGGGAAAAATATAAATATTATTCATTTAGCTATTCTGCACAAACTAAATTCTTAAAGGAACAAATGAATTAATATCCAGTTGCACCTTATATTCATCTAGCTTTTATCGCATCAACTACATTTTAGGAACAACGAACTAATATTAATTTACACCAATGGCTATTCTTGAAAGAATGTCATAGGTGGAACAAATTTTAACTCTGATTTGATATTCTAAGAAGAGAGTGAGGCACTTTACTGTGAGAATAAGTATAAATAATGTGATACATATACATTATTATAAGGGACCAGTGTCATTAGGTTACGTGTTTATCATGTAAAGGCTACCGAAAGTATAGGCATCACCGTCAAAAATTTACTGATGATGTAGTGCGAGCGATTGCACACTATACTATGAAATTGTAAATAACCAGTAAATATCGGGTAATTTTCCAGGTAGTGTTAACAGGAAAATTAGCTTGAATATGATGATGAAGGGTGTCGCTACATATAAACAGACACATGGTAAAATTTCTGTAGAAGAGAACTTCACAACTTCGGTATAATCGATTCTTAATATTGAAAATGATTCAAAGGTTTATTTGGGGTAGGAGATTCTGGCCTATTCACTGTTGTACATATACCGTTTGTACCTACACGATACCCTTCTAATATCTATCAAGTCGAGCATCAGTCAAGTTTTGTATTCATAAATACAAATTTTGTTCTAATTCAAAGTATTTCTCTTCAAAATGAATGTTGAACAAAATGAAACAGTGCAAATTTTTTTTCCAGTGCACTTGTCTAAATTTATGCAAGTGCATATTATGTATGTAAGTGATTTTTTTTTATGAGTGGATGGGCAGCTACAATATTTCAAAAATAAATTCACTATACAATCAGCTTCGATGAAATTCGTATCCACCAACGTGGGATAGTCGACAAGGTACAAAAATATAAATTAAATAGTGTCCCACGATAATATCTATCTATCAAGCAAAAGTAAAATTAATTTATAAACCAATTAAAAATTACCTGAGAATTATCATTTTTAAAAAGAAAATTATGCTATAACATTTGATATCTACTACATATTCACAAGTGTATTTTAACCATTCATACATTCTATGTATGTATATTGCTAGGCCCGGCCCTTTCACCACGGGACGGAGCTTTAATCATCGAAATTTGTGTACGGATATTAAAAAAAAAAAAAAAAACTATACTCGCGCTGCTTTTTTTTCTTCATATTACATTTCTCAACTGTTGCGCATATTCCAAGCCCTTTCTGACACTTTCTAAATTTATTCAATTGACTCGGAGAAAAAAAACTCGTCATAACAATTTTGGTTAATATCTCTCTTCTGCTTGATGAGAAAAAAAGGCTTTTCACATATCTGTCAATGAACAGTTAATTAATCTTGCATGCATGAAAAATATGAAATGAAAACGCACAGAGATAAGATTTAATGCGCAAATGTGAAAATAACTTTGTTGGCCTTTAGTTTTTTTTTTTTTTTTTTTTTTAATGAATACTCGAGTCAAGTAACATTCGTTAATTCTCAAGTTAAACACATGATGACAAATTACACTCGGCTTGAAAATGGGCTGATGTTAAAAAGCCCTTTGACTTTTGAACTTTTACAAAAAGAAAGCTCGTTCATTTAGCAAATCTGTTGAGTGGCATCCATAACGAAAGAAACAAGTGTAAATTCCAAGAGAATACATATTCTAAGAATGTACTTAATGGTGAACATTTGCACATTTGCAATTAAGCCGACTATTTTCTCGATTTGTTTCCGTTAGTAATTTCCAATCAAGTTCAACATATTAGAAGAATTTTTTTTTATAATTCTATGCAATTTTCTATTGAATTATTGTACATAAATCAGAACATTTGGTATGAAGTTTATTAAAAAAAAAAAAAAAAAAACAATTTTAATTCCAAATAAAACTCTCAGATTTCGAGGCTCAATAAAATTAAATTCACTTTCTTTGGCTGAAGTTCTCTAAAGAAATGTTTTTTTTAAAGAATTTAAGCATTATTTAAGCATTAACGAGTTGATCGTTTCGCAACTTAGTTGTTTTGTATAAAATTTCTAGATTTCTAGATTAAAGTTCGAAAATGGGAAAAATATTACCATTCCCATGTGGAGAGTACGTTCGTTGGATTGACTTGAAATATTCCCGCGTTCATCTTGCCGATAGCTGAATATATGAAATGAAGAACACTTGTCTATGAAATGTTTACCATAATAGCTACCAGAGCTGGGCAATACTTAAGTAAAAAAAGACTTAAGTACTACTTAAAGTACATTTTCGTTACTTGAACATAAGTACTTACTTCTATTTACTTGTACTTAAGACTTAGTTTTGTACTTAAGTACCAAGATTTTTACTTAGGAATTTTTGAGTCTATTAAGTAACTACAAATATCTAACTCTTCGTAGAAAAGCAAACACAACTTAGCTAAAAACCTACAGGTCTAGCTTTGTTATGAATATCGGGCAAATATGTCTACTACGAGTTAGTTCAACTACGGTAATATAAGTTGAGGATACTATAAAAGGCGCAACAACTGATATATGGCCAATGAAAAAATTAATTAAATAACCAAAGTGGACGTTATTGACTAATTTCATCCAGAGGTCACTGCAAAACTGTATTTTCCAGAGTTCCTCCGTCCTTCAGTTTGAAGATATGCTGGTAAGATCGATTTGTAAACGTTTCTAAACGATAACAATGGTTATATAAAATTTTATAGATATGCTAGAAAAATTTCAGCGAATTACCTCAACTTACTCCTTTGTCTAGAACTCTTAAGGAGCTCATAGTACAGATTAAGGTTAATCCAGAACCAGTTGATGGAGATTAGATCATATTATAGGAGCCAACTAAAAGCTATCGCATGGAATCAATTAACTACGAGTTTGTCATACATGGAATAACAGCAATTCATTTAACAAAAAAATAAATAAATAAAAAATTAAATTGAGTCGAAAAAAAATGTCAATGTCAAGATTCTATTGATTTTCTCATTCAGATCATCAGGCTAAAGACGACATTTTTCTGGTTGTCATTCGTTCTTCGACCGGAAAAATAATTACATACAATCTGCCCGTCATAATATTTGACCTTATAAAAGAAGAACAAAGGCAGATTATGCACGGATCTTGGTTTTGCTGCTCGGTTCCATTCGATTGATTTTGTTTTTTAGTTTTTCAGAGTTTTTATCACATGCATTAATCATTTGCGTGCGCGTTAAGTATATGTACATGAACTACATAAGAAACGAAAAATTTATCTTTTTGCGCGAATATTTTTATGCACCGAAAACTTATACCGGTGCAATAATACCAACTTACTAATTGCAATTCATTAATTTTTTTCTCTTTGCTTACCTCTTTAAAGAAACTCTGATCGAAAATATATACTCCGCTTACGAGGTAAAGACATACAATGTGCAATGGTATAATCCCGGCGGTGAATTTCATCGTACAAGCTCATCTTGAGAGCAATAGTGGTTTTTGGCGCCGGTAAAGCGTGCAGAAAGTATTTACTGATGGAAATGGAATAAATAGGTTAATATATTCCAGGTGTATATCTTCATGTACCGGAAGGAGTTAATTTAAAATTAATTTAGTTGGGATCGTCTTTACTGTTGCCATGGAACTATGAAAAATAAATATATTGGGTAAAGATCTCAATATGTTATGTTAAAATTTTCAGTTTGTATAATTTTGAAGCAACAGTATATAACAATTTTCAGGTGTCGTATGTTTTTATGTAAGCCAAAAATTCGGCTATCTCATCGGTTTTCTTGATATATGTATGTGCATATGTATATCTATAGAAGTAAATTTTTATCAATAGTAATAAATTTACATTAAATTTAAAAGAATAAAGTTTATACTCCTAACGTATACTATATATTGTTCAACATTTCTCATGTTTAAAGTAATTTTTATTTCACATCTTTTTATTCAACAATTTAAAATTACACCATTTCTGAAGTAGAAGTAATCTTTTGTCACTTACCGATCTTTAAATAAATGTTTTTACTCTTAGACAACATAAATTTAATTACAAGATTTAGTAAGCTATTGTTGAAGAAGGACTTATTTTACTCGATAATAGTGTAATTTCATAGTTATCTGGTTGTATTTACGTGTTATAATAAATTTTAAATAAGTTTTTAAAAAATAGCGCATACATAAATAATTTATGCAAAATATATTTTATAGCGTAAACATTCTTAAAGTATCAAGTAATCCAGGTGTCCCAAAATCCGTAGAAATTTCGCAACGGATGATAGGAGAGACCCCGAGATAAATAAAAAAAAGGTAATGTTTATGTTCTGGGGGGAGAGAAAGGAGATATATTTCTTCATATTTTAAGAATCATCTCTATACTTACTGAACAATACGATATGCGCGCTAAGGAATTGTTGGATAGATAATCGTTGGGAGCTTTTTTCCTCCTCTCCTCCACTTTGACAAATCCAAATCCTCCGAATTTTTATTCAGTTTTACTATTTCTTTATCCAAACTACAACTCTACTCTGAGTTTTGCAAATCAGGCAAAAATTACGTAAAAAGCTTAATTGCCTACTCTCTTTAGGCATTTAAATGAAAATTTTTATGTAAAAATAAGGCACAAATAAAATCCTGAAAAATCTTAAAAATTCAAAATAGATTTATAGGATTTATGGTTTCAGGCTTAGTAATTTTATTTTTGAGAATTACAGATGTGACCCCAGCACAATTGGGAAATCGATCATACTAGTAAATGCTTCTTTCTATGGGATGGACAAGTAATCCACAAATTTAAAAGGTAGCCTGGAGCATATATACATATATCAAAAACACCATAAACGTCACTACACTAAATATTCTTAATAATTAATAATGACTGACTTTGGGTTTTAAAAATAATTCTATTTATGACCTCGGAATAGAAGGGACATATCTAAAAATTTTTACAGAGCCCACAAAATTACATCATTTCAGGAAAATTCATTTAATTCACCAACAAGTGCCAAGTTTTAAAAATATAATCCCAAAAACAGAAACACTCAGATAGGGGAGGAAGAAATTACATCCACGGAATAGTACCTACACGCACGCAGCAAGCCGAATATTCTGAAAATATCATAACTGGACAGATAAATTATTTTTAGATTTTAAGTCGTTCTTAAGTTTACGAGTCCATTCCAGAGTGTGTCATACGAGTGGAAACGTTTAAGTATTTATATATATAGATGTGTCTGTGTGTGTATGTGCAACAAAATAACTATTTTTTTGATTTTTCCTATAACCGTAACACAATGATCAAAATAGGAAAAAATTGTGTCAAGTACAAAACAAATTATTCTCATCATCATCGTTATAAATTACACACCTATGTGAAATATTTCCCACCGTGAACCAGCAAACCGCGTTACAAAGCCGAGAAAAATAAGTGCTGTATTAATAAATTAAAGTAGGATAAGAAATCTCTTTATAGCTCCTCTTGGATGCATAAAATGCAATATTTTCGTATTACTTCTAGTTTTCCAGGAAAGATCTACAAGTGATGAAGAATTCAAGACACACACTAGACTAGGTGACGGGAGGCATGCATTAAATTTAGATACAGCAAGATTCATCAACAAAACACGAGGAAAAGAAGGTGGATGAGAAGGCTTCTTTAGACTTGTTAAGACCAGGAAAAATTATATTCAATGAGGTGTAGTTGATTGCCTAACATTTTTACATTGCATTACTATACATACATATATGAATATACATATATAGGTATATAAAAATAAATAAATAAAATGAAAAGAGAAATTAATATTTGCTGCTGTTGCTATTTTTTTTTTATGCAATCCATAGAAAATTTTTCATAACTTTTCTGATTTATTGTGATATGCGAAATAAACTATGAAGATGGTTGAAGAGCAAGGAAATGTAGGTTACGAGAAAAAGATTTTATTTCAAATTTTGTTATAAATCACTTTGGGCCGTGTACACCAAAAGTAATCTAAGAGTTACTTAGCTCAACTCGCGCTTAAGTTTATATTTATCGCTTTCTAAAACTTAATAGTTTTTCATTTGAAAAGTGACTGAGATAATATATGATATTGGATAAACAATCCTGAACTTTATGCGAACCATTAACTGTGTTATATACTCTACTAAGGAAGCATCTCTATTACTCGTCCGCGGCGATTGAATGTTCAAAATGCGACTAGACGGAATGTAAGTATACAATTCGAAATCATCCCAAAAGTACTTGCACCAATGTTATTTTGCCTGATAGACTTGTTGGTTAATCACTACTGAGTCATTTCTGCCCCACACAATTAATGGCCCTAAAATTATTTAACACCCAACCCTAATTTATAAAAGAAAATATTCCAGATTAGATTTTTTTTCAAATTCCCATTGCACTTTCTTATCTCTAACAATTTTATTAGTAGAAAGACAACCGCCCTCGCCGGTGAGGTAATTGTTTTTAAGTTGATTGTAAATAATAATAAATGATTAACAGTTATTCGCGAAATTTAAGGTTTAAGTCATTTGCACTTTTCTAATAATCTCTACGATATAATCATAAGAGGACACCGACTGCAATGTTATGAAAACTGAGAAAAAAATGCACTAAAAACTATTTTCATCAAGATTGCAGTAATAGTGTTTATGGCATGTCTTGAAGCAGTCCTGGAAGTCGTCTTGATCTTTCTGATGTGCAAGCATCAACAGTTGCTACCTTAGAATATGTGTGTAAATTATATAGCAAATAGGAATCGTGATCAGCAAGTGGAGACAAACGTAGTGAAAATATACATTGATATCTCCTGCTTCTGCGGTTGAGTTCTTAATCCAAGCATAAAATTCAAGGAACGTAAAATATTATAAATTTTTCAACCTTTACTCATGCCTTCTTGATTTAACAAACTATTTAGCTTAGATTATACAGGGTGTTTCATAATTGGTCATATCTCAAGGGTTTGATAGCTGAGGTCTCCACAAGCAAAAACTTTACGGTGAAGGGAAATATGGGGGGGGGGCGTCGTTTCGGCGAGGGGGCTTGAGATTTCTAGTACTTTTTCCACTTTACACCCTGTAACTTTCTTGATATACACCCTATCCCTATCCTATGCCTTCTCAGTGATTGGGTTATTTATTAAAAAAGATGTTCAGAGGAAATATCAATACTGCTAGGCGAGTTAAAGGCTTGTAGTTCAGACGTAAATAACTTTACGAAATTGAACGAGACTGACGTTTACTTACGAAAAGTTGATATTTTTAGCCTAAATATATATCACATTCCGTAAGAGTTGCGCACTATACTTACGGATAATTGGATATTTAAACTTAACGAAAGTTCCTCTCACACGAGTTAAAGTTAATTTGTGTACGCCTGTTAAATTAAAGGGCGCGTTCGCTTTACGTAAGTAAATGTACTTACGTATACTTCTATTGTAGTTCAGCCTTAAATTGAGTGTAACCCTTGTGTATAGAACTACCTAGTGATTGCGAAACGAAGTTTCACTTAGTACTACCACAAATAAGTAAATATACAGATGAAGAACGCATATCAGAAAAATGAAAACCTTATAACATTTCTGGTAACCAAGTTAGTTAGCTGCGACGAAAATTGTAGCTAAGAAATGCTAATAACAGAAAATATTCCTAATGTTCAGGCGCAATGCAATGCAATGCCTCGGTCCAATATAAAATCAACGATGCGAATGCCTCGACCTGATGCTGGGAAGCCTTCAATTTTTTCTTAGAAATTTACACGACCGGGGCCAAGGTATCATTGAATAAATAACTAATAAGGAAGCGGGGTTTCGTGCGAATACAGTGTACGTGAGTAGGCAATTCACTGACAGTCAAACCATAGAAGCAGGGGGAGAAATGACAAGAGGGCTGGTCACTTATTTGAAAATTCTGCTCACAAGTCACTTAATTATCATAGGCAACGCCAAGGAATATTATCTGAAGATAAGGGGGCGCCAAAAATTTGTTTATTTTACATAGCAATTCGGATTATAAAAAATGTCCCCCTTCAAAATTTCACGGTTTCACTACTGCCATGACGAAACGAATACAAACACAGCACACTAATACATTTCGCCGAGTGGCTTAAGTTTTCACCAGATATGCCGTTTCCTTATTACTTATTTATTCAATGCCAAAGTATATAGACGACAAGGTATTCTCATTAAAATTTTGACACATAGCAGCTGATAGCCTGTGACATATTTCTGTGACTAACGTATATACATTTTTATAGGAAAGACAGAGAGAGAGTATTGTGTTCTCTGTACCGTACTTTCCTATACATTTCACAATATTATGTCACCTAACAGGGGAACATGGTTCGTAATGGGAATACCTTGTATTCTATATACATACTTTGACTCGGGGGTACACGAGATAGTAGAGCTTGCATGCAAGCCTCTCTTCCAACGCAATTTTAAATTTGACAGAAGACGACAGTTCACTTGATGTCTTATCATCTTGCCTGCAAGTTCATTAAAAAAATTTCATTGAGACGTAAAGTCTTGTATAAGTCGGAAATTTTAGCAATAAAGGAAGAAGCAGAATCGGAAAAACAGAAGAAAACAGGAAGAGGAAGGTGTTGGTAAATGACGTAATGCAAATGATCCCATAAAATTTTATTTTCCCGGTATAAATTTATTAATTTCTCTCAATCATTTCTTTTCCGCCATCTTGAAAACTGTATAATGGAAAATTACTATCACCTCAGCTGCTATGATTTTTCATCATGCAAGTTCGCTGAAAGCTAAGCTGCCTGCATGGCAGTAGGGATTACACGTGCAAGAAGTATGACAGTGCAAGTTGCATGCAAGCAAAACTGGCAAAATGGCCCAAGTGGAGCCATCTAACATTATAACAAGGAAGCATCTACGCTATCACTAGATATTTTTATACACAAGGGTGTACCTAAGTGGAAATATTTCTTCCTAAACGGGCTAAAAAAGATTAACGAAAATGTTTGTGAGACTCATAAGAAGACATTCATCTGCCTATGCAAGACTCAGATGATAGCAAACCGTCTCAGCTTTTCACGAATGCCCAATCAGCCTTCCTGTCATCTTCTGTCGGAAGTTGCAGGACGTAAAAAGTCACAAAATTGTAAAAAAATATTTGTAATTTTTTCAAATTTTGCCGATTTTCCCGCCAAAGTGCATGATAGTTTTTTTACACGATTTAGAAACCCCGGACTGTTACCTTTAATTTGCGTATGCACATGTACCTGCCTAAATGCAACCGTTTTTTAGATATTCCAGTTTCTATCAGTACGTTTACATGAATACTTGAGTACTTGACTTGAAATTCACTTGAAACTCAAGTAGGGTTTTTGGTTGAATTAATTCCAATTACTTGAAATTTATACTTGAAGTGACATTTTACCTTTGAGAACTCTGCTAAGAAACACAGCCTGAATTATCAGCAATATCTTCTTGTTTCTCTTTGCCGTTTTCATATCTCGCACAATGAAAAATTTTCAAGTACTGAAGTTGCGTTTACATGAATTTTTTCAAGTAAATCGAACAAAATTTTGTGATTTACTTGACTCAAGTATACTTGAAGTCAATGCGCATTTACATGATATTTTGATTACTTGACCTCTACTTGAAGTATACTTCAAGTATTCATGTAAACATACTGTATGATTCATTATTTCATTAATTCTCCTAATGACTATGGAAATCGCGCCTAATTTTATGTAATTCCAAAGAATTCGAATGTATTCGGCTTGGATTTTGCCTTATCTAATTTTGAAACTAATGAGAGCTTGAGATTTAGCTGCAAAAACGAATGCATGTATCTAAATACTTTCAAAAGTTAGTCGAGCATTTATGTACTTGTCAATCAATCTAATATTAATCATATTTTTCCGGTGGTTACGAATTGTATACTTGAGTACTGAGGAACTGAGTTTTCCCCCAAAATATACCCCAAATTCATAAAAGGGGGGAAAGAGGTCACGTGGTAAAATAAAAAAGAATAGATCAAATATGCATGTAAATTTCATCAAAATCGAAGTGTGTGAAGAAAATTGGCGAAAAGTATTCGGTTTAGTATGGAATCCCTGTTATGATGAGCTCATATTCCATAGCGACATTCGATCTAAATTTTTAGTTCATCTGACAAAATGCAAATGCATGTATGGTGGCAGTAACATCATGTTGGGAACATAAATGCATAGTTAGCATTTATTCCCTGTAGATATATGTATGTGAGACACGGCCAAGCGTTGCGCAAGGTATCATGGTTAAGAAACCAAGTCCACCGTGTCGCAAGACTGAGTAAAAGGATAGGAACACTGAATAATACGAGTATAGTTGGGACTCAACCAGAATCTTTTTTGATCATTATAATGAGCAGCCGTATAGATGAGTTTTTAATGTGGAATATCCAAATTTATCTCTTGTTCAGTTATGATCAATCCTATATACTCTTAATATTCACTGTGTATTGTTACTAAGTATAGGGATAAATCTACTGGATTTTGTATAAAATTTTAAATCATTGCATATGTCCTGCGGATGTTAGAAGAAGGGAGTCTATTTTGTGGATGTACATATGAAAAGAAATTATCAAAATTGGAAAATGTTGGAAAAGTAAGTGCTCATAAAATTCAAGTTTAGTTCATTGACATCTACTCGGCAATATTTTTAACAAGGGTCTTACATACACAAATCTTTGTTTTTAACATTAAGCTAAGCTCTATTATACTTAAAAGTCAATAAATAAAATAACAATGAAAAAGCGATTATATATTAATTTCTAAACATCTACAAATTCCAGCAAATTTCCAAGATCATTCAAAAACCCCTTCAAGTAGCAATTTTTCTTCTCTTACATTGAAAAAGTAACACTGATCTTTAAAAAATTTGTTTGCATGCATTGCATGCTTGCAATGTCAATTAGAATTTGAAATTTTCCTTTCAATTGTATACCAATGGAATACCACCATTATTGAATAGTTTTCGCATCATTGATCATGAAAAGTGAGAAATCACCAATATTTTAAATTGCTTGATACCTGCTGTTTTATCTATGTCATGAAAGGAGACGATAGACTCAAGCAGTGTCGTGCAAAAGAAAACGATAATAATACTGAAAAATTTCTCTAATACACACTTATCATTATAATTTCACCTAAGATCATTAAAGAAATTCATGAAGATGCTGCTTGCTTGCCTGCTTATTGCCCTCTTGAGAGTTCACATAAATTGGAAACAGAATTCTAGAAGAGACAACGAAATAATTGCAGAGTTTCGATCATAGCCAGCCACGTAAGTTTAATGACAGCCTTTATAAACTATATCTTCACGTTATCGTATGCATAGTGTAGTTATAGAAATTTGATTTTTATTAGGAAATTAGTTGGAATATATTTTCATGAGCTTGCATATAACTTTAAATAGTAGTGCATACAAACGTGTATGTGGAAGTATTTTCTCTGCCCTTATTATGGCTGTGTTCTTCTGGTTTCGTACAGTATATTGCAGAGCGCAGGAGATTGCGAATTGAATTGATTTGTTGGGTGCATAGAAATAGAAAGGTTTTGAAAGTATAGAGAAAATAATCAAGGTGTCATGATTTGCCAAAATCAAAATCCTTGCCAAATGTCAAAATAGAACTTGATAAATTTCGCGGCAAAGTTTTGGCAGGTTTAACCACGGTACAAAGCATACTACAAGTAGTCTGATTAAATTTTGACACATAAACTGTGACGAAATTTCGTCCACAATGTATATACATTTCTATTGAAAAGACAAAGAGAGGAGAGAGAGTATTGTGTTCTCTGTACCGTGCTTTTCTATACAATACACGACATTTCGTCCACTGTGGAACGTGGTTCGTAACGAGAATACCTTGTACAGTGGGTGTAACGTTTTGTAAGAAATAGAGTCATGGCGCTTTATTATTTTCTCTATACTTTCAAAGCCTTTTCTATTTCTATGCACCCAACAAATCGATTTAAGTCGCATTCTCTTGTGCTCTGACGTACTCTGCACGGAGCTAAAAGAACACTTATGTTGACAGCAATCGAAGAAGTAATTTCTACCTACATTTCTTATTAATTAATTAAATTTTATTGAAATTGAAATCGTTACGGCTCACTTAACTAATTTACTAATTTTCCATAGACGTAGATATAATTGCGCACAGATCAATTAAAGAGATCATCTGTCATTAGGGGCGTAGTAATTGAATCGAAACTATTTCGAGTTTCCTTCGGAAAATAGGTTAAATTTGAGTTTTATACTGTTTCATAAAATGCGTTCTAAGCGAAATATGTATTACAATTCGATAAATTTGAAATGAAACCAACGCATATTGAAAACGGACCAAATGAATATCGAACTTTTTTTTTTTTTATTAAAGATGTTATTGAATCACGGGTTGAACATATAATTAGCCCTAATTTTTAATAATCGGCTTCAATTGCCATTGTATACGAGTTTTGTGAATGACAAAAAATAGAATTTTGTTTTCGGAATAATTGTACATGTTTGCTTTTATGTTACAGGTATATACTTTTTCATACGTTTAAATCATTCCTGAAAGCATTGATCAATCTTCTTAGAAACAAGATTTTCGTAGGTTTCTAATGCCACTCGAGAGCGGTTAAATGTCAAAAGTGCATTGTATCCTCTATGAAAAATGCTAAATCAGGACTGTCATCAATTCAATTATTGAAGAGATCAGGAGTTCGATCGTCCATAAAGCGGTGCGTGCTTCTTTTACACATACTTTTTGAAAAAATATCCGCCAAACAAATGGCGATATATCATTCATAGCATTGACCGTATGACGATCTTCCAGTGGAATTGTGGTATTGTACCCTCCTAAATAAAGTTGTGGGTGGAAGAAGTTATCAACGGAGGTTCTCATCGGGCAAAACACTGCGTTCCGTAAGTGGTATCTGGTGTTTAATTCACCTTGGCCAATGCTCGATACACACCATCGTCGTATTACGCTGCGTTCGTCGAACAGTGTTGTCTGAACGACGATAGAAAATAGCAGTGTAGATGGCAACGATACCGCGTTTTTAAATTAAATCGGTTTTGATTTTTCTCCGTATGCTGTACGATGATAGTATGGACGAAAAGTGTGTGTCATCGTTCGTCGTTAAACAGTGGAGTAGCAGTTGCGTAAGTAAATTGTAAGTTCTATGCAACAACTTACTTACGTGAACTAAACGACGAGTAATATGTATATTAAAGAAACGTATGTCGTTCGGACAACGCTGTTCGACGATAGTATGTAGCGAGCATAAGAGGCCTCAGCCCACCCAGATTCTCACATTTGCTATAGAATTTCTTACTAACTGCGATCAAATTTGCGATCCAGTAATGAGTCGATATTTTTGTGTATGCCCCGGTTATCCTGAAACAGCATTTTTCGTTTAGTTTTCATGATTTTTGAGACTTCACCAGTAGCAGAATACCCTTCTAATCATTCGTACTTGAGCGAACAGTGGCCAAGGATGGTGTTTCATTGTAAAATAACCATTTTAGTATTTGACTTACCTTTTGTGAGATCTTAGTTGACACACAACTACGATTTTTTGACATGGAAGATCACTAAATCCATAGCATGCAGATATCAGATTTGTTAATAGATGTTTTCGGCAAATCGTTAAAATTTGCTTGTGTCACAGTCTTGAATTAAGAACTTTGGAAACCAATAAAGTCAACATTTACTTACGAGATCAAAAGGAGAAAATGGAATTGGATTGGCCACACACATCGACGTTCTAAGTTCAACACCACAAGACAAACCCACTCAACTGCAATCCAAAAGAAGCATGTCATACAGGAAAACTCAGCATCACATGGAGGAGAATCGTTTTGACTGAAGCTTCAGCATCATCTAAAAGGTGCCCCAGTGATGAAACAGGGATTGAAGGTAAGCCACCTTTTCTCTCATCGAAATTATTTTGTCGTTTGGATTACAAAAACCAAATGGTGTCTTATCCGTATCACGAATTCCGGTCTAAGCTATCACTAAGATGAATTGCCCCATGGAAAACTGTTTGCCATTAAACAAGCAGAAAATAATTTTAATGATTATAATATAAGCAACAGCAAGTTTGCACGACTGTAAGAAAGCTTTTTGCTCATAAATAATGGGATGTGCGGACGGACGATCTTTTGCAAGCTTGCATTTGTTTATACTTCTTTTTTATATTAAAAATATATAATTAAAATAAAAGCAACAAAGTTATTACAACAAATACACTCACATATGATGTTAAGGTGCATTTAAAAAAAAATTATTGAGCGTTGCAGTAAGTAAAGAACTTATTCATGGAAAGTAAAACAGCCTGTACACAATATATACACTCAAATAATAAAAACTATCAACCATCTCCAAACGCGAAGAAAGCTTAAATATTCAACAAAAAAAGGAAAATTATTATAAAAATAAAAAAAAAAATCGATACAAATGAAAGATACCCAAGTTTAAGCAAAAAGGCAACAAAAAACTACTCCTATTAATTATAATTTTTTTTTTTTTAGTAAATTTCCAATTTATGGCAAAACAAGTTAATAAGCGTGCATATTATATAAAAATAAAAAAACTTCTCTACATGCACATCATGATGTGCCTTGCATTTTCATTATTCCATGACATGTTGAAAAATCTTGCTATAAGAAAGTTGTACTTGCCAAGTGAGCATATGTGCGTGGATAAGAACAATGCGAAAATATCACCACTCAAGAGACTCACTCTACAGAAAGCTATCAAGTCTACAAAAATAAAAGCTTTACATCGGTTTAAATCCACGATGAAATATTTCGCGACACCTTAGACACATGATGCTTACGGGAAAGTGTTCGACGCGCTATAAGTACAAAAGCAAATACAGATCTGACAGGTGGAATTAATTGCAATAGTATAAAAAAAACGGCATAAACAACGCTAAAAGCACATGGCAATCTCTTTGCTTTGCATCTGGCTTTGAATTTATGTTATAGATACTTTTAATCCTATTACTTTATGCATATCTATTTAAAGATTTTTAAATAAGTATAAAAGAAGAATCGGAGGGCATAGATAGACTACTTTTAAGTGATTGTTTTTCGGATGATCTCTTCACAATTCCAAGAGGTCTTGGACCTATTTCGCAAGAGAATTATACGATCCGCTGCACTGCCGTGCTTGTGAATCCATTAATCAGAGAAACTTTTTTAAAAATTCAATTGACTCAATGAGACTTCATATACATAGTATCCCGTATTTAGGCTAATGGGAAGACCTGCTGCTGCCTTTCTTCTTCTAATAATTAGCAATTTATTACGAAAACCGAAGCGTATTATCGACAATGGGTTCAAAAGAGATTAAAGCGTTAAGCTTTCTGAACTTTAAAAAAAATTTTCTAGAAGTAAAGTCATTTCATATCTCATTTTTACAGTTTAATAACTTTCATCTTCTTAGTCTATAATCAACCTAACTACTTGACCCATAAGATGCTGTAGAAATTATTGTTTCCCTTGTAGGCCATTTATTTTAATTAAGAATACAATTGAAATCGCCAGAGGTTCCAACATAACTCATTCGTGTCCCTTTTACTAATTGAGATGTGCCAATGAAGATATTAGTGGCATCGTCGCGCTTCTGATTGCCATTGGAGGAAAACACTTCATTCACTAGAGATTCCTCTCGGCGGCAATAATTATGATGGTGTGCTCGTTCTTTTCACTCATCCGTCACAATGTTTACAGCATTAGAAATGTCTTGATTACTTACTATACATTCCTAGTTTGTGTGCCTTGAGGGAATGCATTTAATGATTTTCAGTTTCTAGTACTTTTTTTTTTATTTATTTTATTTTATTGGAAAGCTCGTAACACTAGGGAAATTAAAAATGGAACATATTCATTGTTAGCCATTGTTACCATCAAAGCGGAAAACATGTACACATATCAGCAGACAATCTATGTCACAAAAGAACTGACAATCATGAGCCGGATAATATTAACAGAAATCGATTTTAGAACCCTTATAGAAGCGAAGTCCCGGTGTAACATGAGATGACGGCACGAATTTTGTATAAACCAAACACTACTGTGCAGCAGAGAGATTAACAAGCGAAGTTTTAAATTCCTAGAGTATTTAAACGTCTGTGACCTTCCTTTTCTTTGTATTAAGCACATTCGCGGTCAACCAACTGAAAGAAAACTGGGGGATCTTTCTAATATAAAAGGAAATTGAAGAAATTGATAATTTATAAAAGAAATGGAAAATTCGGGGAACTCGATTCCATCGTGTAGCTTCGAGTGTGTAAAGCTATAAAACAAGGAATGATAAAAAATAAGTTTCATTTTTTATTCATTAATCCAGACAAAAGAAAATTTATGGCACCGATTTAGACACTGGTTTCAGAGATACAAAATGATCCAAAATGTTCGACCGTTTTATATCAATCATCTGTAACTTCCTCACCCACGAATCTCTTTGATACATTGGTTGGTCGTTGAGCAGAGAACTCTCGACATTTTCATAGCACCCAATACAATCTGGAGTTATTATAACCTTAAGGGGCGTTTACAGAATAGCGTGGATCGTTTGCTAAAGAAGTGTGTGGGGGTGAAATTGGTTCGAATTTTCGAATATTCTACAATATTTCTTCACCATGGAAACATTGCTCTCATCCAATTTAAATTTATTTATTTAAGTTTTTCATTTTTTCGAATTTCTATGTTTAGCACTTGAAAATTCGACATTATATTTATTACAGACTTTCGGAATGAATGACTGCGATGAATATTTTGCTTTATGAAACAAATTCGAATATACAATATTTCCAATTCATTATCGAAATATCTCATATCTACTTGCATATTTTAGTGCGACATATCCCCGAAACTTGTTTCGTGCTTCGAAGAAAGCCTTTAAAACCGCAACTCTTTTGGTAGTAGTTTTTTCATAAACATGGCAAGAATACTTGCTATAATTATCATCTTATTTTTTTTTTATTCATTTTTAAACGCTTTAAAAAAAAAAAAAAAAAAAAAAAAACTCAGATAGTTCGAACTGTCAGATGTATAAAAGACGCGTTGCTCTCATTGTATCTAAACAAAATCATGTGGTGCTCATTGTATCATTGTTAGAAATTGTACAAATCTGATGCTACTCTAAATTAATCGCTATTTGTATCGTAAAAAAACGTCGTCAAATTCCTATTTTTGTACTGAAATTGAGATGCCCACCATCATCTACTTGAAAATAAAACTGTTTGCAATAACTAGCCTGATATAAAATATGCGAAAATTACTTGAAAACAAGTAAAAAAGCTAGAATTGGTCTAACCCCAATTCTTATGATGCCCTAGATTAATGTCCGTATGTAATTTCGTATGGTCACTCATCTGTGTACCTGAATTTGCAGTAGATGAAAAGTGCTGGCTGATCTAGTCTTTTTGCTTTCTTGAGAGCAGAGTTAACGTTCCACGTAGGAGGACTACATATTAAAACAAGTAAAAAAACAAAACAAAATTTTCGTATGGCAACCCCACGAAGGAGTTGCTCAATTTATATCATTTATGAACTTAATTTTACTATTTTTTTAAAGTCCGTGTACAAAATTTCAGCGTATACGCGCTCTCAAGTTATCGTGCGCACAGACAGACAGACGGACGGACATGCAAAAATCAAAATTACTCTTAATATTATGCGTGTAGGACTGATCATTTTTACAGTATACGTAAAAAACCCAAATTTCTATAAGGCAACACCAAGAAGGGGTTGCCCGATTTAGTCCATTTTTGAAGCTTTACTTACTACTATTACTATGAAAACACAATGTACATTCTCAGGCAGTGTTAAAATATGTTCAGAAAAACGAAATTTTTGTATGGCAACCCTACGAAGGAGTTGCCCGATTCGTCCCATTTTCGGACGTAAATTTGCATTATTTTTAAAAAATCTATGTACAAAATTTTAGCTCTCCACGTTGACGCGTTGTCAGGCACTATCCAAATATATAGTAAAGAACGAAATTTTAGTATGGCAACTCTACGAAGGAGTTGCCCGATTCGGTCCATTTTCGAGCTTAAATTTACTTTTTTTTATTTCTTCAAAAATCCCGTGTGCAGGTGTAAGTGCACGTTCGGTTCGTGCGGATAGACACACATGCAAAAATCGAAAAAAAATTCAATATTAGATATGCGTTTTGCTCTACCATCATTATTTTTATGTGTTACAAACGGAATGACAAACTTATGATTTCATCTGGTGTATAAAAATAGCTTGTAACGAAATTTTTTGAGCTCGCAGAAGATAATTGTTTATCCTTATATTGCTCACCTTATTTTGGGTGACACTGTGTTTTGTCGTGTAAATAAATAGTATTATGCGTTTTTCATTGAATTTAGATTAAGGTGAGAAGAAAAATCATAAGGTTTGAATTTATCAATTTATCATACAGAGTGGGCTACTTGAATTCAATACGAAAATCTAGTGTTGACGTAGTTTCTGGATAAAAATTGTAAGCAATGAACAAAACTGTGCCAAAAACTCAGAAATTCTAGATTTGTTGACCTATAACTTCAAAACCAATGGGAGGAGAAGGAGAAAAAGTTATGACCGACCCCAAGATCAACAACATTAAGATGTAACTAGCTCTCGGAGGAGAAAAATCATTTGGCCCGAAAGCTTTTTGCTTTAGGTCATTGTATATACCGACTACGACAATACGAACAGAGTAATAAAACCAAAATAAGGAAGTAAACAGCCATCGAAGAGGGGTAGGTGGATGGATGTAGAGTGGGCTTGTGTTTGTTACATTGCATTACACGAGAGGGAGAGTATTTATATTACAGTACATGCCATAAAAGCTGTCACAGTCGATGTGGCTCGATTTGCAGCTAGATATAATGTATACATAGATGATTTAGTCTTCGAATAGAACTAATAATTTAACTAGCTTGATTTAACGTCCCGTTGAAATCTGAGATCGAACCCCACACTCACATTTCTTTATCAATGGCTCTTTACTTTTTTTCTGCATTTACGATTTCGCTTGTCTGACTAACCAAATTCTGTTTTTTATCTAAGATGTACATTAAAGACATGACCAAAAATCATTGAAGATATAGGAATGAGATTATAGTTTGTCCAAGATCAAATTTGGATATACCCCAGATGAATGCCCGTAATTCGTAAATATAACTAACCCTTCGGTATTAAAAATGTGCAAGTTATGCTGGATTTACACCATTACACGAACATTGCTTGAAAACTTGAGCTAAAAACACTTTAAATCAATAAAGGCAGAAGACATCCTAACAAAATTTTACCGATTAAAATGCCAAAAATCCCTGACCTTCTGAAAAGCATATTCCCTTTCTTTTTGTTTAATACAGACACGAGCAAAATTAGGGAAACACAGAATTTTAGTAAATTTCAATTGAATGGAACTGAGTTTTGTTTATCGAATTAGCCGCTTTTGTGTAAAGAATATATATGAATGTGTTCCAAAGAACGGATATGGGCAAGCAAAACATTCAATATATACAATTTCTTTAATGTTCCTCTAATTTTGCAATTTTTGTAGTATAAAGCTATCTCTTATACTTCTTCCGCATATTCGAACAATGTATATCCAACATTAGATCGTCAAATATATATAATATAATATATATAACCAATTTCATAGGTCTCATACAGTAGGTACGTTAGAAAACGCAAATCTGCAACATTTTGTATGGCAAACCGATTCAAAAATATTACAAGAACCAAATTTTAGTCCTCTGGCTTAACAGTTAAAAAAAAGCTTTTGTATGACAACACTGCAAAGGAGTTGCCTAATTCTACTACCCCATCAGCTCTTTAAGTCAATGCGTTCTCGATTTGTCTTGCGGACAGAAGGGCATAAAAAAATCAAAATGGCTTTTAATGTTATCTGTAAATGTCCACAAATCATTTTACTGAACGATCATAATTTCTTTGTGTTACTTCTAGGGTATAAAAATAAAAAATTAATCAATGTAACTCACCAAAAGATAACAGATAAGATAGTTTTCCTCTAAAAATCTAGGAGTTGTAGAAGAAAGCGCTGCTATTCATGCAGTTAATGCAGTTTTAATAGAGAAAAATTTTTAAATAAAAACTCCATGGCTATTAAAAATTCATTACATGTGGCAATATTTTGATTCAATCATCACTTTACCGTTATGGGAATTGTCTTATAAAAATGTAGAAATTTCTAAAAAAGAAAATTAAAATTTTTCTGCTCAGTTGGCGCAACGCAACAAAATACCTACATTAAATAGAAAAGATCCTCTCTAAATTTCAAAGTTTTTCTTTTCAAAAGTGGAAAGAGAACTTGAACCAAGCACAAAAAGAAGATTTTAATCAAATTCAGCACGTGACAAAGTTATTATCGAAAAACAAAATATGTGAAGAGAAAAGAAGTAGGAAAGTTTCCTTTTTAATGGGATTTCAACGTTATAAAGAGATGAGCGATTACGCAAGATAAAGTGAAGGGTTTTAGTTTTATATACCACCTTGATGGTGCAGCGATAAGAGCATTACTATAGAAGAGTGTTTTCCGTGACACAATAAATATACGTACAAGATTCTAATCAGTTTACAAAAAATTAAAAGCTGGAAGAATAAATTTCTTCTTTCTATGTATGTTGGATTAAGAACTGGGCGTATTCAGGAAATGGACTAGTTTTACCTGTGTTCAATATGCATACACGTATTTATGTCCAGATTTGATTATATATTTATAATACGCAACCGGTTTAGATATCCCGAACCAAACGCATGCCCACATAGCTACGACTTTATGTACCTACTTCAATTAGATTTTAGTTTACCATTGAAATTTTTATTTTAATGAATAATTAGAGTGGCATTCCTCATTTGAACAACGATAGCGTATGAATCACACAATGCTTCACAGAATGCTAAAATCTTGGGTAATAAAAACATAACGACGCGTCGGATGTCGATACTGAATGTTCAGAAATTATTCTTTTTTAATGGAACTACAATCATATACAAATTACTTCACATATACAGCAGTACAGTTCAACACACATGCATATACATATTATGTACATGTAAATATTTAAAGAGATTTGTTTCGTCGAAACTGACTGACATCTGATGACTAAGTTTCTTCTTATCTTAGGTCAAATGTCTCATTTTCAATTCTTGCACCCGCCAATTCCAATGGAAATGATTTTTTTTTTCCTATGCTTGGATGCACTGCTAAAAATTATTTACAATTTTTAATATACATACATACCTACTTGATTTATTTTATCTTTTTTTTTTCCAGTAACTACTAAATACAGCTGTAATTTTTAGTGCAAGAACTAATTTCAATTTTTATGGGTCCGAAATAGTATTACACTTTTCTAGTAGTGCTGCACTGAGTCGTATTGCATTGCATATGTATCATAACCGAAAAGTTAGCTGACCGAAATCACTTACATTGATGGTTGAATTTCGTTGAACCACCATTATTCCCAAAAGTTTGTTCTATCGCTGTTATAAGTAAATTATTCAAACTTCCGGCCGGCGCTAATTTTTGATTTTTTTTTGCGCTGCTTCCACTTAAGCCTTTCATATACTTTTGACAACATACATATAGCTTGTCTCAGAATACGAATCATTCTATAGCAATTCTTGCAACCTATAATATTCCTTAAGTATCAACAGCTAGCAAGTTTTAGTCATAGTTATAAGTTAATTAATATTTGCTATGATTATTGTTGTAAGGTTGTAGGCATTACAAAATTCTAATGGAACATTCCTTTATACTTTGGAACAAGCTATACCTTCTGCGAATGAGGACAGAAAATTGCGAAAAATGATGTGTTTTACCACACATTGTAAATAAGGCAGGAGAACCTAAGGTCAGTAAGGTATAGAATTCTTGCAATTACCAGACAAATTGTTGAAACAAAAGAATGAAAAGTGCCTAGGTTGCTAATACCACAAACCACAAAAATTATGTTTTTTCGTTTTTATTTCTTCGAATCCGTTCCTTTACGTTTCTTACATGGCATAATTTGCAATTATATTTGTTCTTCAAAATTATGTAAAATTTGAAATAAAATGTAATTTACCCGATGAATTTAAACTGTCCATAAGGCAAGGGCAAAGGTCTATTCTCGATGATGTGTTCCTTTGCTACAGAAGAAGGTAAATCTTTCGCCAGTAAAGTAAATGCCCCTACTCTCAGGGTCAACAAGTTGAAGAGGTGAGATGTACCTGAATTCTGCAGGTAGAGTGTGTGCAGGCAGGTTGAAGATGAGAGGGTTTGGATGATGGGGAAGTTCTTCCATCTGGTGTTGATCTTGCGAGACAAGGTATTCGTCGATAGGGAGGATTTTTGCTGCCTCGTACAGCTTTTTGTTGGGGTAGTACTTGTTGTCTACTCTTCTGCGAAAGCCAGTGCAAGAACGGAATACTTTCCTCTCCAGATTTCCGAGGTTTTTCATGTAGGTTGGCGAAATCGTGTGCCAGATTAGAAAACAGATTTGATGGTTGGTTGAATGAGTTGCTTATAAAGCAGGAGCTTGGTCGGGACGCCCACCCCATTTGGGATGTTGAGTAGTGGGCTCAGAAGGCTATAGGCAGCTTTTGCTTTTCTCAAATCAGATTGAGTATGAGGGTTAAACTTAAGCAGGTTAGAGAAGGATGTACCGAGGCACTTGGTTGTTCCAGAGGATATCATTTTTTGACTTCAATATCAATGTTTTTAGCCAAGGTAGCTAAATTTGATCGACCAGTAGTAGCTGGTTTGCGGATGCAAATCATTTCTGATTTTGCAATATTTATTTTAATTCTCCACTTTTTGTAGTAGGCGTCTAGTTTGACTATATGCTGCTCAACTTTCCTCGCAGCGAATTTTGGCGAGATTGAGCGTGCATATGTAAGCGAGTCGTCTGCGTAAAGCAGGGAGGTGGAATTATGATTATTTGGCGGTTGATCTGACGTATAGAGATTGAACAGGATCAGGCCGAGTACTGAATTCTGTGGGACTCCAGCTTCTAAACGTAGGGTAGCTGAGTTGCAGCTCTCAAGTCTCACTGTGAGTTTCCTTGAGGAGAGAAAATTGTGCATTCTTATTTCCTCTAATTATTGAAAATAGTCTACCACTTCCCGCTGTCTAGGCAATAGAAAAGCGCGCAGAAATGACACCAGATCGCAGGTGATTTCATACCTACGCGCATTTTAACGAAAATAGAACCGGCAGCATTCCGCAGCATCTGATACTTCTATGGATGTAGACTGCATATCAATAATCTGCAGCCAGTAACCAGGAGATCACTTTAGAGCAAAAAAAAAAAAACGCTCTCGGAATGCTCAATACAAGGAAAGAATTCAGAGGCAGTCGCGGATTTAGAGACTGTTAAAATACTTTGCCGACATTTGGCCGATAAATACATACCTTTCCATTTCAGCCAGTCTAGTCGCTATGAAAGCATAGCTGAATTGATCGTTATCAAATTATCTAAACCCAGTTGTATAATTTCAGTGATATGACGTCAAACCCCTTTTGTAGATTTAAGTATACAGTCGTGCGATATCAGCTGTATTTTTTTGTTTACCTTGTGGTATACCTTGTTCTGTGGAAGCATTTTTTTGTGTATCTTGTTCTACTCTGCCCAACAGGCTCAATCAATAGAACACAGCTATCAAAAAGCGATTACCAGTACCCTCAAGAATCGTGAATTTATGCTCAGTCATAGTTGAAGGATCCATTTTATGTAAGTACCTTATTACCTAAATTTCCCATGTTGAACAAATTCAAAAAAAAAAAAGAAAAAAAACCTTAATAATAAGCGATAGTTTCGAAGATTTTCTCATCCTAATGAATTATTTAGAAATTATACAACTCCATTGGTGCCATTGCAACATTAGTTCATAACACTTTCGACAGATTTTGTTTATAATTAACCTCGTAATTTGTATATTGATACCCTCTATTACAATTGTTTAAATGAAGTTTATTTGAGATTTATAATTTAAAACAAATAATGCAAATAGATTAAAACTCTTTTCTGGAACGGTACCCTTTATAATTTTCAAAATCAAACACAAACATAGAGACTGCGCTAAGGGTGCAAAATAATACTCTTTTCAACATTTGAGTTGTAAAATAAATCCGTGCTTATTAGTTCTATTATGAACATATTATTATTAGTTGGCGTTTTTATCAAGTTTCATTGAATGTGCCTAATACGACCTACTACCACAACAAAATTCCCCCATTTAGGGATTGAATTTCAAACGCCCCTTCCATTACAGTATTGTATGATTTTCGCACAGCAATTCTTTTGGTTTCTGCCACGCTATACACGAAGAAGCACTTAAAAATTTGCATTTTAACACTCCAAAAGGCTTGCGAAACGTTAAGGGCATGCTTCAAATGATTTTAAAAACTTCTTCAAAAAGAGAGAAATGTCATTGAAAGTTATATGTATGTATATGTGTGATAACTTGCCGAGGGAAAAATTTAGTCATTTATTATTAGGTTTGTCTGTTAACTCGAAAATTTTTACTCGATGTAAAATCTTTTACTCGAATTTATCACAAACAGGCTGTTAACTTTTGGGACTGTGAAAATCTAGTAAATTGAGACGTTTCCCCTCTTGTCATGCGTAAAACAATGCTAGCTTTTCCAACCTGGCCGGCTTCATCAACCTTGACAGCTTTGTAGAAATATGAGATAAGGACATAGTACAGGGAATGGCAAGGTACTCTCTGTACAAACCACGTTCCAACATTATTTATTGCACAAAATGTCGTGAAAAAGCACGGTACAGAGAATACAATACTCTGTCATTTCTATACTTTTGACGAAAATACGTCACCACACACGTGTCAAAATTTAATGAGAATAAGTTGTATTCTCTTTAACGTGAGATCAGGTTATCTAGCCGACGGACCAATGGCAAGGCCGGCCAGGTTGAGGCTGAAATCGAGTAGGTCTACTTTCTACTCTGTTGTAACTTTGTCAGCTTTGACAGCTAATTTTTGTTAACATTTGGTGCCAGCATTATTTACGGGAAAAAGTGTACGGAAAAAAAAATTTGAATCTTCAAGCTCAATTAATTCACTATCATACAGAAGCTGTCAAAGTTCGTATTGTGAGTGGCAAAAGCTTGCTTGACTGTGAGAAGTATTGCTTTTGAGGTTAAGCCGCTTGCTGTGTTTACTTGATTTTACCAGACAGACATTGTTTATGATCAAAATTAAATTTAATGGTTAAAAAATCAACACACTTTCAATTAGGTTCTGTAAAAGAAAAAGAAAAAATATGAAAATGCCTTACAATGGAAATTTTCATGGTACTGTTGAATGTGGTTGCTACTACTAAGATCTCAAAAAATAAATAATATCAACCGTTTAGGAGTTACAGGGTGATTAAGAAAAAAAAGTACATGGCGTATGGTCACAGGTAAGAGCTCATTGAATGCAGAACTTCATGGCCTTTCCAACAACTACTCAATTAGCGCCGTACCCCTCTCCGCAAAGAGTTATGGTTGTCTAAATTAAAAATTTCGGATTTTCTTACCTTTTTTTTTTACTTTGACCTCTATTATTTTTGCAAAAAGGTCGTCAACATAACTTTTTATTATAAAAACTGTAGACTCCCTTTAATGTGATCTATTACATTCTATTTGCTATCTGTAGCCCTTTAAGAGTTATTAGCTCTCAACTATTCTTAAACCTATTTTCAAACCTATTCTCAACGATAATTTGTATCCTTAGTGACATGTCCTTAGTTAAAACATCATTTAAAAAAATATATCGTCTAATTTCGTTGTGACCTGAATAGGTTATGAGCTAATAACTGGCTCCAGTTAGCACATAGGGTGTAATAGGTCAAATTAACGACAGTCTACATTTTACAGGTTTTATAAAAAAGAAAAAGAAAATATGAAATTTGTAGTTTAGACAACAATAACTCTTGAAAAGAGGGGTACGGGGCTGATTGAGGAGTCGTTGGAAAGGCTATAAAGTTCTGCATATAAGCTCTTAACTGTTACCGTACGCCATATACTCTTTAAGATACAGGGTGTACATGGTGTTTCGTGAAAAACTAACTTTTTTTCTTAATCACCCTGTAATTCCTAATTGGTTGATATACCCCGCCCCCCTTGCCATACATATTTTTGTTTGGCTAGGTGAGTACTATCACCTCCTAGGTGCAACCATCCTGTATATGATGATTACATTTAAAAACTACTGTTAGATTTTCATAACCGTGGTCATTTCATAGCTGTAAATAAGCAGATTCGATTCCTATCGTTATAAATAAAACGGCTAAATTAAATAAGCGAATGATTACCGTACCGAGGATTCCTCCAAAAGCAGCGGTCTTTTTATTGCATCGTATTGGAAAAATTAAAACACGCGTTTTACTCGATCAGTAGTTTATTTCGGAATCGTACATAAATCGAGAGCAACGATAGTTGTTGAGGGAAATGTATCGTATTGGAAAAATTAAAACACGCGTTTTACTCGATCAGTAGTTTATTTCGGAATCGTACATAAATCGAGAGCAACGATAGTTGTTGAGGGAAATGTATCGTATTGGAAAAATTAAAACACGCGTTTTACTCGATCAGTAGTTTATTTCGGAATCGTACATAAATCGAGAGCAACGATAGTTGTTGAGGAGGATGGACGTACGTAATATCTGTATATTTCTACAAGTTGTTCAGAGAACATTTCTAATAATCGTTTATATCAGATTATATCGGAAAGTACACACAGTATGAAAGACAAAAGGACTATTATTATTATCATATAATCAATCAGCTAAAAAATAGGAAACTAATAAATAGAAGCACGACAAAATTCTATTATCTTCCGTTTAAATTCAGACAATCTCCAGAAAGCAGAATTTTACGAGATTTCGTGTTTCTGTTTCAAAAATTATCACAATATGTAGAACATTATAATTACAATATCCAATTCGTACGTATACAAACAGTCGTAAACAGTATTGATTTCTTCTTATCTTTTACATCCATATGCACTTATCGTCTTTCATAATAACACCTCAGTTATTGTGTCTTATTTAGCTTATCTTTTAAAAAATTTGAGGCGCTCTTAAATAACTATTGAAAATTGATCAGAGAAAATTTGCAAAAATTTTAAGTATATTTATTCTCCGATTTCAAAAATAAGTAGATGATTTTATAGATAATTTATAATAAATATATATTATATATATAACAATAATATTCCGATGTTATCGCAGATATTGCACTGCTATTTAAATTCTAACAAGACAAATAGACTTCCTGAATACATTATCAAAAACATTCATCTCTAAGCTAATTAAACTAAGACTACGCACTGCGATGCAATGGCTGCAGTTAAATGAGGCGAAACAAAAAAAAAGTGAAAGTATGGAGCTTGAACTTCATCACATGATGAACTGAGAGGAGCATCATTTTGGCTGAAACCAACACTGAACTCGTCCAAGTTTAATGACCGGACAGTGATCATTCGCTCAGGGGCACATTGAGTTTAGAATGATGAGCCAGAAAACATTCCATTGCAGACGAATGCTCTGTAAATAAAGCGAAGTTGTCTTCACACTGTAAATTTTCGCAAGTTTCTATAAAATTTTGCACCTATTCTGCAGCACCTACTATAACACACCGTGTACATATTAAAAAAAAAATTGATGTTATCGAGACAATAATCTTAAAAGATTGGTAGAGATAGAGATATAATATAATATAACTGTAAAGATCGAGGCATCATTGGCAATTATTGTCGAATAAATATGAATAAATCAACCGCAGATGTATTGCTTGAATAATTTAGTTGCTAAGCCTTATAGATACCAAGTAGCACAGTAAGGGAGCACATGAAGGAATCACGCCAATAACCAGAAACAGAAGAAATAATAATAAAAAATAAAAAAATATTTCACAGTCCACGAACATATCTCTTCAGAGGGAGCTCAGCTTAGGTTTATATAGTTATGACTAAGCCCATATCATAACACTCATAAAATGCAAAAGACGCGGCAATAATTGTAGGCCAAAACTATACAAAAGTGAAGGGAAAATAAACGAAATATTTATTTGAAAAATTGACGTTTTCTCAAAATGTATTGTGCTATATGTGTGCTTGCTACTAATATAGTTGCGCTTATCCGGTAATATAGTAAATGCATGTGGTATCTGCAATGATCTTTTGCGGTATCGTTTCCATCCCCCCTCGTGTTCTTGTTTAAGTACTTAGGTGGTTTATTTATTTTACTCAGAAGTATACAAACATTTCCTAGAATTGCAAGGTGTTACCAGACATACTCTAGGTGATGTTTATTTCAATCATCCATGCATGAAAATCAACCTTCAAGGGATTCTGTGGCGACTTTGAATAAATGTTTTACGTCAGCGAAGAATTGGAGTTGAAAGCGATACAATTTCTCCGGAAGTGAATCAACTGAGCTAATTTAAAATGTGCTGCTTGCTGCACGCATAGACATTTTTTTAAACATTCTAATTAATTTGAAAATCTTCATGATAAATTTAAAAAAAAATGGGAATAAGATAAATGCACGCTTGCTTGCTTACATGATTAAAAAGATAAGAGAGAAATGAGTTGTAAGTACACTGTGGTAGTTTTTTAACTGTTTGCTATTTATCTTTTTTTCTTAAGTGAACACATCTTTTTCGCTATTCTTATAAATTTTTTTTTTATTATTCAGTTCACACTTCAGACTGCTGCATTGAAACTGTTTGCAAAAACAACCGTTAATTTTGTGAAGTTTTTTTTTTTAGCAATTATTACCTCAGCGTACTTGAACTTATCTTATTTTGCAGAGATTTTATTTTATTCATGCTTCAAGTCTTGGGATTATTAACTTGTGTTTATGAAATTGGGAACAGAATAGACTTTTATGAATTATTTTACGTTCAGTCTCATATGTGGGTAAGAATCGACGTGGTTTCAAAAATGGAAAATAGGCATGTACTTATAGTCTTAAGGGCAGACATCAAATTTTGGGGTCAACAATTAAACCGGTATAAATAATTGGGACAGCATTATCCTACAGTCAAAGTTAATAAAATAATAATTGAATTAGTGCAATTGTTTCCAAATTAAGATCTGGTAGCTAATAAATTACAAAAATTACTTCATATGAAATCCATATGAACCATGATCTTGAACCGAAGATCCCAGACGATTTGGGTACAGGTAAATGCTTGCCATATGTACGTAGGTATAGGAGTCCGAAGTTCGAAATCAAATTTAAACGCATAAAAAATAGGTACGTCAAATAGAAATAGATATCCTTTTCCTTCTAATATGGTTATATATAACCTAATGTTTTATGTTCCTTTAGATATAACCCTATACAAAGTACATGAAAACATTTTTCCTTTTCCAAATGTCGGCTTCCCAAGCATCTGGATTTTGTCAAACTTAATTATGTTGTAGTTAAGATATTCAAAATAGTAAGTAATATTAAGCTAAATCAATAATTTCCGATAATTTAAAACAACTATTGTTCTCTATCTGAGTTCACAATCGCTACATCTAGCAATGCATTAGATATATGTATCTAAAACGTCTCTAACCTTCTGTTTGGCATTACAATTCAATATGAAAACTGTTAATAGGTACTAGAGCTGAAAGTATCCGAATAATCTGCTATCCGGATTATCTGGAATAATTAGGATCCGATTCCTCAAATCTGGGTATCCGAATCCAGACTAAGCAAATAGGTTCAAAATTTCCTCCAAATTGCATTGTTTTATTAGGAAAATGGAAATTTATATTTTCCCAATTAAGCAATGCAATTTGAATGAATTTTGAACATCTTTTGCTTAGTCTGGATCTGGATAGTTCGGCTCCGGATTTCAGGAATAAGATAGTATACAGAACCGGGAGTCGGGATATCCGGATCCAATTTTCAGCTCTAGTAAGTACCTAATTACAAATTTGCAAGATTGCACTAATTCAATAAATATTTTAGTAACTACTACTATTAAACTAAGTCTGCCTAAAAACACCAAAAATTGAGAAAATAATAATAAAATCCGGTAAAATTTGTAGACACCAAACTTACTGTTGGCTCCCGGTTTATTATGTACTATTGACCATAATCAAAATTAATTAATACGATTCAATTAGAATGCAATAACTGAATATGACTATCAGAACCAGCTTAACACAAGCTCGCTCTAGTAACACGTTTAATGAATAAACGGCAACGGCGTTAGTATTTTAAACTAAACATAGACCAAACACCGGATGAAACGACATGCAATGCGACATAGAAACAGAAAACTAAGTATTGTATAGAAGTTTTTTTAGAACATGCTTAACGTTAACGACAAAATGTTCAGCCTTAATATTAACAGTTATATACATGCGATTAATGGCTTCGTGCATGCAAAAGTTGGACCTTGCGGAGTTAACATGCAACAGCGGTAGCCTTCTCAAATTGTGGCCACTATCGTGGAAAGAGACTTTGCTAAGAAACAACGGAGAGTCAACATTCGCGTTTAAGAGTTGATGCACAAACGTTATATCGGCAACCATGCGACGTTTTTCAAGCGAGTTCAATTCAAAAGCTTTAAGCGATCCTAAAAAGTGGAAGAATCAGTAAAGCACAGGAATTTCCGCTGAACAGACTCGATGCGGTAGATGTGTGTACCGTAAAATGCAGACCACACCTGACTAGCGTATTCAATAAGCAAGAATACAAAAGCAATGTTATGGTGGAATTCAAGAGCTCCCGGGACCAACGTTTTATTAACTCCAGTATAGAACTACTCTTTGATACCATGTAGTGTAAGTGGGAGATAAAATTGAATCTTGGTCACATTTGACAACAAAGTCACAGACAGAACTCGTACTCGTAGTGTTCCTTTATTCAGAGTTTTTCATTGTGACATTGATAACTGTTTTTTGGTCTAACGACAATGATTAACATCATGATTGAATTCTTAGAGCAGTAACGGAAGTAACAAAAACCAAAATAAATGCAGATTTACTCTAATTACCTATCTCAGCCCAAGGTATTCCCATTACGAGCCACGTTCCGCAATTAGTTACGAAATATCGTAAAAATGTATAGGAAAGCACGGTACAGAGAACACAATACTCTGCGCTCTCTGCCTTTCCTATAGAAATTTATATACATTGGTCACGAAATTACGTCACAGAACATGTGCCAACATTTTAATGGTAATACCTTGTACTCTATATATTTTGTCTCACGCCTATCTATGTAAGAAACTAAGGAGTTGAAGAAATATGAATCTTTATTTACGTTTGTATCATATTTACAGATAGTGGTACAGAAGAAAATACCAATATTAAATTGATTTTCCTTCCCAGTTCAATAGAATCCATATATAGTATAATTTATCCGTTCTTAAAATTCATAGCCCATCGCACGCGGGATTGTTGACTTAACGCAGCAAACGGGTATATTAGCCGTTCTCCTGGGAAATTCACAAGCTTTTACTAATAGTAACATAGACAGAAAGGAGGTTCAAAGTGGCACCCAATACAGCGTCATATTTATATTGAGCGCAACAAGTAATTATATTTTCCTGCCGAAGAGCGGCTGTAAAAACTCTGAAAGCTCGGATCGGAGATGGCTTTAATAAAACATGAACGGGCTCACATGTAACTATTAAATCTTAATAATATGTAATATGTACGTTGGGATAAGGGCAAAAACATACGTTTATGCTACTTTTTACAATAGACTTACATTGTTAAGAACACTTCTTTCTCCAGATCTACCACAAGCTCGATACTCATAACAGACATGAATGCCGAAGTATAAACGAGTAACTCACATATCGATCACTTTTCGTATCCATCGATGAGAACTATTGCCCAGAAGGCATATCGAAAAGTGAAATGAAGTTCTCCAATTAAGTCAGCCAAAACCATTTCGATCTTTTGGTGTTGGAGGCGTTCACTTCTAGATATCTGAAACAAGCAAGGGCAGATCAGATATTAACAGCCACCACATTTGGAGAGGGTTTTTTCTTCTTGTGCACTTCGATTATTTGTGTAGCAGGCAGTTCTATACATATATTTCTCAAATAATGCAATTTCCGAACTCATTCAGTTGAATGGTATCTGAAAAAAACTCTGTAGGAGCATGAATCTGAATTCAAGCTCCATCGCAGGTTGAGTTACTCTGTTAACAAAAGGCTACTCATATAAGTAATATAAATAGCTTGTGTTCAGAACAAAGAAAAATCCAATTATGTAATTCGCGTTCAAACCTCGCTGAAATATTTTTTGGCCATATTATGTCAAGGAAGAACATTTACAAAAGCAAACAATTCTTTGGGTAAAACCTAGAATATATAGATTGGGTTACCACCTTCTAGAATTAAAGCTTCAGTTCTTACCCAGGGACGAAGTCAATTTCGGAATGGAGGGCACAATAGTGTGAATTTTTCAAAGAATCGAGCGACAATCTGACCTAAATCATACAGAAGAAAACGCACAAAGATTTTGACAAAAGGTAAGTAGAATCTCTCCTTATTTGTGTAAAATTAGTATATTAACACCTCAGGACATCGAAAGTCTTAATTAGGATGCCTCGGATAAAAATTTCAATAGGTATAATGCGCCGCCATATCCTTCTTGTTCTTAAGAGAAATCTTATAGATACTTATGGAAGGCTTCGAAGGAATAGCACAATGACGCTGTATGGAAACAGATAAGTTCAAATAATATAACTACATAAATTTTATTAGGAATATCAAACAACAGAAATATACAAAGCATGCAGACAATATTTTTCCATCAAGTACATTAATGGGCTATACATGAATGTACCTGTGTATATAAACGGACTTTACTCCCCAAATTCCTCCCATGCTAATAAAAATTTATCGCTGATCAATTCAGTTATAACTTCACACCCACACAATATTTGCGTAACTTTTCGTTTCATCTTTCTTTTCTGATTTTTATTTAGTTTATTTTCCCCCGATAAATGACGAGACAACAAAGTAAAAGTAAGATGACAATATCAATCATAAGCAGGCAGTAAGGCTGGCAGTGCTTCGCCTGCATAAGCATTAAGCAATGTAAATGCGTTCCAATCGAGGAGCGGCTCATAGGCACTACTAGGTCTGGCTGACTGATTGTGCGGCAGACCATTGCACAGGCAAATAGCCTGACGAACCTAATAAAACAGGAAAACATTTAATAATTTCATGTGTATTTGTGTTGGAAAAGATATATATATATAATATATACCTTAGTAATTTACATTACCGATCTCTCGTTGTCTATAAAGCAAGAGAATCGATCGAGCAGAATGTCTCGGTTGAATAATTTCATGTTTGGAAGAGATAATTATGAGTCCCGGCTTGGCAAACTTTTTATTAGCAAAAAGCGCGTGGAATCATTGAACTTTTACAGGGCCAGGGACGATCTTTTACAGTTTATTATCTCCATTTTCCTACATTATATTTCTCTCGTCACTCGCCGCCGGACGCAACCATATGTGATCAGGTTTTAAAACCCACACAAAAGGAAATGATTTCCAAACAATCGTCTTGATAAATTCTTATCGCCCCGTCGCAACTCTGAGTCACAACCTCACGACGAGCAAGATGAATTATAAAAGGAAAAAAAGAAAAGAAAGGAATGAGTGGGGCCTCACTGTTGCTGAAAGGTTTACTTTTATATTCATAATCGGATGTTTTTTCCCCGATTAAAGAAAATTATATTTGTTTTAACAAATCTGTTGCCACTTTAGATTCTTTCGAAATGACCGAGCGGACCACATGCCGACTCGAGCTTCATCTTACTTCTTTGCCCGCAGTATGAAAACTCGACTTGGCTAAGAGATAAGAATTAGCGATAAAAATGAGACTGATCAAATATTGAAAAGCTAACGGTAAAGCATTTAACAGCATAAAAAGAATATTTATTATTTCTTGAAAAACCGGATTTATGCAACTTTGCGGAATTTTGTTGACCGACCGCACACTTGATTATGACGCGCAGATGAAAATTACTACAAATGCGAATTAGGATGAATTCAAGCAAAAAATTTATATATCACTTACTTGCTGGAAGTCTTGTTGTTCTCTCCCAATCCACTCATGAAATTTGTTGAAGTCATATTTATCGTTTATTTAAATCACGAAATTGCAAACACGCGAATGACAATTGAAAACAAAAGCGCCCTTTGTTTCTGCTGCTGCGTTTGTAGCTGTGTATCTTTTTTGTTATCCCTTCAGGGCAAGTCCTTTGTTTTCTCCAGAAAAAGCACAATTTATATTCTCACAATTTTGTCTTATTCGAATGAAAAACCAACGTATTTTGAAGATCACAGTTCAAATTAACGTACAATCTATGCTAATTGGAGTTAGAATAATCTAAAAAATCCTCCTCGACAGCAAAAACGAACTCGATTCACGCTGTAGCGGTTAATATGAAATTGAATTAAAATGCTAGCTGAGTGGGGATCACTTGAAATTTCCCAAATTAGGGAATTTAGTTTTTCGGAATAATATCAATATTGAGATAGAGATGGCGAAAGTGTAAAATTAGGAAAAATATTATAAATCACATATTTAAAAGAAGTTCTTGTCATAAAAATGTCTGTCATAATTTTAAAATATTTTTATTTATGTATTGAATATTATAGTTAAGTAAATAAATTAAAATTAAGTTGTTTTCATTTAGGAAATTAAAATACATAGCAATCCTTCAACTAAATCTTTGATATCTGGATACATACAATCCATATATTTTTGTAGTTCGTTCGTACGTAAAACTTTCAAAATAGAAAATGTTGAGTTGCTAGCTGTCATTTGTGTTTGCATCGGATTTATTAAAGAACTATTGACGCTGTAATTGTGTGAATTGTATGAAGAAAGTTTATCCTGTGGGATTTTTCTTAACTTAAATTTCTAGAATGTTAAACCAAGTTGCTGTTGAGGCGCTTTATTCCGCTACTTACGTTGAGAATTATTTAGATTCCGTGGAGAATTTACCAGATGATGTTCAAAGGCATTTATCCAGAATTCGAGACATCGACGTCCAGTACAGAAGTAAGTGAGTTTAACAAGTTTAAATAAAATATTTTAAAATTTAAATATTATTTGATATTTTTCATTTGAGTTCAACTTGGGATAGTTGAGGTTAGAAATATCTGGTAATTTAATTGTTTTATCCAACTAAAAAACACATTTCCCCTTCAGGGAATATCAAGTAAACGCGAATACTAGTTAGGGAGCAGAGGATGTTTTTGCCTTTAACCTGGTGTAATGTCTCAAATGAAAATTTTCCTACCTTGAATGCAGTTTTAAATCAGGTACTTTAAAATGTATCCAATTGGTGTCGTAGAAATAAATGAGCTCCTCCAACACTCAAGCTATTAGGTTTGAGAGTGCGTAACTGAATAGAGCTCTGTATATCACCACAGTCTGCTGGGTGGCAATCCTTTCTGAACTAACTATAAATGTGTATGAAGATTATATCAGTTGCACGTTTCACAAATACAAAGCGTTTACTCACAGCATAGATCAATATGTCTATTTCAATATTACTGATATTCTAGCAAGCTTTCATGATTTGATTTCATTGTTTATTTTTCTGTTACTGTGCTAGGTCTTGATCTGGTTCTCCCTTTCTTGAACCGGAACCCACCGTTAGCATTGCCACCTCGGTTATCTAGTCTCTTATTATATCGGATGTTCGTATAAAACAGAGATGGGCGAACTTGAGTACTTGCCAGTGTACAAAATCTTTGTGGGCTTAATAGGATTTTCTCTTGGAGCTCGGAAGGAAACAGGGCAAAACTGTGGTTGACATTATCCCCGGCCACAACTTGCTTCACGCTCATCTAACAAGCATGGGAGTTGTTGACAGCCTTGAGTGTCTGTCCTGCCTGGAAGGAGAGGCTGAGACAACCGAACACTTTTTGTGTGCATGACCGGCCTTCGCCCGGAGCAGGCTGGATATCCTAGGCTCTGCCCTCCTAACTGTATAGGAGTTAAAAACCTTTCTCACCAAGATCTGATGCGCTTCATTAAGAGGACAGGAAGTTTTGATGAGAGGGTTTCCAGCAGCCTAACATAATGGGCCACCCTGGTCTCCGTGTTTGGGATCTCTCGCCCTTTTCCCTTAAAAAAAGCTATGTCTAAGCTATTTAATGTCCTAGTGCACTTAAGGAGGATTTTGAATATATAATGTCTGCTCTTTCTGATTCTCATTTCTGTTCTATTAAGGCTTGCACTGAATATATCGATATAGCTCCTTAGTTTATTTATGAGAAGTAAATTTTACGGGGTCGAAGAACTGCTTTTAAATTAACCACGAATGCGATGCATGCTTCTTCTTTCCTAAGAGATTAATCTAATTTTATCTTTTAGGCCATTTAAGAGATGTCGACTATTATTACGAGCAATGGCGTACTTGTTCATCCAATCCCAATGATTCTACAGCATCGAAAAGAGTACGCTCAATGGCACGTATTCAACAAAATTTGATAGCAGCCCAAGAATTGGGAGATGAGAAGCTACAAATCGTAAATCAGCTGCAGGAGCTAATTGATCAGAAAACAAGGCAGCTTGATATGGATTTCAAAAATTTGGACTATGGTAAAGAAGAACAAAGTCCAGAGGTTGTCCAAAAAATTCCGCGTCCACCAACTCCTACTGTAGTTGTTCCAGCCAATGTAAAAATTGAGAGTCAACAATTCGTAACTACTCCACCTATCCCTCAGAGAGTTAATACACCGACAAATCAGCCAGCCGAAAGACCACCAAACAACAATACCAGTTCTAATGAGAGATTAAACAAACGGTCCCGGAGACCACGAAATGAAATTACCACAATGGAAGTAAGCAGCTGTGAACCGAACCCGGCCAATGAAAACTTAATACAAAAGCAAAGCACAACGAATCAGTCTGTTGTTAATAGTTCCGTTCAAAAGAAAACTGCTGGAACTAGCGGGGGGAAAAAGAAAAAACGCAAAGCACGAGGACAAAGTAATACACAGGCCAGTGCCAGAGATGCTCGAGATGATACTCCTCCGCCTGAAACTATTGATCCCGACGAACCTACATATTGCCTTTGCGATCAGGTAAATTATCACCATGCAACTCTTATTTCTTATATAAAAAAAAATTTCTCATTTTAGATATCTTTTGGTGAAATGATCCTTTGCGACAATGATTTGTGTCCAATTGAATGGTTTCATTTTTCTTGCGTTTCACTTATTACAAAACCCAAAGGAAAGTGGTTTTGTCCGAATTGTCGTGGTGATCGCCCGAATGTTATGAAGCCCAAGGCTCAATTTCTTAAAGAACTAGAGAGGTACAATAAGGAGAAGGAAGAGAAAACCTAATAAAGTATATGTGTACGTGTGTGTGTATAATGAAGGCGTAATTTTGTATATTATTCTTGTTTTGTTTTTGAAAATAATTAAGAAGCTTTTGTTTCGGTCTTAATGAAATATATTTTTCAAAAGAAATGGAAATATATGAATTCGTTGTGTGTGTCCACCTGAACGTACCTCGGTCCCATAAATTTGTCTGTGTAGTAGTCTAAAAGCTAAAATCATAGCTGTAAAGTGTCTTAAAACTAAGAGTCAGACTATTGTGTAGGCCGCCCTAGAGGCCGTGGTTACATTGCCCGTGATATTCAAGCGAATAAACGATTTCACCAACATGCGGATAAGTGCTACTTTAGCGATTACGATTATTGCCCCGACAATTTCTGATTTTTTTTTATTTCTATAAAAATGAATGAGTATCCAGTTTGCTGGGAAATTGTTTAATAAAATATTTTGTGATAAATGAAAATAATTGCAGCGTTAAACGAAGAAGATAAAAAGAGAAAAATATTTGTGGATCAGCCCGAAAAGTTTTTCGCATATTTTGGGAAGGAATTTAATTACATTTATGTACATTCTGAAAAAGCTATCACCTGCATAGTAAAATACTTAAATTTAAGGAAATGAATAAGTCCTAGTCTGACTCGACCAATTTTTCCAGTATGAAAAAAAAAACTTAATAAATTGATCACTCCAAAAAACTCAGAGCAGCGACATAAGCAACTTCAACGATACTAGCTAAGTGAGCGACTGGAGAATAAATGTAGTGACACCACCCTCATCTAATTCTACGTGTCTGCTAGTAATCGTTGAAATAACTCAAGCCGCGTGTAATGTAACCGCGGCCTTAATGTAGGTTGTATAATGAGATAATAGATAAGTGATATCTGAATACACAGACAACAGTACGGGAAACTGCAGGTTAACATTAATATGACAACATATTTGGGCAAATTTTTATTTTTTTTAATTATGCTAACCACGTCTGGGTTGATCCTTTTGCCTCCTAAGAAGAAAATTTTCAACGTCTCCCAATTGGGACGCAACATTGCCTCCATTTTTCTCAATAACTACGAGCATTTTCAATAATATAATTTTTTTCTAGTAATGGTTCCTTCATCCAAAATTAGGCTTTTAAAGTTATTGAACTTCTAAAAATCTGATTTGTCGACAGCGATGGTAGATTTTGATAGTTATTCCATGTTTATTATTTTTTTTCTTTGAAAATATGTTTCTAATGGGATGCAGCTTAGGGGAGTCTTAGCTTTGCTAATAATGCCTTCGTAAAGATTGAGTACGAATACTTATGACATGTTTTCAAATAACATGCCTGGGTTTGTGGGCTGTTTGGGAACAGGGAAATATCGTCCTATTTGATACTTTTAGGCAATAATTAATCTTTGTATATTGTCATTCTAAGGAATGTACATCCTTCTTTCTTTTATTAATAAAAAATAAGTTATTACCTCCAATTCACTTAAAATCTTGTTTGTATTTGTAATTTGTTTTTACTGGAAGCCGAAAGCTGCTGGGATTCGAGCCTTCAGCATGGGAACATACGTCTTATCATCTATGGTATTATGTATCCTCATCAGAACAGATGCATATTTGAGCTTCTATAGGATTTAAAAATAGCTCGAATATTGAAGTAACTTCGAAATTGAAAAATATTTATCTACTTCCTTCGTATGAGCTTTTTCAAAACAGAAAAGGAGCCAACTAAAAAAAATTTCTTAAATGAGTATGAAGTGAGCTGTGACCTTTGATGGTGCCTACCATAGCTCTGCATTGTTTTATTCTGTGCCATAACAGAAAGTTAGTGAACTTCCTATTTGGTCCATCAAGAAAAATTTTTTTACACCTGCAAGTGCTCAGATTTGCCCATTGCTACTGATGCTTAATGCCAACATCCTCGGGTACCTACTGCATAGACATCATGCTATAGGATACATACCTTATCCAAAGATGTCCCAAAATAACTTAGATGTTATCCGAAGGTCACTCAGAGCCATTATGGCTATCTGACTATTTGAAAAAATAGCAATGTTCTTTCCTTTGATTACCATATCAAGAGCTAATTTCGGTGCCATTGAGATGGCGAAAGCCTCATCTTGGAAGATAGTAGTGAACGTTCCTAGTGAGTACTACAATCCAATGTCAGGCTAAAAAAAGTAGGGACCCGCCCCTCATTTGTGAGGGGGCCGTTGGTAAAAAAATTTTAGGCCGACCGAGGTAGGCTCCCTCCTCAGTCCACGACTATCCCAAAGAGAATCGGCGGCCAAATCAAAGTTCGGTTACTATTGCAAGGTAAGTATAGTATTAGCAGATTTCTCTTTTATTTTATGCGAAGATGATCTTGATTTTTCTGATTTGAATGAAAATATTGAGCCAATAAGTATTAGATATAGCTTTTTTCGATTTTGAAAACATCCATTATGATTTTTAGGAGTACCGCCAAGTTTAGGCATACATTATAAAAATGGACACGACTCAAGAATCAAGATGAGAATTCTCCAAGAGAGAAAGAGATGAAATGTCCAGTTCGCTCAACATACATTCTTTGAAGTTTGACTTTTTGCATGTTTGGAAGGCGCAATGCAGTAATTCCGGTACAAAGAAAACTCATCTTTCATTTCCAAACTGATCCACATACACACAAAGTTATGTAATAAAACACTTCGTATCATCCAATTCTCAACCTCTAAATTCAAATCGAACCTATTTCACGTGTTGTTTCGCACTAATCCAACTATGTATAGTGAAATATTTGTTATTGACACAGCGTCTACACATGCCCTGCCCATTGCCATTTACATATGGCATAGATAGTGTAGACGCTTGAGCGATGGTAATAGATATGGCATGTGTAGACGCTGTGTTAGAAGCTGGTCATGCAATGCACCCACCCATTCAGTCTCTTATTCGTATATGAATGAGAAGTCTTCAGCAAGAATACCCGTTTGGAGGAGACCACGTATGCATACTGCAACAATATTCAAGTGGGATAGTCTATTGGCTCTGTTCCCTGATACACGACGATATACACTTGATACGAGACATGACGGAAAAACCAGGAGTGTGTCTCAACCCATGGTACGCGTTCTTGAGACAGCAGAGAACATTTATCAGTGCCATAATATGGCATTGACCTATACGCACCCAAACTGAATACGTTCACGGATACATATGTAATAAAGCACTCGTGTATCATTCGAGTCTCACGCTCCTGAATAGTGCTTATGTAACCTGTTGCTCTAAATTCTAAGCCAACTGCTCTAGCTTGGAAGAAAATGTCACATTTTGCCGAACCAAGAATACAAAATCAATACTTCGCCCAACTTTAACTGACTGTACTAAAAAGAAAAATGGCAAGGAGCTTTAAAATTTGACGCATTTAATAAGGATTCTAAAATGGTATAACACTTGCTACATTATTTCTTAGATTACGAAAAAAAAAATTCTTCAAGAAACTCAGTTTCGAAAAATTTCTCTTTAACCACTTACTAAAAATTATTCCAGTGTACCCAAAGCTTGCCTTAAGACCGTAACTTTAAGATTCTAGTTTGAGTGAGATGGAGAGTCACTTGGCTTCGTCTGGCGTATCTCAAGGGATTCACTTGGACCCCTTGTTCTTTATTCTGTCTATTGATGACATTGTCTCTGTTGTGAAGTACTGCAAGGTCTGGAATAATTTTTAGTAAGTAGTTAAAGAGAAATTTTTCGAAACAGGGTTTCTTGAAGAATGTTTTTTTCCCGTAATCTAAGAAATAATGTAGCAAGTGTTATACCATTTTAGAATTCCGTATTAAATGCGTCAAATTTTAAAGTCACTTGCCAAACTGGCGTAGTACATTTTTTTTTAGTACAGTCAGTTAAAGTTGGGCGAAGTATTAATTTTGTATTCTTGGTTCGGCAAAATGTGACATTTTCTTCCAAGCTAGAGCAGTTGGCTTACAATTTTAAAAAACAGCAGATTACATAAGCGATCTATTCGGGATTACATAAGAAAAATAAAATTGAAAAAAAAGTAAAGATTTGGAGCAACAGAAGCTAAAAAACCATCACAGGGTGAACATTTTCTCGAAATAAAGAAATGCATAAAATTTAAGAAATACATGACTTAGATTTTTTTATATTTTTATGGTAACTATTATGATTTGGCCTATCACCCGATTCCGGCTTGACGTCGATCTCCGGGACACCTATATATACCAACCCTGAAATATCCTAAATTTTTTTGATGGCTCTTTAGTAACTACGGGATCGTTATAAAAACAAATGACTTTTAGTATCGAATGGAGCCATTATAAAACTGTTTCATTTATTTATGACGTTTTAGTAACGAAGGTGACTGTTATAAAAATCAGGAACTTTAAGTAACGTTAATTTTTCCGTATTTGCCCATTTCAATATGCCTTTATTTCCACAAGCTGTTGGGACAATACACAAGCAAGGTCTTTCTTGACCTGCCTCTTGATTTTATATGATATTTTATTTATTTTTTCATAACTAAGATTATTCACTTACACTATACGAGGAGCGGGATACAACAAAAATTATTATGAAAATGACATGACATAGACACTTTATCATTACTTTAAGATATAGGTATAACATGGTAACATATTATGACTAAAGGGTATATAAGGGCACATTTTCGAAGCATGGTATAGTTCCTTTAGTTTATATAATATTTCTAGAAGTTTTATAAGGGACATCAGTTTATATAATAAAGTAATTAAATTAACCTACTTTTACTCTATGTGTATCACCAAATACCTGGAGTATTCTGACAATTACCCCAAAAAGCAAGTGAGTAATTTCGGGGTATTCTATATCCTCAAAAATTGCTGGGTAATTGCAATTACCCTGTTAAAAGAACCAACTGGTAGTTGCTAGAAATATAACATTTGTGTGAGCACATATTCAGCGATATACACTGACAAGCCAAAATCAAAGTGGAAATGAAAAGTGACAATTCGAAAATTATTATCTGCATCGCCTGCTGCTGACGCTTCGCTAGAGTTAATGCAATTATATATTCATACTAATTTATGTGTATCAGGGGTTTCCCATTAACTAGGTAATTCAATTACCCTGAAGCAAGTACCTAGTACCAAAGTACTTGAATTTTAATAATGGTAATTTGTTCATTTAAGAACAAGTAGCCTTTTTTTTCAAAATTTTTCAAATTTAAGATAATATGGCTTTTTATTTTTATACGGAGAAAATTCATCATTTTAGGTAAATAACATATTTTAATTATGTAATATTACTTTTATGAATTAATATCACCTAAGTGAAGTAGAAGTATCTATGAAGATATCACAGTAAAATTTTATTTGCAGTGGAATTTCACCACGTACATGCCTAAAAATTATAATTCTAGATGTAAAAATATTAGGCACAAATGTAATACAAAAACATATCAAAACGCTATGTCAAGATAAGTTTCGTAAATATTTGAATTATATTGTTTTATAAAGGTAACGAAAAGTAATTGCCCTAACATTTCAATCACGAAAAAAATCAATCTGAGAAAATTCCAAACGTTGTGAAAACGTTATCATCACCATTATAAACAGAATTTATAAAGGTAACCGAAACATTACTGGAACCACTGTTATGACGAAAATAAATTAATTGAGAGCACCCTGAGTTATATAAGAAGTTAATTTAAGGTAAGCAGGATATTTTTGTTACTCATTTTATACAACCTTTATTTAGATAACGTTACCTAAATCAAGTCACAGTAGCCTTTATATAATCTTCCATTTAAGCTCTATAAGCAGTTTATAGTGGTCACAAAGAAGTTTCGAGTACTAGTCTACATAACTCAAATTATATAATTTGATAATGGAAACATTACGGTTACCACTATATGTATAAAAAAAACTGTGTCTTAGGCTGATTTATACGCGGATCTTGCTAATAGATTTTGTAGCCAGATTAAAATTGTAATTTCAGTTTTTTCTTTTATTGAAAATAATATTTATAAACATTTAAAAAGGCACTTTAACATTATTATCTAATCTTAATTAAAAAAATACAAGAAATATAATTACTAATAAAATCTGATCAGGTACCTACCTACAGAAACATAATAAATAAAATTAAGTAAGTAAATTTGATTGTTAGACTTCATAAATTTAAATATTTTAGGTACTTTCCTGTCGTTTAGAAAGCTCTAACTGTACCTGAAGGAATTTCATAAAAAACAAAAGAAACATTTTAAGTAAAAGGAGAAATGTATAAAAAAATAAAATAATCTAAAATTAAGTATCAATTTGTATCTTTGGTTTTAATCTAAAATTAAGTCTTCACTTGCTTCTTTTGTGGCAGCTTTAAAAGTTTTTTGGGCGATACTCTTTAATAATTCGGCATCATGTTGGCCTGTAGCATCGACCATTTGACGAAGTGCTCCAGTAGACCGTTGAAGGAGTATATGGGGAATGTCGAATTCTTTAGCTGATCCAGCATCCATAACAAGAATACGATCCGAATCCATGACAGTATGCAATCTATGTGCAACAGTTAGTACCGTACAAGGTTTGAATTTTACACGAATTGTTTTTTGAATAAGTGCATCAGTTCTGGAAAAAAAAGTAAAATTACGTAAAATGACATAGACTTATAAAAAACATTAGCAGAAAAAAAATGTAATGATTCTAATGTTATTAAAACTGTAGTATATGCTATAGGCATACTGTTGTGTTAGTATCATGTAATTCTCAGGTCAGGTAGCTCCGATGATTTAAATAATTTTAGGCATTGGACGAAAATCAGTTGGAAAATCTGGCGATATTTTTTTGTATTGGAAGAATGTTAGCTCCCTTCCAGCTGGAGGGAAATTGAAGAAAATGTAAGGCATGAATTTATTATATGAAGGATATATGTACTAATAATAGGTAGTATTAGTTTAATAAATCGAGGTGATAAGTTGTCCAGTCCAGTTGCCTCAGATCTAATTGAGTTACAAGACGATAGAACTCAATAATGTCCACTTCACGAAACGGAAAACTATGAATCGAGCCGTTCAGCTCATCTGGATCGAAGTTTTTTTAAATAAATAAATGACTATCAGAACCAGCTTAACACAAGCTCGCTGCATGGACACGTTTAATAAAATAAACGGTCAACAATACATGCGTTTCATCACTTAGTCGGTGTTAGTATTAGTATGTTAAACTAAACATAGCCCAAACACCGAATGAGATGACATGCAATGCGACATGGAAATAGAAAATCAAGTATTAAATAGACGTTTTTTTAAAACATGCTTGGATATGCCAACGTCAAAATGCTCAGCCTTAATATTAACAACAATACACATGCGATTGATGGGTTCATACATACTAAAGTTGGATCTTGCGGAGTTAACATGCAACAGAGGTAACCTTCTCAGATTGTGCCCACTATCGCGCAAAGAGATTTTGCTAAGTAGTACGGGAGAATCAATATTCGCGTTTAAGAGTTGATGCACAAAAGTTACATCGGCAACCATGCGACGTTTTTCAAGGGAGTGCATATTCAAAAGCTTCAAGCGATCCTCATAAGGTGGAAGAATTAATGAATTATTCCAGGGTAGGTGCCTAAGAGCGAAGCGCAGGAAGTTCCGCTGAACAGACTCGATGCGGTCGATGTGTGTACCGTAAAATGGAGACCAGACCTGGCTAGCGTACTCAAGTGTACAAACGCAATGTTATGGTGGGATTCGAGAATTCTCGAGACCAACGTTTGATAAAGCCCAGCATAGAGTTACTCTTAGATACCATGTAGTTAATGTGAGAGATAAAATTCAATCTATGGTCACATTTGACACCCAAGTCACAAACAGCACCCTCGCGACGGCGAATCGTGGAATCCGAGAACACATAATCATAAGTGATCGGTTTCTGATTCCTGTGGAAAGTCATAACCTCACATTTGTCGATATTGAGAGCCAAATTATTGTTTTTGCACCAAACGTAAAACTTGTGAAGTTCATCCTGTATCAGTTCACAATCGTTAACAGATTTAATCTGAGCGAAAAGTTTAATATCGTCAGCATAAATCAATACTTTGCAGTGCCTCACAACAGAGACAATGTCGTCAATAGATAGAATAAAAAACAACGGGCCCAAGTGACTCCCTTGAGGTACGCCGGACGAAGCTTTCAGGACTCTAGAGATGGAACACCGGAATAATATTTGATATGTTCTGTTATTCAAATAAGACTCCGTCCATTTTATAAATGTTGGGTGAAACCCATACTTTTCCATTTTAAAGAGTATCACAGAGTCAGATAACTTGTCGAACGCTTTACTAAAGTCTGTATAAATACAATCTGTCTGATAACCTTTTGCAAACCCGCCAATGGTATCCGAGACAAATTCCAACAAGTTAGTGGTTGTGGACCTGCCCGAAATAAACCCATGCTGGTTTGAAGAAAGCAAATTCTTGCAGGAAATTGATAGCTGAGAGTAAATGATAGATTCGAATAATTTAGGCATACAAGACAATTTTGCGAAGGCCTATAGTTAGAAATTTCACTTTTACTACCTTTTTTGTGGATAGGTATGATAAAAGAATTTTTCCATAGCTGAGGAAAACAACCACTATTAAGTGATTTTTGGAAAATAATTTTCAGCGGAGCTGTAAGGGCATGGTGACATAACTTATAGAAAGCTGGAGGGATGCCATCAGGGCCCGTTGTGAAGTCATTTGGAAGGTCGTTAATATGATCGAGTATATCCTCTTGCGCAATTGTAGGGATAGTGAATGAAACATTATGAGAATCGTTCATATGACTAAAGTGGTCATTTCGAGGAAGGAAATTTGACGAAGAGAATGCATTGTCAAAAAATGAAGCAAACATATTGCAAATTTCCGATGAATCATCACTAGCAGAATCTTTGTACCTCATGGTATTGGGGTAGTTGTCTGTTTTTTTCTTCATGTTAATAAACTTAAAAAAGATACGTGGGTCACGAAATAATTTCGCGCGCATGTTTTGAATATACTCATCATAAAGTGTAGAGGAAAGTTCTTTGAACTCATTGTAGGATGTGAGGAAATTGTTGTGACTTATAAAGTCTTTGTCCCTCATGTAACTTTTCCACAATTTATTCTTTTTATTTTTGAGGTGTTTAAGTTCTTTATTGAACCAAGGCGGAGATGTTTTGGAGGACCGCCGTCGCTCGAGAGGAACGTGAGAGGAAAATAAATCGAAAATAATTATGTAAAATTTAGAAACGTCTTCGTCAACACTGCTGCTGGATAGTAATGTGTTGAAATCAATAGACATAAGTCTACTGGAAAGTTCCGGAAAGTTAGCCTTTCTAAAATTGAAGAAGTATTGTGTTTCATCACAAATAGTAATGTTTTCAGTTTCATAACAATATGAAATTAGTAGAGGGGGGTGATATTTGTCAAGAGTAGACATTATAGCTGGGCTAGGTTCGACTAAAGAGTTACCCGCGTCAGTAGAGAAAACCAGGTCTAATTGCCTACCCATGTCATTCTTTACATTACTGATTTGACTGAGACCAAGAGATGACATATTGTCCAGGAATAGTGATTCCTTTGTAGGCAAGTTATTAAGAGGAAGATAGTCATCGTCATCTTCATTAAGTACCCATTGTATATTGGGTAAGTTAAAATCACCAATAAGTAGTAGTTCGTCAAGAAGTTGCATCTTGCCGTGAATAAAATTAGATGTTGAAGTGAGTAGGTCGTAAATATTTTTACCTTTGTCATCAACGCTGCTTATGGAGTCTGGAGGAATATAGGAACATAATATGTATAAGTCGTGTTTTAAGAGAGACAACTTAAGAACAATAAGTTCAATGTCAAGAGTTTTGGAAAAACTGGGAACGTCAATTTGGCTGCAGTTAAAATGGTTTTTGCATGCGAGGAGTACGCCACCACCACGAGCCTCAGAATCTGTATGTCTATCTTTTCTAAAAATTTGGTAAGAATTGTCTAAAATTTCGGCATCACGAAAGCAAGCCATGATGCAACCAAGTTTCAGTGAAAGCAACGATATCAAAACAATTTGCAACAGAGGATTTGAAGATATGTGCAGTTTTTGTCCGAATCCCCCTTACATTTTGATAGTAAAGGGAAAGATACGTCTTAGAGCTATAGTTTGTAAGTGGACACGTTTCTAATGAGTGTCTAAATATATAGTAAAACAACGTAAATTTTGTATGGCAGCCCTCGAAGTTTCGAAATTATATCTAAAATTTTTGTACAAAAGCGGTGTACGAAATTTACGCTTTCTAAGTTAGGGCGTTCTTGAGTTACCGTGCGGATGGACCGATGAACGTACGAAAATCAAAATACATTTTCTAGTAGTGCATAAAGATTGTAAAGAGAAATTTTCAAGTTAATCTACAACAAAGCCTGCGCTCATAAAGATCTTTATCGACCCATACGACCAGGCACCCGAATCAATAACAAACTAATATATTTGATGGAAATAATATATGTTTTAAGAAATTGTGATCTACTTACTGAGGATCAACATTTGCAGTGGCTTCATCGAGTACAAGAATTTTATTATTACGTAAAATTGCCCGAGCAAGACAGACTAGTTGTCTTTGTCCAACACTAAAATTGCTTCCTCTTTCTGTCACCATATAATCCAAGCCTGGTATTGCCTTTTTTAGTTCGACCTAAAAATGGGGGAATTCTTTAAGTATCAGGTATAGTACGGGTTAAAATGAATTAATCTTTAAAAAATAAAATGGATTTCATATCTCTAAGGTAATTTTTTATAAAAAATCTTACCTCCTCTAATGCCCTCCAAAGTTCTTCATCTGAATACATTCCAAAAGGATCCAAATTGTATCGAATCGTTGCTGAAAACAGCACTGGATCTTGTGGTATTATAGAAATTTTTGTCCGTAACTCAGATAGTGCAACCGAACCAGTTTCGACTTCATTTATTAAAATCTCACCCTCAATATTTGCGAGACGAAATAAAGCTCCAATAAGTGATGATTTTCCTGCACCAGTTCTACCAACAATACCGACTTTCCAGCCTGACTCAATAAGAATATTCAAATTTTTTAAAACCGGAATACTATCCTTATCATATTTGAGGGACATTTTTTTAAACTCAACTCTTCCATCAACCGGCCAATCAGGTGGCGGTTTTTTTGTAATAGTTGATTCTTGCTCTAAATCTGTATACTGCAATACTCTTTCAACACTAGTCATTTGTTGTAAAGACTCAGCAACCTGTCGAACACCATACTGAACCATTCCTGTGAGAATCATTGCTTGTGATAATGCCAATCCAACATTTCCACTAAATGTTTCTAATTGGATGATAAAAAAAAAATGAAAAACGTAGCTTAAAGAAAAGAAAATTATTTTTCAAGAAACAACTTACTCTGATGAACAGCTATAAAACTGAAAGCAACTGAAGCAACAAAGGCACAACTAACACAATCCAACCATAATCCAAGTGCGGTATTAACCGACATAGTAAGCTGCCAAACAGCACTGTGAACATCTTGTAAATTATCAAATTCTTTTGTGACAGTGTCTTGTAAATTTCTTGCTCTTATTGTCGAGATTCCACTAAGAGATGCTGAGAGATGAGAGAAAACAGGACTTCTACCTACAAAACATTGCCGATAAGCATCAAATAATACTGTAAAATATATTAATAGTATACAAATCCCTTCCAATCGTTTTAAATCCTGAGATGGTCTTAGATATAATTTAAGAATAAGAATATAAATTACGACAGCAATGGCCAGGGCAACAAGTAGAATTGGATTTACTACACTGATTAGAATTAAGATGCCAAACATAACCAAAGAGATTTGAATAAAATCCATCATTGCTCTTGGAAGTAGTTCATCTATTGCACCCATATCTTTGGAAAATCTGTTTAGGATGCGACCAGATGGATTTGTGTCGAAGAATCTCATTGTTGCGTGGAGAATTTTCACAAACATACGATCATGAAGGACTTTTGATGCATGCATGCATATTTTAAAGAATAAAAATCCACGCAAAATTGTCATCTGAAATATAGAAAAATTTTATTTCCACTACTGCTGTTCGATTGCTATATTTTTGGAAAATGTCCACACTTATGCTTTTCAGGTAGAAGAAGTTAATTAAAAAAAAAAAAAAATAGGAAACGGCAATTTCATGCTGAGTGAAACCTTTAAGGCCTAGACACACAATTGTAATCACCGTCTGTAACTAGCAATAATCTTTAACAGAATTCTTTGGCTCTCACTATGACGCTAATACGGTTAACAGGAAACCAACGGAGACCTTTGACTATATAATTTCGCTCCAATTTATTTTTACTCAAAATATAAATGATAAACTTAAATACAAATACACATTATTATGAAGTTAATTATGCCAACCTAGGATGAAGATTAATACCCTTCTAGGATTTGGATTCCACAAATGGGGGAGGAAGTAAAGCAATCATTGGATACTATTGTTACGCAGTTGTAGAGCAAATGCTCTGTATTTTCGTGGGCTTAAGCGACAGGATAGGATCCTAACAAAACAAAACAATAACGTCACGATTTTATGGGATGCATTAAACACCGAAAGGCAAGAAAATTCAAAACTAGACTAATATTAGATCATATCACATAAATTCTGGGACTAACAGAACATAAAATTCTTATCACTTAAATTTTCGGCCTAACATTTTTCTTTGTAATTTGATTTGAGCATCAGTTTAATTAAGTCGATCTTTGCTCAAACTCTACGAACATTTTCTTCCAGTCAAATCAATAGATTGATTTAGTAATAATTTTAATTTGTAATTGAACTGAAATTAATTGTTGCATTTAGAAGTTAAAGAAGACACGAAAGTCTGGATAGTTGACCTTAGAAGACTTAAATAAAAATTAAAATTTCTTTATCATTCTTACCAAAACTACACCGATTATAAGAGTCCCATAGATGTAGAGGCATTCATTTGTTGTCAAATCTGTAGTTTGATTATTTATCCTCATATATTCTTGCTGTGTCCAAATGTTAACAAAATAATCTGAACCACTAGCTACCATTTGTGAGAATATCAAGACAAATCCCATTGCAAAAAGGGTAAAGCAACTTCCACCAGCATGAAAATATTTCGACCAAACCCTTGTTGAAAGTGTTCCAGTCGCTTGCTCTTCGGCTACTTCATAATCTTCGATATCCTTTTCTGAACTAGTCTAAAATCAAATACGATTTAAATATTACGATATAAATATTCTATATATTATATATTCTCCCAAGAAAAATATAAATATCCACCTACAGATTTTCTAAGTGTTCCAACGCTTGAATTACTTCTTTTTCTTAGAGGTTGATATCCATTCACTCCGTCTATATACGGAATATCTTCATCTTCATAAATTTCAATTTTTTCTAGCGATTTTTTATCTTGCTCTTCTTCTGGACGTTCAAGCAATTTAGCAAAATCCAAATCACTATTGGCCAAATCCTTGTAGCTTCCTTGTCTAGAAATCTTTCCACCTTCAATGATAACAATCCAATCAGCCTCCTTAAGAAAATGAACTTGATGAGTAACTAGCAACCGTGTTGATCTATCTTTTGCCAGTCGACCTCTTGGTCCTATAACTTCATCGAATAAATGACGGCCAACGTGTGCATCTACTGCGCTCAATGGATCATCTAAAAGGTATACAGCAGCAGGTTTATATACTGCTCGTGCTAAGCTTTGTTATGAATGAAGAAAAGAATAAAAAGTTAATAACAAATTCAATAATAATTTTTCTCTATTACCTAATTCGAGCTCGTTGACCACCAGACAATGATGCACCCCTTTCTCCTACAACAGTTTTGTCACTATTTGGTAATTGTTCAAAGTCTGTCGTTAGAGCACAGCATTTGGTGACCTTATAACAATAAAAACTTTATTTGTAGGCTTGAGTTTTCTCACCAATATTATTACCTCATGGTAACGCTTTCTATCAAATGATTCGCCAAACAGAATATTATTTCGAACTGTTCCTGTAAAAAGCCAAGGTTCCTGCGAAGCATATGACATCTCACCGTGAACTGTAACTTCTCCGTCCATAATGGGCATTTCACCAAGTAAAAGTTGCAGAAGTGAACTCTGGAAAATTATGGCATTAACAAAAAAAAAATCATTTGAATTTCTAAAAGAAGTGATTGACTTACCTTACCTGCACCAACAGGACCTATGATAGCACAAAGTTGTCCTTTTATAATGTCTAGGTTTATATTTTCCAAAGTATTCCTTGGACCTATCTCCCAAGTGGCAGAGACAGTTCTGAGTAATAAGGCTTTGGAGCTACTGTCTACACTTGAAAAATCAGTCTTTTGTGTTAAACCACGGGTTCTTTCGTCATGATCTTCCATCATTAAGTACTCTTGGATTCTCTTTATTGAAACTAATGCCTCAGCTCCAAATGATACAGCAAGAGGGTACCAGATAGCGGCGACAAGCTGAAAAAAAATATTTTTTTTTAAGATTTTTGGAAATTTTGTGCTTCTTAAAAAGGCGGTCTGAAACGGTTTTAAGCCTCTGATAAGCTGCATTAAGAATTAGATGGGATAATGCCTGGTTTTGTTATGGTAGTTTAGAAGAAGAGTGACTAGCTTTGGGACGTGAAGTCCAGACTGCCAGCATGAGCTGACAGATCACTCGGTGAACAGCGTTGATACAGGGCGGCATGCTAGCACCTCGGCTATGTGGCGGAGAGTGTGGGGGGGTTCCCAACAAAAACCTGCCGCTGTCACCAACCATAGTACAAAAAAAAAATTCCTCCTCCTGGTTGCTAAAAAGGTTGATAAGGACAGTTAGGTTTTCAAAAAGATGGGGAGAAAAATCAAACAAAAAATGTGAAATCGAGAAGTTTTCTGGAATTTTTGTGATTGGAACTCATCAATGTTTGCGAATAGCTCCAGCCTTTGAATTTCATTATCTGTGAACGAGCCCAGCACGAATTTGCCAAAAGTTTTTTTCAATTTGCATTTTATTGTCGAATATATTTAGAATGGAATACAATTTTCACATTTGGACCGGGGCTGGTCGTACAACCTTAGTCTCATTAGATATTGTCCAAAAGAGAACCTGCTCATTGGTGATTTAGCAATAATTTGTCATAACAACTCATTCGAGCATCGCTGCAATGTTGGATGTCTTTCGCTCCTTTATCGCTATATGCATAGTCAATGTTCCAATGAAATATCTAGTCTGATCCCTTGTAGATTAATTCCTGCACACAATAGTCGCGCTGCAAGCCGCCGACATCCTTTCACCCTTTAAAATACTTTCGGCCGTACAGTAAAATTTCGTGATGCTTTGTTTGGAACAGTTTACCAGCTTATGTTTTCCTTCGAGCTTACAATCTACGAAGTTCAAGAGTGACACACATTAGCACCTCCGCCACTTTCCTCATGTCCCCTAATCCTTTCCCTATCGTGTCGTTGATTTGATGAAAGGTACCTACCTATCAGGAAAGAGAGAGAGAACAGAGCACTGATACCCACCGGTGTTTATAGGGTGAAGTTTGGAAGTAACGCTATCTAATCCACATTGTGACGACCTAAAAAATGTTCATCAAAAATAGAAAAATGTCAAACCAAAATTGTGAAAACTATAATTCCAAGATAATATTAGAAAAGTCGGTAATTCGTTCAGGCTGGATACTTGCTCAGAATCCATATTGGCGATAATCTGTACAACGTTACGCAAATTAACATACCAAAAATTTTTATTTCAAATTGTTCTAAATCTAATAGTCCTGTACCGGGATTCAGCTACGTCGAAATTGGCAAAAAGTGAGTGAAGTGAGTCACTTCTGCTAATTTGATTCTGCTAAGAAAATCACTCACTCACTTCACTCACCTTCAATTTTGCGGTGAGTTGGGAGTGAAATCATCGAGCAGCGACTTTATTTTAGAAATGGTAAGTACGTATAGTAATTATTTACCACTAATAAATTGTAACTCGCCATTTGCATACTAGAAAGCTCTAATTGATGGACTACAATAAAGTTATAATGTATTAGAGGGGATGCTTGTTAGTGCACAGAGACCCCAATGCACGGAAGAAAAGAGCTGAAAAATTAAATTCTTAGAATACGTTATATTATATTCTTCCTTATTATCTGCATAAAATGTTTAGAGGACAATATTTCGCAGACATTCGAAGTTAATATTCGAAAATACTCACTTCACTTTTTTAAAGGAATCATTTTATTTTCAAAAGTGAGTGAATGAAGTGAGTGAAAGAAGGGGTGCGTTCACCGACAGCAAAATAGTAACATAATGTCACTACCGAATCACTACACAACGCTATCGTGCGTTCACTGTACACAGAAAATGACAGATAGTCACTTTCGTTTACTTTCTCACGCGTTCACTGAGACGGACAAGAGTAAAAGGTAGCGCGCATTATTTCACTACCCTTATTTAGGATAGTAAAGTTGTGCGATAATAAATTTGTGTTGTCAAAGTGACATAGATATAGAAATCGAAGCAGAAAACATATCCAATTTTGGTTGATGAGAACAATGTGGCCTGTGCAATGGGCCAAAAAGTTGTTTTTATATTATAAATCAATTTCAATGCATTACTTTATTTCCTTGTAATGTCGAAAAAAGGTCATCTCCCAACGATAACACTATTTGCAATTTGACGTTTATGTTTACTTTTAATTTACTTATTTTTTGCAAACGTCAAAAATATTTGATTTGCTACGTTATTCTCTTTTTCGTTTACTGCAATTTGGTTACACAAGAGTGACCACTGTAGTGACTAACTTTCAAAGTAATTCTTTTGACATTTGTTCACAACACAACGCTATCACTACGCTACAGGACGCTATCGTGTCAGTGAACGCACCCACTGAAGTGAATCACTCACAAATTAGCTGAATCTCGGTACTGATTTTTTGTCGTTTTCTTTTTTGTTGTTGTTTCATTCAATTTTCAGATTTGCAAATGATATCAAAAAATTACCTTACCTGCAAAATATTATAAAACTGTGCCATGGAAAACACTACATCAGCTGTTATGGCCACTTTCAAAAAAACACAGGCTGCGATCGTAATAAATAAGGTAGACCTTTCCGTAAAAACCATAGTACTTAGATAAAATCCACGCAAATAAGACGCATATCGAATCTGCTTAATTTCACGACGTCTCGCTTCTGCTACGACAGATTGAAAAGGTATTTCCCAAGCATACATCTTGATAACCTGATGATAAAAACTCATTTCATTTAACTTTGAAATATTAAAAAAAAAATTTTACATGAATTCCTTGGACAATTTCATTCATAATTCCTACACGCTGATCAGTTCGTTCGGCGATTTTCATTCGAAGTGCTGATGATAGTTTACTTAAACCTGTTTGAACTGGCACGGTTTTAAGTAGTAATCCAATCACACCAACAAGCGATGCAATTCCGATTTTCTGCCATATTAAGTAACAAATTAAAACTGATTGAATTGGAAGAATCCATATCCAATGGACAAAAATGAATCCATAATCCAAACGATTAACATCATTCGACAGTAAATTAACTAAATATCCGGCCGGTGTTTGTCCAGCAGTCTTTTTCGATAGTCGTAATGTCTAATTTGTTAAGATAAGAGAAGAAAATATCTAGTTCTGGCTGATTTAATTTTATATAAATGTTTTTTATTTACCTTTCTGTAAATTAGCGAACAACATGAAATTCTCATTCTAGCTCCAAGTAATCTCTGGCGTAAGTCTACGTGATGCATTAAGAAGCAGCAAAATAATGTCAAGAAAACCACTGCACTAGCCAACCAATAAACATCATTCCAGATTTGATGAAAGAGTGTTGGACCCTCCTGATTAGTGACTAAATTTGTGTTTTGGTTGCTCTCATTAAAAACTGCTTGTATTTTAGTTCCATCAGAAATTGAGATTTCTTGTAAGCCACCACCTGTAAAATTAAAAAATTTAAAAATCATGACAACATCAACCTCATCTGGTGAAACATCAAAGACAATCACGCTGCTTGGGATTTTTCATAGCAGGATATGAATCGTTACGTCTTGTTAAGAATCGTTTTTTGGTTAGCATATGTAGCATTTAACTAATCCCTGTATTTCTTTTACAACAGATAACCAATCTAGGCATACCAACATTGCAAGCTAAGCTGGCCAAAAGAGGCTCAACATTGTGTTTTATGAACCCATTGTCTTTCTGCGAGATCTCGACCATTACAACCAAAGAAAGAGTTGCAGATAATCAAAGGTATTCCTAGAAGAACTGTCAAACTTCTACAATTAAACAGACATCAAGCCAGGCGCATCACCGGAATACTGACCGGGAAGTGCCGGCTGAAAAACATCTGCACACCATCAAAGTTTCAACAGGCAATACATGCAGATTATGTAAGACTAAGAGGAAACTGCAGAGAACCTTCTTTGCAACTGTGAAGTGTTAGCACACAGAAAAGTAAGACTTTGTGGGCAATACTTCTTGAGACCAGCTCATTGGAGAAATAACTCGAGTTCCTCAAAATAAGTCAATGAGCTTTAAAAATGAGGGAATCACAATACGGTCCTGGCAGCCATAGTGAATAAGGGGACGGAAACTTATTCTCACATGTACTTAAATCTTATCTTAATCTAGGATATACTGCCATCACAGTATTACTATTTTGCTCAAAATTGGAGATTCTGACACACTGCCGTTTGATTGTCTCTAATTCGCAATCTTGTACCGATTGTATTGATCTTAAATATTGCGAGTTCGAGTCAAACGAACCGTAGTATGCCAGAATCCTCTCCCTGGAATTCGTAAACGAATTTCTGATCTTATTTCAGTTGATGTAAATAGTTGGATCTAATCAGAAATGCATTCAGAAAACATTTGATTTTTTTTACTTTCATTAATTGTTTACGATTAAAATCATATATTTAATGCATATGTATCACATACAAGTTTATTTTCAGCAACCACGTGATTAACGATAAACACATTAGTAACAGCATGTGAGCAGCATTATAATCAACAACAATGTATAAGATACAAAAAATCTCTTTAATTTTATTTGAGATTCTTATCAGGTTTGTAAATTTACAATATTTGTACAAATGTGCACAATAATTAGGAAAGTTGGGTTTATTAAATGAGATCGCGTTCATGCACAAGCTGCATAGGCTAAGTTTGCTGCTTTCGGGGTTCATTGAACATTTAAGAAAATGTAAACACGAAATAGATATTCGTACATACATAAGTTAGAGTGACATGAGGTTGTTTTAATTATCAGTACGGAGAATAAAACGAAACCGTTATTTAGTTTTTAATTTCTTCCAGTTTAACAATGGCAGAGAGTAAATTGCAGTTAAGGAAGTCCAAAGTGTATATTTTCAAACTTTGATAGTAAATACACATTTCAAATAAAGGCAGAAGGTCGGGACAATTTGAAAGGTTGCAAATAGAGTGGTCAAGGAAGGTAAGGAAGATCCTATACCAAAGAAAAAATTCAACTTGGAAGTCTTCGTTTTATATGCCTTTGCTTTTATACTCAAGTTGATTTTAACAATTGAGCGTGTAAAAAGACAAGCATATAACCTTAGTCCCTAATACACAAGTAGAACTTGAGACTATAGATACAGAAAGGAAAAACCCGATTTCACGTATAGCCAGTGTTAAGGTAGATAGTAGTAAAGAACCGATGGATGAGAGGTCAAAGCTTTTGCCGTTCAATGTGCAAAATTAAACCGTTACCAGAGAGAAGGTAAATGACACTTACCTTCTCTCTGCCTTCACCCACCATCTAAGGCTTTAGACATCTTGATTTCAATAGCAAATTAATGGCGACCAGAACGTTCCGGGTTGCTAACATCAGTCATAAAGGATTGAAATATGGTAATATAACAGTTAATTTGTATAGCTTCCCAATTTGCATGACTAAGTTTCAAATTTCTAGAATACTTTTTAGGATGATGTTTGTATGAATGTAGCAAGCATTATCTAACATATATCCGACTTTCCGTTCCGATCTCCGTATTTGAAAAAAAAACTATGTCACTTAGATTACTTGCTGTAAGAAAGCTTAAAACTTTTAAATGAAAGAATCATTTCGTTCCTCTGGAACGAAACCGTGAAAATCAGCCGATTTCTAATATAAATGAAGCAATTATCTACAATATTGAATGTTCGTAAGCCTGGATCATATCGGTATGAGAATCAAAACTTAAACATAGTTTTAGAACTAGTAATTACAACACAAATACCAGATTGCACTTATCCTACTCCTCCAATGGACCTTTCATGGATGTGATATATATAATACCTAACTATTAGAAATACATTAATTAATGCTCACCTCCTGCGCTGATATCAGGAATCAAATTGAATAATCCATGATACTTAACATCACCTCCATACTGCAAAATATTACCGCCTTTAGTTAAATGAAAGACACTACGTTCATATCTCTGAAGGACTGAAGTCTCTAAAATTGTTGAATTTAAATTACTGACATCGTGGGTGGCAATTGTGCTTATTGGATGTTGAAATTGCAACAACAATTGTGCTAGCACAAATGGTATGAATGATCTGTAACAAAATAAAAAATCAAATATAAATATGTACGTTTGCCACTTATTAATTATAAAAACTTTACTTGATGCCAATATAAATAAGGCATATGACTCCATCTACAACGCATGAAGTCCAAAATGTTCGAAACATAGCATTCCGGAGAAGAGGCTCTCTGCTCTGCCGATGGGCTCTGTCAACTTCCTTATACCATTGCCTGTAACAATGAAACAATTTTAATAAATTTTTTTCGTTTCTATGAATTATCTTTATTTCAATTAGTTCCGAAGCAATTCTTTTCAATTTGCTACATAAGTGTGTGGATTTTCATCACTTTGATTTGCCGCAATAAGAACGCATATCACTCCCAATAAGCATTGATTTCAAATTATTTTACTTTGTCGGATATTTTTGTGCCTTAACAAGACATTATAAGGTCAGTGTAGGGGAGCATATTCAATTGCTTCCATAATATACAGGCGACTGATAAGCGATTTTTTTTCAGGATTTTATAGACAAATGCTAATAATGTCGGCATCTCTGTGTAGATAGATTTATAAAATTCGTAACAGCAAGATCTGTTATCTACTTTATATAATTTGTTTAAAAAAAAAAAAAATTGTTAAATTGACGAGCAAAAAATTGTATGGGGGGGGGGGGGGATCCGAACGGCTTCCGAGATAACGGAACTAAAAGATATTTGGGTATGTTTTGTAATCGTTAGACCTTTCCCGTTATCTCGGAAACAGTTTTTTCACCACACTGACACAGAACTGGTTCCGAACGTATGTTCGGCTTTGAACTTTCATGTTCCATGGAAATTTGTGGTTACGGTTCGGAGCTAAACGTCAAATCGGAAGTATTTGTAATTAAAGTGGGGATGTGTGAACAATTTCTCAAAATTCAATTATTTTTTAATTAAAATCATAAAGGACGAACATTTTCGGATATTCCACTTTCTTGCATTCTTTCAGCTTGTCTTCGTTCGGGACAGGGCTAGTTCGGTGTAGATCTGACAGATGCTGGTGCAGGTCAGTGCCTGTTCGGTTTTGTTGAAAAGAATTCACCATAAGAGTTGTCAGACTCTGTATGCAAAATGTGACATTTGTTGTGTTTTTTGAAATTTTTCCTCTGTATAGCCATGAGAAGTTTTAGTATATGGCTAATGGAAGAATGAGCTTTTTAAAATAAACAATTGGATTATCTACCAAACCACTTTTAAATCCATAAAATTGAAGGAAAGTATTTAATCCCTATTATTTCCTCTCCGTTTCCCAACCCATTTTTTGTTCCTTACAACCACCTGCTTTAGTCTAGAACCTTCAAAACTATAAAGCGTGAAACACAGTGCTGGCTTTTCCAACCTGGCCGGCCTCACCAACTTTGACAGTTCTGTAGAATATATGAGATCAGGTTATCAAGCTCCCAATGGGAAAGTTGGTGAGGAAGACCAGGTCGAGGTTGAACTCGAGTAGGTCTACTTTCTACTCTGCTGGAACTTTGTCAGCTTTGACAGCTAATTTTTGTAATCATTTGATTCCAGTATTGTTTACGAGAAAAAGTGTACATGAAATTTATTGGAAAAAAGTTTGGGAAACATATTTAACGTGAAAATTTATTCCTGCTGTAGTAAATTATTACAAAAAAATTTTACTTTTTAAGCCAACAGCCAACTTAACTGCTATCATACAGAAGCTGTCAAAGCTCGCATTGTGAGTTGTAAAAGTTTGCAAGGCTCATCAGGTTGTGGTTCTTAAAGTTATACTGAGGTTATTTGAAGAAAAAAAAAAACATTTATTTTTAAATGGGATAAATAATCGATAAGCATAATGTTCTCCAATTTATACTGCATGAAGTGATAAAACTAACAAGCCGATTTTATCTCTGTAGCGATCTGTACCTTTGCCTTGTAGTTTCGTAGGCAGTACAGAACAAATATCATAAAATGTCAGTAAAGTTTGTAAGCAAAAATTTTTTCTCAGTAACAAAGTTGCTGCATTATTTACATGCCAGTCTGAGTAGAAGGGAGTAGACAGACATTGACAAAGACAACAACTGATAAAAAGGTGAATTTTTATAAATGATGTTATCATAAAAAAGTGGAATTTGTTAAGCTTAATTAATAATTTATGATTACTTACTCTTCCAGCTTATCTCCAAGATCCTCGGATTTATCTTTTTTAAGGCACTTAGTTAAGTCATCTGGTGTAAGCCCTTTTCGTGCCCCTTTATACATGATAGGAATTGACCACAAAAATAGCATCTGTGATAAAATATTTGCTTGCTTGCGAGGATTTTTGCCGGTGGGTTTTTTGGAACTGTCCATTGTGATTTTTGTTTTTCAGTGTCTATTTCTTAAAAGCATTATTATCTGGAAAAGAAATAAAAGTAAAAACATTGAAAATTTATTTAAACATCTTTTTGAATATTTTCAGATGTATTGTTTATTTAGAGTGGAAATGTCTTCTATAAAGTGCAGAGAAATTTGAAGCCGCAATTATGCATTCCTCCCTAAGTCTAGCTTTATCGTCACAATCATGCAAAACTGATTACACTTTACATGCAATGATAATGAAGAGTAATATACAAAGTAAATGAAAAGGTATGCATTTTAAGAGGATTCAAATTTTCGTAATTTTCTCATGAAGCAATTAAAACATCAAAAATCAAAATTAGCTTAAAATTGGCTTACTTTTTACTGTTTTTTTTTGTGTAAAGACTATTTCTAGAATGGCAAAAATATGTCTATACATATTGCTATAGTGGTATGATAGAGCCAAGGAATTCCTGTTTCTATACATAAACTATGTAGAAAAGAGGTCAAGAAATGCTCAAGGAAATTATGGCTGTGCGGATTTCGTCAAGTAGTATGCTAGAGAAAAGAAATTTGAGCAGGAAAACTTCTCGTTTGACAAAAAGGTATCGTTCTTTTTCGAGAAATCCATTTATGTTAACATTTCTTTGAGAAATAAGTACCGATACACTTATTTCTGTAAGGATTTTTTGACGTTAGTTGAATAATTGAAAAATTGAGGGAAGGAACGGCGATTTTGCACTAGACTTGATGCACTTATTATCAATTGCAGTTTTCCGATATAATTTATTCAGCAATGAGCAAATTATATACATACAATTGGGAATTATCCAATTTTTTTCATTTGTGGAATAATGAGAAAAATTGAAGGAAAACACGGTTCGTAATTAGAGTGGCGATTGAGTTGTGTTTTGTTTGAATTGAGGCATCGTTGATTTTATATTGGAACTGTTCAATATGATACAAGTGGAGCGGAACCATCTAATATTATAACAAATAAGTATTTTCGCAATCACTAGATAGTTCTATACACAAGGGTAATACAACGATAGTGTGTAGCGGGCATAATAGGTTGTAAGAAATTTTAGGAGCTGTTTCGCAAAGTCATCGAATGAATTATGTCTGAAGATAAAACGAAAGCTCCCGCACATACTTCTGCTGTTTCAAAGGTAGACATTTCTCCAATTATTCAGCTTTATCGAAACTTACCATCCGTTTTATATGTACATAGATCTTACATGGATCTGGGCGATTTGAAAACAAATAATTTCAATATTGACGGCTGACCTCAGAAGACAAATCTTTTTAATGGCGACGAAGTTCAGGAACAGTTTTTGACATTTTCCGGTCAACGATGCAATTTTTTTCTATATTGAGCCTAACTATTGCAAATTCACACAAGAAATGTGTAAAGCAGACCCTGTTCCTTTATTACGGTTGATGTCCAGACCATATTAAGTCTGACATTCCTTTTGGCATATATACTTACCTCGAAAGCTATATTTCTATTTTCCATCCATGCAACGTTTTGCCTAATGCTTATAACAGATATGTAGTATCGATATCTAGATACTCATATCGGGATATTCCGAATACCCCTAACAGACATAAAAGTGGGTATTGATATGAGACAAACTGTACTTTGCCACATCAATTCAGTTGACAGGTTATTAAGTGTAAACAATTTGGAAATGTAAGTGATAAATATATTAGCTTCAATGCAGGCTAAAAGGCAACAATTAATTGTAAATATACGACAAATTCAAGATTCGGAGCGAAAAAAGAAAAAAATGCGTTATTTTGCTGTTGCTCGTAGCTGGTGCTGATGCTTGTAAGTAATGGCACGGGCCATTATTAAAGTTTATTTAAAGAAGTCCTCAATAAGAAAGCATATAGCGTGTAGAAACAAAAATTCCTTGGCTCTAGTATACCGGGCTTAAAAAGGCAGAAAATATGAAAGCGCAGATTATAGGTATGCAACGAAACAGGTGGGAAATGAATCATTCCAGCTTATAAATGAGATTTTTATACCCTAGCTAGCTGATAAAATCACAGGGTATATTAAGTTTAGTATTCCGTTTGTAACGCACAGAAATAATGATGGTAGAGTAATATGGGTTGGACATCCACACATATCCATCTGTCTGTCTGTCTGTCCTTCAGCACGATATCTGGAGAACGCGTTCACTTAAAGTGAAGCAATTTTGCCAACGAGCTTTTAAAAAAAGTAAATTTAAGTTCGAAAATGAGACAAATCGGGCACCTTCGTAGAGTTGCCGTATAAAAATTTCGTTTTTCATTTTGGGCATTACCCGAGAGCGGGTTTACGTAGAGAGCTGAAATTGGGTACATGGTGTTTTCATAGCAATAATAAATAAAATTTCAGAATTGGATTAAATAGGGCAACCCTTATTGGTACTGCCATACAAAAATTCTGTTTTTCATTATGTATTTGTGCATTGCCTGAGAACGCGTCTAATTAGAGAGCTGGAATATGTTCACAGCATATTCGTAGAAATAGTAAATACAATTTCAAAAACCGAGCGACCTTTTCTTGGTGTTGCCATACAACAATTTAAACCACAATCAAACTAGCACAGAGGGGTGATCGTACGAAATGACATACGGGCATTCATCTAGGATATCGTAAGAATTGTTCTTAGACCAATTCTAGCTTTTTTTAAATGTTATTAAAAAATTAAGGTTGTATGACCCGATGTAGGAGAAACAATCATTATTATGAATAGTTTGAAAAGTTGGCCATAAATTGTTAATATTTGTATCGTGACTCATACCTGTAGACACAATATTCCGTGTAAATGCAATATTGTTACGAGTTCGAGTCAAGCGAATGGGTGTGCGTGCGCCAGAATCCCATCTCCAATATCTTAAAAGAAGGAATTTTTCCAATTCGATATATTTATTATCATAACCGGAGGTGATTTTGGCCAAATCTGTAAAATGTTTGAAGTACCAACTTTATGATATTACTTTACCTACCGAACGGACAATTTGATTTCTGAACGCAAAAACGACAACAATTATTTTCTATGGTGGAGTTGTAAAATCGAATTTCCCCTAACAGATACAGAAGCCTAATGAAAAGTGAAGTGAAAACTTATTCAAAAATATCTCTAAATATCTCTGTAATCAACGTTAATTGCTGTCGGCAAGGTATGTTCATTTTTATGCATTTGTATTCGATATGTTGTCAATATTCTCCAGTTATTTTAACTTAAAAATTTTCATTATTTTAGTACAATTCATTGTTTTTATAGAAATAAGAGAAATTCTTTGGTTCGAAAAATTATGCGGGAACATCCGAGCACAGACATGCTTTGTAAGTTATCTCTAAATATTTTTTCTCCACAAATATTGCCGTTGTCTTATAATTTATAAACTAATATGTTAAACATTGCATCATATGACAAAAAAAAAAGCTTGAAAAATTATAGATAGTGAGCGTTTCGTATAACGTTCGTCAAACGACTAATACTCAAATAAGCTATAAGAAAAAATTAATGAGTAGGTATACATTGAGAATAAAGCGATTGTACATTATTTGATTTTTTTTTTCATGAGTGAACTTTGGTCTTTATACTCTAGATGAAATCTATAGGATATACTAAGATTGTCATTCCGTTTATAACGCATAGAAATAACGATGGTAGAGTAAAATCGATTGGACCCCCACGCATAATATTAAAATTTATTTTGATTTTTAAGTTTATTTGATATTTAAGTTCGAAAATGGGACAAATTGGGTAATTCCTTGGTAAGGTTGCCATACAAAAACTTCATTTTTTACTGTATATTTAGTCACTGCCTGAAATCTTGAACGCGGGCGTTTTCGTATATATAGTAAATACAATTGAATCGTTTAGAATTGAAATGGTATGATGGTCCAAAAGTCATGGACCAGGTTAAGAACTAAAACGACACAAGTCCTGTGCATGAGATTTTATATAATCGAGACTCCAGAGTCTTGGATTATTGTGATGAGGTGCGCCGTGCTGTGCTACAGAAACAACCGGAACTATTGCCATAGGAAATTATTTTCCAGGCAAGTTTAATTGTTTCATATAATAAATTGTAATGTTTTAAATAAAATAGAAGTGAAATAGTTATAAAAATAAACAGCCATTTAACATTTTCCAATGCCAGTTTGTTTACTTACAATTGAATTGTCATCGGGTGTCTGTATGAAACACAGACTTCAATAATATAGACTGCTAGCTACAGGCCTTTCCTATACAAAATTATTGAAGCCAGTATATGCCCCCAAATTTTCTGTCATGTTGCGGGATATTACATAAATAGGGCTACCATGATTAGCTAAGATGAAGGGAAATTTTCAGTTTTATTTTAAAGTTAACTTTGTACGTAGCTCTCTAAATATTCAGAAAATATTTTAAGTATGTATTTACATTTTTCCAGTTTCAATTTTATTTATTAAACTTTCTAGATAAGCGAAAAAAAAAATTTTCTGAGTGTCGATATTATCAATCTTGATCTACTATAAGGTAGTCAGAAAAATGAAGGTAAGCAGACGTAATGTAAGATTCTTATTTCTTCTTGAAGAGCGACAGTTTTCGCATCATAAAAAATGAATGAGTACTGGAATAGGTAAGTAAAGAAGTAAAATAGTTAATACCCTGTCAGAATACAAAACCCATTGTTTCGCTTTATTATAAATTTAGTCGCTACAGCCAGAATAAAGCCATCACTTTCAGATCTCAGGTTGGAAGGCGAAATATCTAGCATATCCGTCAGGTATCTATGTAGGTACTAATCCAAATACCTGAATAATGCTTGGTGTAATATGAATCATGCCTACATACCTTATAAGAACATATTTCAATGGAAATTTGTTTCAATACGTCCGCATTAAAACTGTTTGCGTAGAGGTTTTCTGGTAGTCAATAACGAATATTTGTATTTTATGGAATATTATGAAAAAATTCTGTATTCTTCAGAATGCTTATTGTTGTTATTATATAGGTAGGTACATGTTTTCCTATTTTATATAAATACGATGTATTCCTATAATTTGTGACTTTAGTTTGAGGTACCAACGTCATTTTTCGAAGAAATTAGCAGAGAGAGTGATTATTACAGAAGTGTATATTAGTGAAATACATATATACGCTTAAAATTCTCTCAAATTTATGCATACAATGACTTTGAAGTGAAAAAAAAACATTAAATAAATTATTAACGTCCCAATTGCGATTCCTTCAAGGTGGTGTGGAAACTCGTATCTATTTTTAATATTCATTTTTTTTATTTATTTATTTTTTTTCATGGGTGTAATGCATTTAATATTCTATATGATTTTTTTTTAATTAATAAAAACCACTTTCGTGTTAAAAAGAAATGTTCAAGCATCCAATTTTTGTTATTAGCTTGAAATATTACTATGAATTATCAAACTAATAACATATTATTGAAATGAAGAATCTTTTATGTATAACAATTTCCCTTCTGGAAATATTTTTCTTACTTTGTGGCAGCACAAATCGTTCGCAACATAAAAAGCATATTTTATGCTGGCTTCACTTTTTACCACGATATACAGACTAACAAGGTATGACTATCCGGCACCATAAATTCGCCATTTTCGATGTTAATCGATTCGCATGACGCGTTGCTTAAAAAATGTAAAATATCAAGTTTAATATTTATGCAAATTTTTTCAACTTGATCCATTTTAAATCTTAAATAAATTCCATTTTACTTTCCAAACACAAAGATAAATTGAAGGAAGATTATTCGAATTGTATTCCACTTTTTAATTTGCCACTAACCCCACTTTTTACACTTCGTTATGATGCATTGCAAATTTTCCTTCTATTTGAGATAATTACCATTGCCACTAACTAATTTCACTATAGAAATAATAAAAAGATCTTAAATAAACAATTAAGAGTGCAAATTATAAGTATTTCAGTCTTATTTTGCATTTTTTTATCGATAAAACTTTCGTGGAACTTTGTTTTAATGAGATTTCCCTTAAATGAGCTTTAAATTAATAAATTCAATGTATATTTATGGTAAGAAACTCATATTTATTACAACATTTTCAATGGATCCAGTGGAATAAATTTACATAAATATTATCACTTTATTTTTCCAGATTTAAGAATCGATTCGTGTGACGTCACACGCACTTGACAGCCGGACAATCATACCTTGTTACTCTGTATATCGTGCTTTTTGCGAGCTTTCATCAGTCTATACAGGGTGTTTCCCCTTAGGAGGTGATAGTACTCACATTAACAAAAAAATTTATGGCAAGGGGCCATATTCACCGTTTAGGAGTTACAAGGTGATTAAGAAAAAAAGCTAGTTTTTCATAAAACACCCTGTATTTTAAAAAGTACTGGGCACACGGTCACAGTTCAGAGGTCCTTGTATCCAGATCTTCATGGTCTTTCCAACGACTGCTCAACCAGCCCCATACCGGCTCTCCTCTCAGGAGTTACGGAGGTTTAAACAAAATATTTCGGAATTTTTACTTTTTGTTTTTTTTTAATTTGACCTCTATTTTTTTTTTTTTTGCAAAACCACATAATTTTTTTTTTTTATAAAAACTATAAACTGTAGACTCTCCTCCTTAATTTGCTATCTGTAGCGTTAATGAGTTATTAGCTCAAAACCTATTCATGTCATACCGAAATCAGCCGATATTTTTTTAAAATGACGTGTTTTCAGTCAGTAAGGGAACAAATTTAGGTTTGAGAATTGCTTTCAGAATAGGTTTTGAGCTAATAACTCTTGAAACGGCTGCACATAGCAAACAGAGTATAATAGGTGAAATTGAAGAGGAGAGTCCACACTCCACAGTTTATAGTTTTTATATGAAAAAGTTATATTAACGACCGTTTTGCAAAAAAAAAAAAGTAAGAAAATCCTAAATTTATAGTTTAGATAACCATAATTCTTGATAGGAGAGCGGTATGGGGCTGATTGACCAGTCGTTGGAAAGGCCATGAAGCTCTGCATACAAAGAACTCTTTTAACTGTGACCATACAACCTGTAGTTTTTAATATACAGGGTGTTTTGTGTAAAACTAGCTTTTTTTCTTAATCATCCTGTACCTCCTAAAGGGGTGATATTGCCCCCCCCCCCCCGCCCAAATTTCCATACAATTTTTTGTTTGGCTAGGTGACCTCTGGCTCTATTGACCTCCTAAGGGGGAAACACCCTGTATATTGAAGTCTATGGTATGAAATCAGCCATACAAAGGTAAGGTCAAGAAATATTATGGGAAAATAAATGGGGCACTAGGGAAATTTTTAAAAATGTAAAAAGTTATAAAAAAAATTATAAAATTATAAGCTTAAAAATAGTTCGAATCACGGTAACAGAAAATTATAAAAACTGCTTTAATATTTGATAAAAGTTTCAACGATTAAATTATGTGCCCGCTCAGAAAATATTGTAGTTTACGACCTCCATGACTAAGCAAACACATCGTTGCGATTCTACTACATGAAGAAAAATTCTTAAGTTGTTCTTCCTCATAGCCTACTTTTTTTTTTTTGCTATATAATCTAAGGGATAACGTTACTTCAGTTAGATGTGGACATGTGACGTTTACACAAAAATTAAGCTTTTTTTATATATACTGTGAAAATGATCGGTCCTAGACGTTTTTATTGTACTTAAAAGCTCTTCAGTATATAAAATCCTTTGAAATTTGTTACAATAATTTTTATTGTCAGACGAAACATTTTAGAAATAGATGGTATGCGAAATACCACTTCAAAAATCAAACTTGGACAGAGGAGTGACTATATGAAATTACATACGGGGGCATTCATCTAGGCTATCGTAGAATTTGATCTTATGGTATATAATAATTATAGAAAAAAGTATTGTTAGTTTCATAAAATCATGTAGGTACTTAGCTATACAAAAGTGGTTTGATCATTCAAAAAGTTTGTATTAATTCATTGTCGATAAAACAATAGCGATTTTACTTCACCGCCCCTGAATAGAATTCTCTAGACTAAAATTTTGATAAATTATCGTCTGAAATATTTCATTTGAAATATTCCTCTTCAGAACGATTAACGATAGAACTATCTATTTACCGTTCTTTAAGCTTTACACGATCATGAGAACTACTGCTAATATTCCTATAGTTACAAGGCCATTATCATTATGCTAATGCTAGTATCGTTGCATTTTTAATACGGGAAAAATCGAAAGAATCAAGATATTATCGTAAATGCTGTGTACACTGCAGCTTTATAATTATTTAGCGATCAGCTTATGTAATTTTCATTTCATTGGCATTTTCTGTTTCAGAGAATATACACAAATTACCTTTAAAACATTCGAAATAAGATGTCACTCACTGTTGCCTAATATATAATATCCAGTCTTTGGTGAATATTCTATATACCTAGGTATGTACTTTACATGCACATTCAGTATACGCTGAAAATCCAAAAGTACTGTAAGTAGCGGATTTTCATAAACTGTATTATACACTGTTTTTGTTTTTTTAATTTCCATTAATTAGAACACAAACTGTTATGAACATACATACAGCAATTATTTTATTATCTTAGCAGGCGCTCACTGTGCATTTATTATGTTTTTTTACTGATTATTTTAAGCCACTTTTTTGACATATGCAAAAAATTTCTAAAGATACAAAAAACATACTCTTTGAAGATAGAGACGATAGCGTTATTTTAACAGAACGACTAAATCAACCGACCGCAGAGAGACAACTAAAACGCTTTTTAATTTCGTTCCTATGAGCATTTCAAGCATGCGTCGTAGTTTGATTTGTTTAACTTTACACTTCTATCCACTCAAGCCGGCCGCTTCGCTGACTGTAAGAAAAGCTATCATGTAAGAATTTTATTCTTTAGTCAAACTACTTGAAATCGCGCTTTTGCTTTTAATTACTTTTTGTTTACTTGTTACATATATTGGTTATATCAAGTTGTATAGTATAAAACGCATAACGGGGAGTTGATTAATAAAAAACTAATCGGTTGTTGTTTTTTTGTACGAAAATAAGTCTTACAGCAGATAATTTCCAACTCAATTCGAATTTTGCATGTCTGTGAAAAAAGCGCTAAGGAAACACTCTACACCATAATGACTTGAATTGAAAGCGACTCTACCCTTATAAACAACGAATCGAGTGAGTGCATTAAAGAACATGCATACAGGTATATAGATATGAACGCAGATAATAAGGAGTTTTATTCGGAGGCCGGGACTGAATTATAATTTTTTTAAAAATTCATTTCCCTCCCCTTTTATTGCTCATTGATAACTTCATCAATACAATCACAATGATGACACTGATTATCAAAAGATCAGTTATTATGTCATGATAATATTATTTTACATTTTACTATTGACCTCTAAAAATAAATATCTTTCTATGAGCATAGAATTCACTGCTATTTCATATTTAAGGCGGTGTAAGCAGTTAAGCACCTTCGTAAAACCGATACCTAGTAAGAACGTGCTGGTTGAACAAATACCAAAATCTGTGAATTTTCTATAATAAGTCAATTTGTGCAGCAACGCACGACTATCATTAACCAAGGAAAAAAAATGAAAATATTTTAACACTGTAAAAATATGTGTAAATTTACAATCAAATATAAAAAGTACTAGAAATCTATAGAATGTGTAAAAATACACAGAGCTCGGTGGTAATACTTTTGGGTTCGAATAGAATTTCTCTATTTTGGTAGTAAATTGATATTCTACACTAATAAGCAAATATTGCAGAAATAAATAGTGTACAAATAAATCTTGCTAGTGTAATTTTCCCCATTAAAAATTGAATAAATAAACTACTAAGGAAGTGGCATATCAAATGAAAATTTAAGCCACATGATGTCAGAAATTTTAAATGCATTAACGAGCATTAATTTCACAAAACACTAAAATTGAATGAAAATATACACTTCAAGCTTTAGAAACAACGCTATGCCAAATTTCTAATGTTTATTAATAATAATAACTTGAAAAAGGCGCTGAATTCCCGGAATTCTGAAATGTTTACTGTCAGAAACGTCCAACCAAGTTCAATCGGACTGTCAGTGAGTGACTTATTCACGTACACTGTATTCGTTTCGATTTCGCGCATCCTTTTTAGTTATTTATTCAATGATTAAAAAAAATATTCTTACAATGAAAAAGTAATAACTGCATATAATTTCAGTGATGACAAATGTAGGAGTTCTTCCTCATCAAAAAGGAATTTTACATAGAAAGAGTAAAATATTTTCGAGTATGTTTTAATGTTAGTCGGCGCAGGCATGACTAACAACAAATTTAACGCATTTAATCAATGAAGTGTGGAGCCGGCTAGCAAATCCAATCATCTTAAACTATTTTCTATTTGTTGAGACACTGTTTGTTTCCCAACAATTTTTCCAATATTATTATGCAGCATTCACAATGCAGAGTGGAGTTGCATGAATATTGCTGCATTTACAATGCAGAGTGGAGTAGAGTAGCGTAGAGTGGCAACTGAAATCTTTTTTTTTTCGCACATAGTAGTGATTATGGCCATCTTTGTTTGGCTCAGGATACCGCAGACTGGAGCTGCATGAAAATAGGTTCTATTCTAATTTCACGCTGGCATTTTCGAAAGCTTACAAGTTGGAATTTCGAAGTACTAGCATGTAGATGGCGTGGAAAAAGCTACATACTTCTTTTTATCATAACTAACATGTTTTAATATTATTTTCTGATTTAATATTTTTTATTAATGCTAATAAAAAACAAGAGGTATTTTTTGCAAACTTTATGATTTTAAAACAAAAAAAAAATACGTTAATTTGTAGCTAGTTTCGAAGCAATCTGATGATGCAAAAGGTGTGTCCTTTTTTCGATTAATTTAACAACGTCAATTGTTTGCTTTTTTGTTGATTTGTTATGTTAATTTCAAAGCTCGAATTTCACTCTGCGCTATATTGTGAACATCTTCGTTCTGGACTCAAAATTCACTCTGGTCCACTCTGCATTATGAATGCGGCATTAGTATTGATTTTTGTATCAATTAATTTTTAGAGCCTACAAATATGCACAAAGAGCAAAAAATAGCATGCAAATCGTTACATGATAATTGTTCCTAATATCGGCATTTTCTGCTTCTAGCAGTAAAAGGACATTGACAGATATGGACCAAATGCTGTCCAGAAGTGGGAGTAATTCCAAGAAGTTTCTTGCATTAATGTATAAATAAAAAAAATAATAAAACAAATATCAGTCCGAGAGGAAATAAATTAACGTATTTTTTAAGAGTCTCGCTTCATTTCTGATCCGTTTATGCTGTGCGAATTTTTGTATTTATCGTATCTGTTTTATTCGGATTCTCGAATCTTCATTCAGAGTGCTCCCAAAAATAGGGGGTTGGTTGCTGAACTTAATTGCGGGGCGGCAGGCGAAGCCCGAATTTCGATTTTTCCCCTCAGAGGAGAGGAAGGGGAGGGGAAGACTCTTGACTCCTCGGACAGAATTTGATGCGTTTCGGTTTATAGATTAGTGTTGGCCTGAGGAACAAAATGCACTAAGTGTTCATTCTGGACAGCACTTGGTCCATTTGCAATACAAAAACTGTCAATGTGCTTTACATAAGCTTTACACAAGAAGAAAGCAATTTGAAACCTCATAAATATGCACTACGACAAACTGTGGAAAATTCGATGCCAATTATCGTAATAAAATTAGAAAATATATTTTTTTTTAATTATGGGACTAAATAATAAAGTGTGTCTCAAAATGTTTTTCGGTTTTGTTTTTATTGTTACGCGCCAAACACAGCCAGCGGAGAGACATGGCAAGTGTCAACCGCTTGGTTGTCTTGTGTTTAGTTTAGTTCGGGGGGGGGGGGGGGCAGAGGGAGGACTGGGTTCATTGAATAAATAACACGGCATATCGGGTGAAAACGTAAGCATCTCGGCGAAATGTATTAGTGTGCTCTGTTTGTATTTTTCTTTCGTCATGGCAGTAATTAAATTCTGACATTCTGAAAAGGCACATTTTTCATAATCCAAATTCCTATGTAAAATAAACAAATTTTTAGCTCCCCCTTATTTTCAGATAATATTTCTTGGTGTTGCCTTTGTATGACTGGAATAATTTAGACACCAACTAACAATTCAATTGTAAACAAATAAACCGGCATTGGTAAAATGTTAAATCTTTTGCCATGGCTGTTTATTTTTATAGATATTTCACTTTTATTTTGTTTAAAACAATATAATTAATAAGTAAAGCTATTAAGCTTACTTGAAGAATGCTTTCCCACGACAATAACTCCGTTCGTTCCTGCAGCACAGCACAGCGCACTTCATTACGGTTTTTTTAAGACTCCGGAGTCTCTATTACATAAATAATCGTTTACAAAAGAAATATTGCGCACTTATTTCACACTACTATTCATAAAAATCACGTTTAATTAATTATTTTTCACAATATCGCGAATTGAAATCCGAAACTTATTTTCAAATAATATGAAATGTCAGAATGTTGAACTGACGAAAAATCATTGAATAAGGAAACGGCATATCGGGTGAAAACCTAAGCCACTCGGCGAAATGTATTAGTGTGCTGTGTTTGTATTCGTTTCGTCATGGCAGTAGTGAAACCGTGAAATTTTGAAGGGGGACATTTTTTATAATCCAAATTGCTATGTAAAATATACAAATTTTTGGCACCCCCTTATCTTCAGATAATATTCCTTGGCGTTGCCTATGATAATTTAAGTGACTTGTTAAGCAGAACTTTCAAATAAGTGACCAGCCCTCTTGTCGTTTCTCGCCCCGCTCCATGGAATTGACTGTCATTGAATTGCCTACTCACGTACACTGTATTCGCACGAAACCCCGCTTCCTTATTAGTTATTTATTCAATGCGAAAAATAGGCACTAAGCCCTATTGTCATTTCTCCCCCCCCCCGACCCGTGGTCGCACTGTCACTGAAATGCTTAAACACGTACACGTATTCGCACGATACCCGCTTCCTTATTAGTTATTTATTCAATGACTGGATTATTTATTTGGTGTCAGTTCGACAATTATGAAATTTCTAAATTTAATTGAATATATGAAAAATATTCCGGTGTTTTTTAGTGTTTTTTTCTTAAAGAAGTGATGAAAAGCGATTTAGATATACTTAATAAGAGTGAGAAACTGTAGTGCAGTATCTGTGCAATTGATTTTATATAATCGAGACTCCGGAGCCTTGAATTATGGTGAAGAAGCATGCTCGTACTGTGTTGTAGATACAATCAGAGTTATTGACATAGGAAATCATTTTCCTGGCAAGTTTAATTATTTCAATAATAAATTATAGTATTCCAAATAAAATAGAAGTGAAATAGTTATGAAAATAAACAGCCGTGAAAAAAAAATAACATTTTCCAATATCGGAGTATATATGTTTACAATTGAATTGTAATTGTTAGTTGACGGAAGGTATAGGCTTATTTATATGATGTCAGCCATACAAAGATAAATTGGGCACTAGGAAAATTTTTAAAAGTTATAAAATAATGAATTGAAAAAGTTTGCGATATAATGGTATCTCTTCTATTGAATTTCTTCAATGCTTAGTGATATATTATGTGCCCGGTTTGAAAATATCGTAGCTTACTACCTTCATGACTAAAACGAGCGCATCGATGCAATTCTACTCAATGAAGAAAAATGCTTAAGTTTTCTTCCTCATAGCCTATCCTTTTTGCTATATAATCTAAGGTTTAGTTGCGATGGATCTTGTCTCAGAAGTGCAAAGTATTCCCATTAATAACCACGTTCCACCATTAGGAGACGAAATATCGTGAAATGTATAGAAACAGAGAACACAATACTCTCTCTCTGTCTTTCCTATAAAAATGTATATACATTATTCACAAAATTACGTCACAGCACATCAGCTGCAATGTGTCAACATTTTAATGGGAACACTTTGTATTCTATATAACTAGACGGGAGTGTAGCGCGTATTTTGTGTGCGAGAGTTTTATAATAAAAACCGGCCAAGTGCAAGTCGGACTCGCACACACGAAGTGTTCCGTACCATCGTAGAAAATTTAACACTATGTATACGCCAAAAAACAAGTTTCTTGTATGCGTCCCCCTTTAATTTTTAATTTAATTTTATTTTTATTATTTGTTGTTATAGCGGCAATAGATATACACACTCTGTACAAATTTCGACTGTCTGCCTATTACGGTTCAGAGATACAGCCCGGTGGCTGACGGACGGACATCGGAGGCTTAGTAATAGGGTTCTCGTTTTTACCCTTTTCACATAAATGGGCATCCGATAATCCACTGGAACTGCATCAGAAACCACTACACTCACTTAAGGTTGTCGTTTGGGCTGTCATATAAGTCAAAGAGTTATTGGCCCAAATTTTTCGGGGATTAGCTCTGACGCGCTCAGACCATTAATTCCGATCGATATTGCAATATTATTCGGACTTTTTTAGTTCCAGAAATGCAAAGTCGGATTGGCTATAACCGAAACATATTTTTCTAGCAAGATGTCACCCTACCGAGTTACAGGGTGATTAGTAAAATATGCTCTTTTTTCAGCAAACACCCTATATTTTGAAAAGGTCGGGGTATATGGTCTATTTAAAGACGACATTATATGCAGAACCTTAAGGTCTTTCGTATGAATTGTTTCCGTAGCCTCCGTCCGTCCCTCCGTCTGTCTGTCAGTGAGCGGTATCTCATGAACCGTAATAGGTAGTAGACAGTTGAAATTTAAGGGGGTCCCCATACAATAACCTTCTGTTTTTGCTCTATCTAAAATGTACATATAGTGTTAAATCTTGTACGATGGAACGGAACCCTTTGTGTGCGAGTCCGACTCGCACTAGGCCAGTTTTATTATTTTGGATAATAACTGAGAAGAATCTATACATGCAAAATTAAAAAAAAAAAAAAATAACGTTTCGTCGAGATAGGAACGACATGCTTCTAAGAATATCATGGAGTATCTAGCTAATTTGTCGCCATAATTTTCAATGAGCCTGTGAATTTAAAATGCAAGTACCTAGTGAATCTACGTTGGACACTCTCGATTTAATTTTTGTATGTCGTATATAAAGGATTCCAGATTGGGGAAATATGTTATAATACCCTAGGTAGGTAGTATACATAGTTTTATGGGAAGAGAGCTGTTTAAATGGTCTAGTGCAATTTAAGACAAACCCCAGAGTTTTAAAAGCTTAATTGGTGATACGGTTAATGTGTGAGTCAAACAGAAAGTTGTTGTCAAATTGTACTCCCAAGTCATTAATTTCCCAGACGCGGTTGATAGGGACAGTTCCAGCTTATATTCCCAGATGCGGTTTGCTTTCTTGTGAAAGAAATACATTTGCATTTGTCCACGTTTAAGGATTATTGATTTTTTCTATAGCAAGAGACCAGCTTCTGATTGCAGTATTTTTTTATATATATACTGGCGGTTTTAAGATATTTCATTTTATTTCTTGTGCTCGTGCTCGTTTAAATTTTTATTTCGAAAACTTTTATGGATGAACTGAATTGTCTATCGCTTAATATCAGCAAGTGCATACTACTTTATCGTTTTTTATCTTGGTGAAACTTCGAGCAATCCTCTTGTATTGCTTCCTTATTTAGGCTCAAACTAATCAAATTGGGATCTTTAAAACTTAAGACACAACTACTGATTGATTTTTGACTGTAATCAAGATACTCGTACTATTGAGAGATTAAAGTTCAAGGGTATTCAAATAGCAATCTATAATGGGAAATTGGTATGAGTGGTTAGGTTAATAAACAAATTCATCAGGGATTTGTAAAATTATGATAAAAATGCCGACTAGAAAAAGAGAAACACAAACAATTCTATATGAAGCATCCCAATCTTTTTTCTTTTCGAAGAGTGAAATTTAAATTAAAGCTGGCATTCATACCTGTGTATAAGAAGTTCAGATAATAATAAATGACAGCCATCATCCGTAGTGTAAAAAAATAAAAAAAAAAACTAACTTTCCCTTTATACAAACATATTGTATTTTTACTGAATCAAAATCAATTTGGATTCCCATGATTTTTTGCAAAAAGGAGTTTTTTTCTAATCTGATCACTAGAGTTCACAGGGGCACCCGCAAGATGGTATCTTATCACCTCTTTTATGGGTGCTCATCATGGACGATCTCTTGCAAATACTCAGCCGGATGGGATAAAAAGCAGTATGTTACGCAGATGACTTGACGATCTTAGTCACCGGGAGTTACGAATCCGAATTCTGTGAACTGGTGTAAAACGCGATCCGACTAGTCATGAACTGAGCTACGGACTGCGGACTGAGCATCAATTCACGGAAAACTGACTTATGCCCCTTTTACCATGAAAAGGAATATTCCCAGCTTAATCCTGCGCTCGATTGGCTCCACGTGCTTGAAACTAAAGGACAGAGTAAAATACCTAGTTATTATACTAGACAAAAAGCTAAACTGGAAATCACATCTCGAAGACAGAGCGAACAAGGCTCTTAGAGTCTTCGCAAAGTGACGTGGAGCGGTAGGGAAGAAGTGGGGACTCAAACCGCAGATGATTCTATGGAAATACACTAGCGTCATCCGAGGCATGTTAACCTACGGCTCTGTGATATGGTGGAAAGCAATGCACTTCGCCAATCATCGAAAGATATTGGAGAAGATTTAGAGACTGTGCCTCCTTAGCACAAGCGGCGCTTTTAAGTCAACTAGTGCCCGGGCTCTGGAGGTTATCTTCAACATACACCCGGTGCAAATACATATTAAGCAGGGGGCGTCGACTGCATCTTAATCTTGGCTGGCTTTACATGGGGACAAGAGTTCCACATGAATTCATTTATGAATTCGTGCAGTCTATCGCACCTAGCATCGACCGAGACCACCTCTTCGAGACTATGTTTAAAAGCAATTTTGAATCTAGAATTCCATCCAAGGCAGAATGGGAATCACATTCTGTGCTTCAACCATTGACATACCCTATTATAATCTACACTGATGGCTCCAAGTCCGATGAAAATACTGGAGCAGGAGTTTTCTGCGTGCGAGGAGCTTCAGATTGAAATCAGCATGCACCTCGTAAACCATATTACGGGTTTCCAAGCAGTAATCAAGGCGGGAAGGCATCTCCTTAACTCAGACACTGAGAAGCCAAGCGGCTGTCAAGGCTTTGTCTAAACCCTTTACAATCTCCAACCTAGTAATGGAATGTAAAACCACCCTGAACTCCCTCTCTCGGAATAATAGGGTAATTGTGCATTGGGTGCCAGGACACAGCAACATTAGCGGGAATGAAAGGGCGGACGAGCTTGCTAGTCTTGGTGCTGCCTCGGAGGAACCTACCTCCATAGTCGGATTGCACCAAAACACCTTGTGGCAATGATTTCAAAATGGGCTAACCGCCAACACAGTCGCCTTTGGTTAGAAGACTCCGTGGGTAGAACAACAAAGGAACTGTGTGGTAAACCCAACCCAAACCAAACTAATACGCTCCTAGGACTTAACAAGCCAACCCTGAGAGCTCTAGTGTCTATTCTCACTGTGCACTTTTCTCTCAGGGGTCACCTTCACAAAATGAGACTTGTTGATGATCGAACATGCAGGCTTTGTAGAGAGGAATCCGAAACGGTGACTCACTTTCTTTGTCACTGCCCGTCACTCTCAGGAATACGATACAGACTCCTTGGCTCATACCTCCTGGACGAGTTGCACGATGCCGGCAAGGAGGGTTGGCGCCAATACTTAAATTTATAAGGGCATCCGGTTTGGACCTATGAGCGACTGGTCTTGGGTTTGGAGGGTGAACAATAAGCCTTGAATTGGCCTACGTTCGGGGAACCCTCGGGATCCCAAACCTCGTTTTCAATTAATCAATCTGAGTCTAGAATTCAGTAATGATTTGAGGATTACTGTTTCATTTTGGGTCTGTATATTTCTATCTTTGAAGCATGGACAATAGACAATAAATAGATTTGTCAACAAAATAATGTCAGCATTCATACGGCCAGAAGAATTCAAAACTATGCTGTAGAGTCTAGACTCTTATACTTTTTGAATTATTATGACGGATGAGACTGCGCTATTCAAGTTGTGCGCTTATTCAGCATATTACTTAAAAGAATTTTGAAAACTTTGAAAATTATCCATTTTTGGGGTAGAGAGTAAGAACTGAAAGTATCCGGAATAATTTGTATCCGATTCCTCAAATCCGGATCGGGATCCGAGCTACCTGGGTTTCAGACTAAGTATAAAAGCACTGTTTCATTGGGAAAATATAAATTTCATGACATTTCCATTTTTTCAATGAAATAATGCAAGACATTTTGAAGCCTTTTTACTTACTTACTAGTCTGGATCCGGATCCGGATAATACAGATCCAGATCCGGTTTTCAGGAATCGGATTATTTACATAACCGGGTATCCAGATATTAGCAAATCCACATTCAATTTTCAGCTCTAGTAGACAGCTGTAATGTGTTAAAGTTTAATTATGCATTGGTATAACATAAAAAAAAAATCTATATACATTAAATACAATGATCACACGTTGAAACCGCACATAATATAGCTCTATAGCTCTACTTTTCCTATTCTTTTCTTCTTCTCTGCAAAGGAATACTAGTTAGTTGTTATTTTATAGTACATATGGATAATTTTTTTTTATTTAATATGATACTTGAATTGTAATGCCTACTTAATTACGTTTTTTGTTTGTTTTTTGTTTATTTTTTTAAATTTGGTGTATGTGATTGTGATTCCAGCACCACTACAATTGTTGTACTCAATAAGATTTCAATCTTGTGTACGTTACAGAAATCAAGTTTATTCTTATTCTTGTAAAGTTGTTTTAGATTTATGGCAGTTAGCTGAGATGAGGGCTAATCAAGTTTCATGCACTGTATATACAAATAATTCTTATCATTAAATTATTGTGCCGTTATATTATGGTGGGTTTTCTTATAAAAAAAAAAAAATAAATGAAATGTAAATTTATTGTTTGTGTATCTTCTTAAATCCATAAAAATGAAAAATAGTGAGCAGTCGCCTAGAAACACGTTAAACAAAAATTTTTGCACATAAGATTTCGGCACGAGTACCCAAAATGTCGAGATCCAGATATATTTATATTTATGTACTATTACGAAATCGTTTCGATTATTCAGGTAAGCTTCATCAAAATTCACAAAGTTTGTGGGTTAAGAAACATCCGTCAGATAGGCTTAGAAACCTCAAGTTTCTTTGATATAGAAATATATGGTACAAACGCATTAAAATTCCAAATTTAATTCATTCCGAAATTCTCTTGTTGACTATATGTTGTGATTGCTCAAGTTATACTGGAGTATCGCTGAAACAACAACAGTAGCAGCAGCAGCATCATCACCATAAGTAATTTTCGTTCATTCTTCCAGCTTAAATTTCATTTTCACATCAGCACTAACAAAAAGAACACCAATATGTAGCCAAGTTAAGAAATTATCTTCCGTGGTCTTGAAATTTAACTCTTATCGTTTACTATCAAGCAGAGCGTCCCTCCAACTTCTTTAGTTATTTTGTTTTCTTGATTTCTTGAGTTCGGTTATGGTCGCGCGTATCGGACAACCATACATACATACATATATATAGCGTCGAAGAATACTGTATCTGTCCATGAAAGAGTAAAACAAATTTTATTTTGTTGGGTGTTATCATATCATCGTCACCGCGGCTCATTTATTTATTTCAGTAGATTCCGAAGGGGCAGGATGAATACATTCAGAGGGAATATTTGCGGATTGAGAATTTCTGATTTTGTAAAGAGTCTCAGCCGTCAATCGAGTGTGACTCGGAGTTCTAGTGAAGTTTTTTCGTTTGAAGATATTCCAGCAGCAGGCAGTTTGCCGATTTTTGGAACAACTTTGTTTCTTATAGCAGCCGGATCAGCTCCACAGTATGTTACGACATATATTTTGTTATTAATTTGATTTATTTATTAAGGGTTCTCTTTTTATTCGCACATTATACAGCTTAATTAATTGTTCAATTTTTCTGTTGATATCATTTTTATTACTGAAAACTCATTACAATAATGTATTTGTCTATTATTAGACACTCCAAGTGAGATTTTCCTTATTTATATTTATGAGAGAAAAATCAGTGTAAATTGTTACTTTTTCTTAAAAAAAAACAAAAATTTGAGATACCTAATTAGCAGAAATTATTTTGCATTTTCACAAGAAAAATCAACAATCGTCTTCAAAAAAAAAATCTAAAAATGGAAAAATAAGTTTTTTGTATAAATTTAAAATTTTCGAATTTAGCCCCACTATTAATAATCTCTAATTAATACATAATATGTATCTATACCAACTGCGCCAAAATTAATAACTACAGTCCAATCTCATTATTTGAGAGATAGCCGGGGCTTTACGGGAACATATTTCGCTATTGGGGAACACGGATGCTTCATCATTTTTCGTATGTGATTATGCCAAAACATTAATTTATTATAAGCGTTAGTTATAATATTAGTGTGCTTGCAAATAGTCGTATTTAAAAATTAAATTACCTTTATATATATATATATATATATATATATAATATATACATAAAAATCTCTTTTTATAGCTTTTTTAGAAAATAGTTCCAACTTTTTTTATTTTAATTTTTTACTAATTTACAATTTTGAAATAACGCTAAGCCCTAAAAATACATATGTATTTGAAAAGAGTTCGTAATGAATGCCTGCTGAGAAAAAAAAATTAAGAAAATAGTTGCGGGGGGATTTCTGTTACGAAGCTTTTCGATCAAAAAACCAAAACTTAACTTTTACTTTTATACTCTAGATGAAATCTCATCATATATTATACATACTAAGTTTGTTTATATGTTTGTAACACATAGAAACAAAAAAAAATATATACAATTGCATAAAATCATGAAATATTTCAGTTTTTGCATTTTCATCTATCTGTCCGTGTCTCTCTGACCGCATGATAACTTGCGAACGCAATAACCTAGTAAGTTGAAATTTTGTGCGTAGTGATTTTATGAAAAACTACGGTCAAGTTGATAAATTTGTGAAATTAAGTAGTTCTTTTGCAAAGTTGCCATACAAAAATTTTCAGAGTTTTCCTATGAAATTGGTTATGTACAATCGTTCTAAAAATAAATTCCAAAAATTTCTTTAATAATCTAACTTGCATATTTTCAAAATAAGAAATAATGTTGCTAAAGCAAAATGGATTGAACACCCACGCATAATATTAAAAGTAATTTTGATTTTTGCAAGTTCGTCTGTTTGTCCTCTCGATAACTCGAAAACGCGTTTACTCACTGCCTGAGAGTGCGTCGACATAGAGAGCTGAAATTTCGTATACGGCATTTTCATGAAAATAGTAAATACAATTTCAAACAAGTAAAAAAGCTAGAATTGGTCTAAGACCAATTCTTATGATACCCTTATGAAATTTCGTATTGTCACCCTTCTGTGCAAGTTTGATTTTTGAAATGGATTTTAGCATACATATATTTCTAGAACGGTTTGTCGGCCAGAAAAAATGATTATAATCAATTTTATAGGATTTCGTATTCTGAAGAAGTTTTTAGTACAATAATAATGGACTGATCGTTTTCACAGTATACGTAAAAATCCTAAATTTTTATATGGCAACACCAAGAACGAGTTACCCGATTTAGTCCATTTTTGAAATTTCATTTGCTAGTACAATGAAAACACCATGTACCAAATTTCAGCCCTCTACATCGACGCGTTCTCAGACAGTGTCCAAATATATAGTGGAAAACGAAATTTTTGTATGGCAACCCCACGAAAGAGTTGCCCGATTTGTCTCATTTTCGAACTTAATTTTACTTTTTTTTTTAAAGTCCGTGTACAAAGTTTCAGATCTCTAAGTATACGCGTTCTCGAGTTATTGTGCGCACTGACGGACAGACAGACGGACCCACATGCAAAAATCAAAATTACTTTTAATACTATGCGTGGGTCTCCAATCCATTTTGCTCTACCATCATTATTTCGAGGTGTTACAAACGGAATGACAAACTTAGTATACCCTATAGATTTCATCTAGGGTATAAAAACGGACTAAATCAGATAACCCGTTCATGGTGTTGTCATACAAAAATTGAATTTTTTTACGTATACTGTGAAAACGATTAGTCTTAGACATTTTTAATGTAGTGAAAATTTCTTTAGAATATAAAATTCTATGAAATTGGTTATAATAGCTTTTACTGTCCAACGCAATAGATGCGAAAAATCACTTTAATAATCAAACTTGCACCTAGGATATCGTAAGAATTGGTCTCAGATTAATTCTTCTTTTTTCCATGTTTTAGTTTATAATTAAGATTACAATTTTAAACTCAAACTTATGCAAATGAATATGAAAGTCTAATGCTCTCGGAAGTAGTAATTATTTATTTTTGTATTACTATTCAGTATTATTTATTTATTAATTAAATTATATTTATATTATTTTATATATATTTATCATACGCTTTGGATCATAAAATTTTATTACACTTAATCTAAATGATTTAAAAAAACAAATTACTTCTTACAGATTGCATAAATATATAGATAAAAGGCATAAACAACTTGGTCCCATATTCCGAGAGAAATTAGGATCAGTAAACGCTGTGTTTATAGCTTCCCCCAATTTAATGAGATCAGTATTTCTTTACGAAGGTCAATATCCAACTCATCCTCTTCCTGAAGCTTGGATTCTTTACAACGAAAAGAAAAAATGCCGCCGTGGATTATTTTTCATGTACACATTTTATACGCATTGCCCTAATCAGAAAAAGATAATATAAAATTTTAATAGGAATGGAGAAGAGTGGTTACACAATAGAAGAATCATGAATCGATTGCTCTTAACTGGAAACTGTAATTGGATGAACAGCCTTATCGAGAGGAGTACACAGAAATTTATTACGCAGTGGACCCAAATCACAAGTCAAAAGAAATATGAATTCATTGAAATATCTGATTTAGAGAATCAATTGTATCGTTGGTCCATTGATGGTATTGCTTCAGCCATTAAATATTTGTAAAGCTGATAATACTTTTTTTTCTTGTCTACTAATGCAGTTATTACGGGATTAATGTTTGGACAACAATTTGAAAACGCTTCACGTGAATTAGAAGAAACAATTGAAATATTTTCACAAAAGGTTCACAGGATTTTCGAAAGCAGTTCTAAATTAATGAATTTTCCACCAAAAATTGCGGAATCTCTAAAACTTAAGAGATGGACGCATTTTGAGGAAAACGTTGATGAGGTCTTACAATTAGGCAACAAAATCATTGATATGTCGCTTGCTGAAATTGCAGTAGCAGATGGACTTTATACTATGATGAAACAAAATAATATGCACACGGATGATATCAGAAGAATTTTTGTTGATCTAATTATTGCTGCTGGGGACACAGTAAGTATAGAAATTCATTGTTTTTGAATAAAACATTTGAATAGTAGTTATCTTCAGTATTCACATTAATATTTACGTCACCCACGCAGTGCTTTAGGATGCTTTCACGTCTCGATTCGCAAATGGCTTTTCACATTATTCTTGAAAAAGGGACAGTGTCTTGTCAGATGGCGGGACCCAATCTTAGAATGTTACAATGAATCATTGTAAAATCTTGTAATTTTTGCGGGGCTTTTTCTTCGTTCCTCCTCTTCTCCCTATTACATCAACGATGTCACTACAGCTCCAGCATGGGATATAATATGTATACTGTAAAGTTACAGAACTAAGCAGCTGCACCTAACATCAATTTCCGTGACATTATTATCACACTCAATGAGAAGATAGCTAGGATATCTCAGTAATGTTTGACTAAAGATCACTTTAAACCAATCTAAGATATAAGACCTATTCTGTACATCATCCTCTCACATTCTTATTAACTCTGTATCTTCTTTTATTCTGCGGAATTAAGTTCTCAGAACTCATTCAATACTGTGATCGTTAAACTTCAACGTACACCCGAAGCATGTATATAGTGCTAGGAGATATACCATTATTACATAATGATGGATCATGCTAGCATGAAATGGCTGATAGCTCAAAAAGACCCCAGCGGTAGTGGCGTCGTGCTAATGTTATTACTCAATGTTTTATGATTTGATTTAATAAAACTGCTAGGACTCAAAGAATTTTTAACTAACCTCCATCTAGCAATTAAATTCTAAAGAGAACGCTATAGCAATTCACTTAGATTCTACAAAACTTTCTAATTTTTCGTTATCTTTTACCTACTAATACAGTGGTGTTACCTGAATCATTAATTACAATTTTAAATCAAAACATAATGCTAGTTAATAGATATTAAAATTTGTTTTAATATCAAATTAATTCCAACGTTAAATTGCCATTACTTCGTCTTACCATTGCATGAACGAATACATGAGATATTTCAGTTATTCCAAAGTAAATTTGAACAAATATAAATTATAAAATAAACACAAACTTCTAATTGATCTCACTTTTACACTTATTACGAAAATAATAAAGAATTATACTATACTTAAAAAATACTGATACGCACCGAAGCAGTAAAAACACACATGAGTTAACTAATTCTACTGTACTGATACTGGACCGACCGAAGTGATAAATATTTTGACATTATTTAATTGGAAATTAAAGATCTTCTTCTTCTAACAGTGAATGGATGGCTTAGCGCTCGCAGCACGCCAACCAAGTAAAAAGAAATGTTTACTCCGTAAAGGAGCGTTCAGATATAAAAGTCTTATACTAGGACTAGCTATATATGAGCCGTTTATCTTGAAAGTGGAAGTCCATTTGGGTATAGTATTCCTATTTTCTTCAGAATTCTTTAGTAAACATTTTTGGTTAATAAATTTACACTATCTTTAATTTCAAAACACACAAAAGTTCACTGTTAGATCCTATAAATATTTTTTTTAAGTGAATTTAAGCTAAAATATTTCAATATTTCGTTGTAAGAAAAATAGATTTGCACCATTTTCAAAATAAACGGCTCATATCAACAATTATTTATTATTTCAGAAGAAATTTCGAACTGTACTTCTACATTAGGAATTATTTTAAAAAAGTAAAAATAAATGCAGGAAATATAAATTTTTACTGTCTTATAATATAATTTTACTTGCCAATATTAAGTCTCGCACTCCACTAAACAGTTCAAGGAGCTTGCATTGGTGCATCTCATGGACCGTTAGCGCTCCAATATAATATTCACATCCTATTCTTTACTCTTACGTTCTATAGTTTCCTTTATGTTCAGCATCTAGGTTTAATTCTATAATTCATTTACTAAATTTTATTAAGGTATCTGCATTTTGTTGCTTTTAGTCTTTAAAGTTTGTCCTTAAGTATAGTCCTTATTTTTTTTTCTCTCTCATTTTACTGGTTAAGGCAACCCGTAAAACCCAAAATACATTTTTTTTTAGTTCCGACTTGGATATACAGACCGTTACCTATGTTCACCACTTAGTCCGTTCGTGTTTCAACACTTCATTCTTCATATACCTCTGCTGCCATTGCTTATAATCTCTCGTTATCTCCTAGTTACCCTCTGCACTTAACCGGTTTCCCAAGAAGCTCCTTTTCAGCAGTTAACTTGCTCCAGTCACTAATCTCATCTATCTTTACTGATTTGATTCATTTCACTACTCGTGTAGACCTGAGTTCCCAAGCAATACTCAAATTTATCAAACTCTTATTAATAAGTCTGTAATTAGTTTTATTTTATTCTTATCGCATTCAATACTTATAGCTAATCTTCGTTTTGTTATGCTTTATTACTTACAAAAAAAAAAAAAAAAAAAAATGCCTTTGTATCGATACTTATCATCATACTTTCTCTAGCACTTTGCAGGTTACTCTTAGTAGTAAGGTACGTTTTAGTTCTATCTAGTTACTATTTTGGTAGTTTAAGCACTTGTGTTAATTTAAGATCTTCAAGTCGTTTCTCCAACTTCACTATTATCAATTTATTTCCAACTATTACTCAAAGTAATTAAACTCCTATCAATAAGTCTGTGATTAGCCTTACTTCATTCTTAACACATTCCATGTTTTCTAGCCGTAACGCTCGACTTTATAATCTATAAAGTAATACTACTACATGTAATGTTATCATACTTTCCGTAATTACGCTATGTTGCATCATTATTTTACTTTCTCTAATCTCATTTTACTTTACATTACTTTAAGTCCTCTAATGTTTAAGCGCCTCGTTATTACTCTAATTGCTTAGATAGTTCCACTGTAATGAGTTTGTTCGTTTCACCTTTGTTAGTTTTTTAAAGCTGTTATCTATTTTCAACTCGTTGTACCTAACATTGTAACGTAGCGTAAGCTGAGGTTCCTTAATAAATACTACTCTATTCTATTCTATATTCGTGTCCGCTGGGTTTAAAAGTTTGTATTCGTTGTAATTTTCTGGTAACCAAACAGGATGTAAAGTAGAATAAAAAAAAACCAAGAATACCTACCTACCTACCTTACTGATCTAACCAAAGTCCACGTGAGATGGGATTAAAACAAACCGCAAGCAAACATTTAGATAAGGTATTTCCTAAACGGAAACGACTAGCAATATTGTATAAAACTTTTTTGTTCTATGAACTATTAAATCCTGTTTTTTTTTTTCGTAAAAAAAAAATAAAATGTCGAAAAATTTAATATCTCCTTAAGTACTGTAGGTGTATGTGTAGAGAAAAGTTCTACCTCCCTATATTGCTAATTATCTAATCTTAATTCTTAGTTGCTATGTTACTTATTCCAACTCTTATCTTGTACTATTTTAATACTTACTTTACCGTAATAATGTACTTACTATTTTAATATCTCAATCGCCGTACCAAATATTTATGTACGTGACACCTTTGTAGAAAATTAAGTATTTATACGTGACATAAATTTTTAAATTAAGAGCAATAGAACTAAAATTTGAGTAAATATTGAGTATACATGCGATCATTAATTATATTTACTTTCAGACAGCATTTTCAACACAATGGGCATTATATATTTTATCTTCGAATATGAATATTCAAAATAAAGTACGTTCTGAGGTTAATACGTTTCCATCAGATCATGAAATTCCATATATTCGTGGACTTATACGGGAAACGTTGAGGCTTTATCCAGTTGCACCATTTATTGGACGATTTCTAGCTTGTGACGCTATACTAGGAAATTACAAAATCAATAAAAATGTAAGAGAATAAGTATACAGGATGTTTGAGAAGGAGATTTAAATAATTCATAGGATGCTAGCTGGCGTTAAGAAACAACAAAAACCTTCGACTTCAAATAACATTATATGATATTCTGTACCCAAAATTCAACTCTATTTCTGCATTTTGCACATTTTTCAAGCATATTCTGCGAAAATGGTTTGAAAAATTCATTCACATAAAGAAAATTTTCTATCTTTAAACATTTTTCGCTTCATTTAGATAAAGAAGTGATTCAAAAAGGGTTATATTTTGGATAGTGTTACGGATCATATTACTATAAAAGTATACTACATACATACATTATTCTTCTTTAAGAACTGATAAAAAAATTTCATGGGGATTTTCAGAGCTACGAGCGATTAAATGTTTTGTTGCCGGCATCCTTTAAATTTAACAGACAAAATGGCTAAGATTTTCTAATTTGAAACTCAGCAGTGAAGAAATGGCGGAAGGAAAGTGGTAGACGACTTTATTTAATTAAAATATTTTTAAAGCTAAAACAAATATATTTATGATTTTCTTCTTTACAAGATGTGTTCAAAATCACGATATTTCTAATTAAATTGTAAAACTATCTTGCTAAAAAATTTCAAACCTATTATTTCTTATTAACAAGTTTGCAAAATATACATAGATTTTAGTAATGCCTACGACAAATTTTCTTACTGTATAAAATGAAGGATCAACTATGTGACTTTTCATTTGATTTTTACTTTACTCTCGGATCCAGTTTCTGTAACTGGAAAGCGAAAATTAATTTTCTTTTTCTTGATTACAAAAACCGCCGCGTTTTCCCTCGAGTATTCGCCAATTGCTGGTCATGCTGGTCAAAATTCCTCTAACCTAGCAGCAATTCGTTGTTTCTTATATTTTTATAGGATCTTAGCTTTTTGTCAATATGAGCAAATATTTCTATTTTATGACATTTTCAATTCGGAATCCCTTCCTCATAAATTGTTTTTGCTTCACCATATCTTCTTAATCCATTCTCATATAGCTTGCCATATACATGGTATTTTCTCAATCTCCAAAATTAAACGTTTTGCATAAACCATTTTATAATACCAGAAGAAAAACTTTCGTTTACTTTCTTAACTGTAAATATCGTATACGCACTCCAATGCTATTTCACTACTTTTGTACTACTGAACTGCACTAAATTTCAACAAACCTTCTGAGAAAATCCTAATCGGATTTCGTGCCATATTGCGCTCAATGAGTCTTACATTGCATTCGGTAGCAAACCATTATCAAACCGTGGCCAGTCATGGTTACTTTCAGGTTTTGAAACCGATTCAGCACGAAAAAAAAAAACATCCTACAAAAATTTAATCGTATGTCGCTATCCTAAGATCAGTTCTTATGACCAATATTTGTTCAGATCGAATGAGCGCAAGAGTTAGCTTGATATAGTTTTTTTTTTATTGTAGAGAATACAAAAAGTTCTAAAGGACTCAAACCAGTAAAAAAATTGCAAAAAAGAACTTATCTCTGAATTTAACATTGGATTTTTTTTTTAAATCCAGAGAGTGATTTTATTGAAATAAGACAGCTAGCGGAAAGTTATGCCGAATTCAAAAGTTAATGTAACTAGAATCATAGAGAAAACTGTATGTTGAGAATTTTGTCACAGAGCTTTTGCTCAAATGCCCCTAATCTACTTCTAATAGCAGATGGCTAGTCTGAAAGCAACACATCCAGAGCTCGTTCGATGGTGTTAAGCGATCAGTATAGTCAGTACACACAATATAATACCATCGGCCGACCTCCATCGAACTTCATAAAGTCGGCTTCGCTCAAATGTATGCACGCACACTGTGTGACATGCATACGAGCCGAGCAGAGTAAAGTGGCAATATCATCATAGTCAATTCAAAAGCTCTTTTAAAATCGAGGGAATATTGCTGCCATATATTTTTCAACTCAGTTATTGCTTCTCTATGCTAGAATTAAACAAACATAAGACTTCTGACATTTTTCATCGCCTATAGCTCTGAAACTAGGCATATGTACCTGGAAAGGTGGCCAAGCAATTTTTTTTATCAGTTCATAAGATCCAAAACTCTTAAAAGTTTAAGTAAAATAAAATTTTTTTTTTTCAGACACTTGTTCTTTTATCACTGTACACATCTGGACGAGATGAAAATAATTTTCCCAATCCACTAGCAGTGAAACCAGATCGATGGCTACGGAATGAAAATCGTGAACTCGGTAATGTTCTTCAAGCACATGGAACTTTACCATTCGCAATTGGAAGCCGTTCGTGCATTGGGCGAAAAATTGCTTTAGCACAAATGCATTCGTTAATAAGAGCAGTAAACAGAATGTCTCCTGTTTATTACACAGTTAAATTAAAAACGTTCATTTTCAGGTTGTACAAAAGTTTGAATTGAAGTGCTTAAACGAAGATAATGTGGATATAATACTTCGTCTAGTTGCAGTGCCGAATCATAAAATAAGGCTTTCAATTAAACAGCGAAACATTTTGTAAAAATTTAAAAAACAAACTGTTTATTTCATTCATGTTAGTAATGCTCGTAATAATAAATATATACAAGTTACAGCAATTAGTAACAACAGTCCAAAGCTTGGCACTTGCCACATTATCTGCCCAACAATTAAAGATATTCCTATTAGCATTAGAGTTCGGTATGACGCCATTATTCTAAGACATATTCTAGGTTGGAGGAGTTCTTCACATAGTTCACTGTAACCTAAAAAGCGTTCAGAAATGAAATTATTATAAAATATATTTAGAAAGGTTTTGTTTACCTTTTGTTTTATCAAACCATTGAACAGTTATTGGCGGACTTAGAATTTGCCGTGACAGTTTACCCCAAATATCAGGCCTACACCAGAATTGTCTCATTTCATCGGAAAACTACAAATATTTCAGAATTAAAAAAAAAAAACATAAATTAAAAGAGAGTTAAAAAAAAATCTTTCTTTACCATTTCATTTAACTTGCATGCAACTTGATGTAAAAATCGCACCAAAAACCTACATTCATGATTTTGAATAGGATAAAGTGCCGGATCCATGCTTGGTTGGATGTTGTAAATTGCATTTCTCATCTAATAAAATATAATTAATGCAAACATATGTAAAAAGAAAAGAAAAACAAGTTTTTTAAGCCATTTCAAGGTGTACCAAATAGATTAAGGACAATGGATAAATTTTAGGTAAGAGATTCATCAGGACTCTGATCCTTCTGAAGAAAAAAGGATAATTACTTGGGAAGGTGTTCAATTATTTATGTATAAACTACCTGAATTGGTGAAATTTTTGCTATATCAAAATTATCACTGTCATCAGAGCAAGAGAAATTTACTTGAGAATAATTAATTTCTCGCGGTTCTATTTGTTCCATAGAAATATCAGGTAGATCAATCTAAAAACCATAACCATATCAATAGATGTTAAATGTATATAGCTCCAGTTTAACGTTCATACCTCAAACATATTAGATAAAACATGAGCACAAATATCCAAGATATCCGGTATTTTTCGAATTTCTTGCAGTTTCAATTCAATTGGAGAGATGTCATCAAACAGGTTGAAGAAAAGTCGTTTAAAATAATTCAGACCACGATTTTGCTCAGCTATTTCATTGTTTAATGCTTCTATTTCCTGTTGAACATATAATTTTGCTATGCACAAAATTCTTAGAAATTGCTTGACTTCATTGCGTACAGCTTCTCCAAACATTGGAGCATAACCTTCTTCGTGATAAATGCCTTCATGACGAATCGTTTCCCAGTCACACGTTAATCCTTGTCTGTAGGGAAATGATTTTACTTAGCCTTTAGATTTAACACAAATATACAAATTTAATAACTTACCTGTAAATAGCTGTTGATCTTGTACTAACTTGAGGCGAGGATATTGGTGAAAAATTATTTGGACGCCTTTCCTCAGAGTTTATAAGAATTTGTGATAAATTTCCTTGATTGAATACCTAAAGAGATGGGTAAGAGAATTTGTATTCTCATTTTTGGTTTTTTGAATTCCCAACTTATTTTTGATAAAATTTATATTATCCAAGAGATAGTTATATTAGAAAAGTTATGTTACTACAATACTTCTGGCTATATGGGAAAAAACTTGCAAAGTTTTTTATAAGCAAAATCACTCATCGCATAGTATCCTCACGAAATATTTAACGTATCAACGTGCAGGTTTGAGTACATACATAATATGGATCTTGGTAGCTCTTTACCGCCATCAAATGGTTATAAATATAGAGTGGTTTGAGCTTAGCACTAGTAATAATAATTATTTATTATTTTAAAAATACTTTTGTACAAACATTCTACATTTAATATAACTCAATCGGTTTAAACTGAAATTATATATGATGATATGATACTCAGTATGAGAAATATGAGAAAGATGACTCATATGATGAAATGAAAGCTGTGAGGTTTTCGCTTCAGAGTAGATATGATTCTATTGATGGACGACATAAATGTACAAATCCGAGCTCCAACAATATCGGCATTGAAAACGTCGTCATTGACAGTAACGACAACTCATTTATTGAATTGTATAATTTTCGTCAACTAATTATTGGCAGGGCAATCTTTGAATACAGGAAGATACATAGAGAAACATAACAAAACACTGGATGGATGAATGAGGAATTAAATAGATCATATAGTCGCCGTTCATCGATGGAGAAACATTATGAAATTCGTCTTTGTTTTGAACGAAATTGGCTTGAGACATAAAACGTACGGAGGGATTCGAGTTGCCGAAAAATAGATTTAACGTAAACGACTTGCAGGACAGTACCAAACAATTGGTATTTGTGAATAAGTATTACCATAATGCAAAGCTCGGAAACAAATTTAAAACATCATTAGGGTCTTGAAGAATCTTATCACCCTGCGATCCATATACGATTTTACTTCTCAGAGAAGTAAAGTTAAGCCAATATCCGGCGTGTCAAAAAGAAGGCAAATTGCTATCTTTGCAGATAAAGTGGAAATAAAATATCGAAACAACTTTCTAGAAAGCATTTTGTTAAAAAATGCTATAAAAAGCCAGAGTGGAAGATTGCAGACAAGCGATGATGGACCAGAGTAGTAAGTGGAAAGTGCACGTCTGCAATGCTCTAAACAGTACCTATATAGGTTGTTTCGGTATGTGGTGTTAAATCCGAAGGCTATGGTTAGGTCATGCTTAGACAAGAAAAAAAATTGTATGGGTGGGGCGAGAGAAATCCTAACCGTTTCCGAGGTAACGGATATGTTTTTATAGATCACCCTGTAACTTCTGAACGTTACACCCTATGATGATCTAAAATTTATTATAGATAGATAAACTTTTGACCTTTCCAAAGGTCTATAAATAAATTTTTACCCTTCTCTCCACTGTTTTGATACCTCAACAAAGTTAAAACTTCGTATCACACTTTGTACCCAAAATGTAACCCTTTCTACGTGTTTTGAACTTTTTTATTTAGTCTCTTTGTTTAGCTTAACTAGTAACTACCCTTATACATATTTTACTTACCTTCACGATTCGATGAAACATTAAGGCATTTCTGAATGAAGTGAAGTCAATACGCTCAAATCGAGGCAGAATTTGTATAAAAATTTGTGTGTAAATAGGAAGATTTTCCGAAACGAACAATTCATATCTACTATTGATGGGAATATCCGCATTAGACATACTACGAAAATTCAAATTAATACCAAGTGCACAAAAAATATCTAACTTCTTACTTGTAATCCCTGTCGAAAGTATACCGCCACGGTTGTATGTAACTCAACCAAAGTTCCAATACCACTGACATTGAACTATCCAAAGGCCATCTTCCGATGAGACTTTTAAGAAATGGGTAAATCCTTGCTCTCATCATCGGCTGTGATTGTTTTCGTAAAATCGCCATTGAAGTATTATCCAAATCTGATGAATTGCCGAAAGCATGAAGTTGCTTAACTAAGATTCTTACAGAACGAACAAATTCACTGCTGGGCATTTCCTTTAAAATTATTCAATTAAAATGGAATTAACAAAAATACTCGATCAACATTTTGCTTTTACCCTTGATTCATCAACATCAAACCGCAGCCAAGTATCTATAAACAAATATAAAACAGATTCAGTCCTCCAGGCATGAGCTCTAGGTGATTCCGGAGTCCGTACAGTTTGATTTGTGTGTGTAAAATGCGAAACAGGCGAAAGTTTTAAATACTTTAAGGAACGTGTTGGTTGCAGAGGTTGAACAGGCATGGGTTGTGGCGCTTTGACGGTAGAACAAATATTTGTTGGTTGTACAACAGCATCTGGGCTGCTTGGCAAAAACGTACAAACATAATCAGCAGTAAGCCAGAAGTATGCAGTTTTCGATCGTTCATTATGAACCTGCAGAGCAGAAGGATACATACGATGTAGAGGCACAGTTCCGTGGATTGCAAAATTTAATATGAAATAATCAAAAGCATTTAAAGATAATGTTGTCACTGTACGTCTAAATGGATCTATTGTAATTATATCGGCATAAAACATCGAATACTGTCCACTGAGAATCATTTCACGTGTTTTTTGCTAAAATAAATATATTAGTTTGTATAACATAATAGTGAAATAAAACCATTTCCCTACCGGTAGAAGATCGACACTAAATTCAAATTTTATAGCATCGTTAAGCAAACGATAGCATAATCTTAGCATGGGACCTAATGGTATAAAAAATTGATAGAGTATATCGTAAATTTGGGGCGAATTCTCTCTCGTCGTTGTTCTTAATCCCCATCCTAGGCCGCCACTGTTTATTCCGAATATAGAATTAACTAAAGGTGGGAAAACTTCTTGTAACTCACGGATACTGCATCTATCGAAGAGAAGAGTCATTTCTGGACATCTTTCAAAGATTGGAAAATTTAAAAGTTCGAAGATTCGATTCTAAAAAATTACAATGAATATTTACAAATTGCAGATAAATATTGCATTTATAACTTACAACACAATTTTCACTATACAAACTCATTGCTTTTGGCTATAAATGTGTTCAATTTTTGAAAGTAATTTTATGCAGTTGCTGTTAATAATTTAATTATACTTATTTTAAAGTATCATCGAAAAAATTTTGTTTACCTCGAACGAACCAGCCGGGCTTTTTACTAATTTGACGTTTCAAAGAATTGTCAAAACATTTGTAATTTTGTTTTTGTAGTGATAGATAACTTGATTTTTAAAATATTTTTAAAAGTATTTATTTATTTATCATATCACTGCCTGTATATTTATTGTATTAAATAAATTTTTTATTATTATTATATTTACCTTTGCGTAATAGTTTTAAAAACGACATTTAGATGGCACCATTGAAAGACACTAAATCTGCTGGCGCCATCTAGTTCGCTAACTAAGACCAGTGGCGCCCTCAAGTTAGCCTAGACCTAGAGACATCTAGCGTAAAAGGCAGAAACCAAACATGCGACAATTTAAGACGAAAATGAAAATTTGCAGTTAAAGAAATTGAAAATTTTTAACGAGAATGAACTCTCTTAAATTTTATTTTGCACATAATTGTTAAATATTCTATTTTGCGTTATATTTCTACAGCTTTCAACGAAATTTTGCAATTTCTCGTCTGTGAAATATCGAGAGAAAAAACAAGTACTATCAGAGTTAAACAATTAAAAAAAGCGCCACTAAAAATGAAAAAACTCGACGTTATTTGCTAGATTTAGGCTTTATCTTTCGAAAATAGTCACAATATAAAGAAATGAGAGTAGAGAGTACCTACTGAGAGGAAGTTGATTTGAAAAAAATCAATTTTTACCATTTTTTACAATTTTCTGAGCTACTATCTCCATTCCAATACATTTTTTTAAAATTTTCTCGACGTTATTTACTAGCCGTCTTCGTTACCTTTAATTTAAGATATAAATCATTATTCTGGTACAAATAGTTTGCCAGAAATTTGCATTGAATAATGTATGAAACTTGCAAATCTTGGTACTGACTCAGTGTTGCCAATAATAATTTTGAAATTCCGTTGAATTCATAGTAAAATTCCGTCAAAAATCCGCTAGAGTAACTTTTTTTCCGTCAATAAAATCCGTTAAAATAGTTTCTTAAAATAGAATGCATTATAACTATAGTAAAACATATATTTTGTTGTATTTTTGAAATTAAATCAATTAACACTCTAAATTAAACAAAAATCATTGTCACTATCGGTGCTTTCGGGCTGTAATGTGGCCATTATACTTGCAGGAGCTGTAGGGGTCGACGGTTGACTATAACTTTGAATTGCTTCAACCGTATTAATTACTTTATCTGTTTATAATAGATTAGTGCGTATGCGAAGTAGATTTTTGTGGCGATAAAATAGTAGTAGATCGCAGAGACAGGGCTATACCACTGACATGTATATAAATGGACTGACTGATCTCCTGTTTCATGTGGCACGAGTTTTGGTTTCAGAAAATAGGCTCTCACTGCCTAGGCTACCAACTGTCGTATACTGGCGCTATATTTAAATTATTGGGGAATTTACTTATATGCATACCAGTGGGATTTACCGAATTTACCACAAAACTATGTTGTACTATTTGTAAATTTTAATTATGAGTCGAAGAAAGTGTTTTTTATAAGACTGTTTTAGTGGGAAATACCGCTGAAAGTCAAGCAATTTATCGTTCCTAATCGTTACAGTTCAGTGGGAAAGTATGCTCTCACGGAAAGAGACAGGAATATGAAAGTGGTGCCATTTGCTTTCATGTATTTTTGATTAAACGAGCAGTCCATTTATATACATGTCGGTGGGCTATACCCAAACACTCCAAGCAGAGACAAATGAGAAGTGTCGGCTGAAAATGCTGAAAGTGCCAATAATTTTAGTAGCAGTAAAACAGAAAAATATGCTTAGTTTACAAGAAATATATACAGAGGTAGATATCACTAAATTGTGGCGGGAATTTTTTATGCACATGCGACGTTATCAGGATTATTGGCGGTGGAACGTACAGCATTTTCACCCGATACTCCTTAATTTGTAAAAAGATTCAATAGTTCAGCCATTAAGGCCACGAGTTCGCTGAAAAATCCATTTTTTCCGTTAAAAAATCCGTCATCCGTTAGAATACCTTTTTTCCCGTTTTCCCTCACAATAATCCGCTAGATCTGACGGGAAAACCGTTAAGTTGGCAACACTGTAACTGACTCCTCTTAAAGTCCGCGCAAAACTAAATTTTCATACAAAATTTAGCTATTGGCGAAAATTTATCCTGAATTTTAGAAAGACCAGTAGTAAGGTAGCACTATTGTGTATTTTAGTGGTCGCAACTTTCAGTAATTAACTCCACGCTAGATGGCCATAGTTGTACCTGTATGAGTATATTGAGCTTCGTTATAAAACTTTTATGCATAGAATAAACCAGGTTAGTTGAATTTCCTTAAAGCTGTATGTATAAATATACCTCGATAGCGATAGCATATGATTACTTCTAGCAATTTCTTTCCATATAATTTTTAATTTTCAGTTTTTATAACCACAGCTTTGCACTGTAAATTTTAGTGACTGCAAGCGCTTAAGCGTGGGAAAAAAATTGGGAACTGTGATTATGCACACCTGTTATTTTTGTAAAGTCGTTGTAATATTTCATTACTACGTCACCTTTAGGATAATTGTTATGCCCTAGATGAAATCATAGGGCATATCCTAAGTTTGTCATTTCGTTTGAAACGCACAGAAATAATGTTGGTTGAGTAAAATGGGTTGAAAACTCACGCATAATATTCAAAGTTATTTTGATATTTGCATGTCCGTCTGTCCATCCGTCCATCTATCGGTCTGCTTGTCCTTACGATAACTCGAGAGCGCCTTTACTTAGAGAGCTGAAATTTTGCACACGGACTATTTAGCAAAAAAGTAAATTTAAGTTCGAAAATTGGGCAACTACTTCGCAGGGTTTCCATACAAAAATTTCGTTTTTTACTATACGTATTTGGACGCTACCTGAGAACGCGGCAACGTAGAGAGCTGAAATTTTGTACACGGCGTTTCCATAAAAGTCAATAAAATTTTAAAACGGGATTAAGTCGGACAACCCATTTTTGGTTTTCCCATACAAAAATTTAGGTTTTTTACGTAAACTGTGAGAAATCGCAGCCACCTAAAAGCCATAAAAGCCACATCGAATGGGCAAAACATTACAAACTAAAAACGAAAAAATGTTAACTACCTAGTTGTAAAAATAAAGATGTCAAAGTAAAAAAAAAAGGTAAGAAAATCCGAAATTTTTAACTCTTGAGAGGTGAGGGGAACGGGGCTGGTTAAGCAGTCGTTGAAAAGACCATGAATTTCTACATACAATGAACTCTTAACTGTGACCGTACGCCCTGTACTTTATAAAGATACAGGGTGTCTTGTGAAAACTAGCTTTTTTCGTGCTTATTATCACTGTACTTTTATTGAATTCTTTATAAATATTTGCAGTAAAGTGCACGAATTCCATTAAAAGTACTTTTAAATTACCGTATACAGATTACTTCTACCGTTTCGTCTTTGCTTTAAGGAAGCACTAATGCTCTACAAGTAGAACAATTATAAGAACTTATTATTTTATGCATACATTATATGTATATACATATCCTGTAAAGTAAACTACTACATTACTAGTTAATGAAGGTATTTTGGAAATTTATTCGGCCTTACAAAATTTTCCTCCCTCATCATCACTAATTGGCGATATATTGTTTCTCCAGTTTAGATCAAGACCTCTAACCATAAATAATAGAGTTGAAGCCGTTACAGAATCTTTACGATCTCCATTTGTAAAATCTGTGAACCCATAAATAATGTCTTGTCGGGGATTCTACTCCAATTCATTCTCAATAGCCATTTCATCGAACAATAAGATTTCCTTTTTTTCAGCGATCTCCAGTATTCACATTTATATTTTAATAAGTTAATAATAGTTTGATTAATTCCTGGAGACTAAATTATCTTGCTTTTTGCCAACGCATAATCGTTTCAATGTGTGGCATTGAAAATCGCTTTGTAAAAGGCTCAAGATTTTCAATATATTTTAATAAAATATCCTTTTCCAGGACCAACTTTGTGAAACAATTGAGTACGCAAAAATGCTTTAACATCATTCGTTTTAATTTCGAGCAACTCTCTGACACTTTGATTGTCGTTTGTTGTATTTTTGCTCTTGCTCTGATTTTAAAAAGGAAACTGGGGATGAAGATGTCCTTATAATTGTTTTTAAGAACTGAGAAGGGGATGGAATATTTGTTTTGGGTATTAATGGAATTTGATTGTCACGTATATATGTCCTGCCGCGCGTTATCATTTCGGCTAACTACTAAATCTGGTGAAGGATGTGAGTAAGACGATAGGTGGCAAAAGAACTAGATATCGCATGGGATACCAGAGTAGAGTTACAAATTGTGAAATGGGTGTTGCATTCCGGAATGGACCACAACATGTTTTAAAGCGTGCTCAGAACAAACGTTGCTTTTACAACAGTTTTGTATTCATTTGATTGACCTTCTCAAAGCAAGAGGTATGAGAAAATATGAATCACTCATCGTATCCATCATTTCCAACGTTGTGATCCATTCCAGAATGTCCCACCAGCCATATAAAATTTATATACTCTGCCCTGGTATTGCATGCGACATTTAGTTCTTGTGCCGTTAATGATAAGACACAGTTGCATTGCATCAGGCCTTGTACATGAAAAATCTTGTATAGTTAGAGGATATCATCTTTTATGTGGTATCCTAGCACTTTCAACTAAAAAAACAAGAACCAAAAAATTTAAACCGAAAAACTCAATTTATTCCACTTTAAAACAAGATTTTTGCTCCAATGATTAAGAATATCATAGGAAATAGGATAAACTAATAATTTTACTAATAAAAATAGTATATTTATTTCAGATTTTTAAGAAAAACATAACTTTTTTGTTTTATCAACAGAAAAACTTTTTCGTCCGTAGAATTCGGTCGATAAAACGTAAAAGGTGGGTTTTTCTGAAATAAATATACTATCTTATTAGTAAAATTATTAGTATCTTATTTTAAAGTGGAATAATTGAGTTTTTCGGTTTACATTTCTTCGGTTCTTGTTTTTTATGCGAAAATGCCTTTACAACCAACATATCAATACTATATCGATCACATTTACAGAAAGATGAATCATACGGCAAGGGTTTGGCATTTATTAGCCAGTTGGGCTTCGTTGTATTGTAGGTGATATCTACAGAAGGAAACTGTTTTTCATATATAAAAATATCCTTTATATTTTCAATTTTGTTTATTACCACAATGTAAGATCGAAAGATCGACATATAGCGCCTTTCATCATAAGATATAGTTTAAAATAACTTATTTGTGATCCAAAATGATCATAATTGCTACACTTCATTAAAGCAATAAACAATAATTTAATTATGTATAAAAAATAATAACAAAGTGATCAAAATTGAAATAAACAAGTAAAAAAGTAAGAATTGGTCTAAGACCAATTCTTACGATACACTAAGGTGGCTTCTCGCCTGACATTAAAAATGATTATAACAAATTTCATAGGATTTTATATTTTGAACACTGACATGTATATAAATGGACTGACTGATTACCTGTTTCATGTGGCACCAGTTTTGATTTAAGAAAGTATGCTCTCACTGTCAATGCTACCAACTGTCGTAAACTGGCATTATATTTAAATTATTCGGGAATTTACTTATATGCATGTCACTGGGATTTACCGAATTTACCACAAAAGTATTTGGGACTATTTGTATTGTTAAATTTTAATTATGAGTCGAAGGAAGTGTTCTTTAAAAAGCTGTTTTGTTTGGAAATACCGCTGAACGAACCTCAAGCAATTTCTCGTTCCCAATCGTTACAGTTCAGTGGGAAAGTATGATCTCACGGAAAGAGACAGGAATATGAAAGTGATGCCATTTGTTTTCATGCATTTTTGGTTCAACGAGCAGTCCATTTATATACATGTCAGTGATTCTAAAGAACTTTTCAGTGAGACGTCTAGGTTTGATCGTTTTCAAAGTTTACATAAAAAAACCTAAATTTTTGTATGGCAATACCAAGAAGTGGTTGTCCGACTTAGTCCCGTTTATAAAATTTTATTGACTATTTTTATGGAAATGCCGTGTGCATGAGAACAGGCGGACGGATGGACGGACGGAAGGCAGACGAACGGATGGACAGACGGACATGCAAAAATCAAAATAACTTTTAATATTATACTTGGGTCTCTAACCCATTTTACTCAACCAACATTATTCCTGTGCGTTTCAAACGGAATGACAAACTTAGTACATGCCCTATGATTTCATTTGCGACCACTATATAATATATACACAATGCTATAAGTCAGTTTAGTAACACTGATATCTAACTAAAAAGTAGAAATTAAGCTTGAAATATGTGTTGTAGTCTAATTATTACTTAATAAATAATGAGTATAGGTTAGGTTAGGTAAGACGGGTTCCGCTATAAGTGCCTGCTTCACTTTGCCCACCAGTGGGTCCATTGTGCTCCTTGTCCTCATGGGATAACTTTTAAAGTTGCCATAAATCCATCCCTCAGGAAACTCAGGATGCATGTGAGTAACCAGCTAATAGCCTACCTCTTTTACTCATCAGAGCAGGACACTCGCAAAGCACATGTTCGACAGCTTCAATTTTCTCCGAATCCTTACAGCTCCTGCAGAAATCGTTCGCCACTATACCCAATCTTCTGGCATGGTTTCCGTAATGACCCACACTAGATTCGTTGTATATGCTCTGCTGCCTACTGATCCATCGGAGGCTTGTCTTTTGATAGGCGCCCGTGATCATATCCCCTTCTACAACTCCGATCGGGATGCTCACATAAGCTATCGCTGCGGAGCTATCCATTTCAGAACACTTTTTGGCTAACACCTTAGCCATCTCGTTGCCTGGGATATCTCTGTTGTCAGGTACCTAACATAGCGTCTCTTTGTGTTGCGTAGTCAATTCTTCAAGGCTGCCAGTGTATATGCAGATATGTCATGCGGACTCTCTGTACATAGATGTCAGTACTGTCGTGTGGTAAAAATCGCTACGAGCTCTGACTGAAAAACACTACATTTGTCCGGCAGTCTAGAAGACTCGTGCCACTGGCAGTCTCTGGAGTTCACTCCAGCCCCTGTGCATCTTGGATCTTGGATCTTGAATCATCTTGGATATATCCGTAAAGATAGAGATATCAGATGTTGCTACCATTTCCTTCTCATCCCAATTGCTCCTGGTGGGAATCATTTCATTGACACCCTCACCAAAAGTTGGGAAAGATAGTCAGTTTCTTCCCTGCAAGCACCGCAATCTATAATCTGGATTATGTTAGAATGCCCAAAACTCCTCTCTGTGCGCCAACTCCTTGCTCTCAGCTTGAAAGCGCTAATTGACGCTACACTCCTGCAATGGAGATTTAGCGGCAATAAGTCAACCAAGACCTCAACTGCCACCGTTAGGCGTGGTGCACAAGCACCCGGGTATTCCCAGGTAAGCGGATCTCTGAATTTTTGACAGCACAATCGGGCTACATTTTCTCGTTAGTACCGTTAACCAGACCGTGGAGCCGTAGCAGAGGATCGTCCGAGCTATGGCAGTATACTTCTAACGTACCACCCTGGGTTCTAGTCTCTAGCCACAGCTAAAAACTCTCTTGCAAGTGTAGAAGGCCACACTGGCCTTCTTAATACTTTCTTCTAGATTAGCCTTCTAGCTCAGCTTGGAATGGAGTATGATTCCAAGATACTTTGCTTCGGTGGAGAGAGTGAGATATTCTCCACCCAGCATAAGAAGTCTGAAACTTTGCTCCTGCCTTTTTCTTGTAAAAAGAGCTGGCTAATCTTTCTGCTGAGAAGATTTGGGTTGATCCAGTCACATAGAAAATAATCAACTCCCACTCTTCTTAGTCCGTTTTATACAGTCTCCGTCATAATAATGTTGAAAGCCCCCTCAATATGCAGGTATGCATGCACCCAGAGTATACTTCTTATATTCTAGACATTTCTCAACAACGGACACCACTGCATGTAGTGCCGATTCTACCGATCTCCCTTTTGTTTAGGCATACTGGCTACCACTGCTGCCCTGTCATACACTTCTTATATGAACCTCAGTTAGTCTCTCCAAAACTTTGAGCATCAAAGAGGAGAGGCTAATAGGTCTCTGAAGTCCTTTGCGTCCTTTGTCGTAGACACTTAACTTATGTAATGTAGGCAGATGTATAAAAGTTTGCACTTAATGTGTTTTTACACGAGGTCTCTGTAATGTTTAGTTACTTCATGAAGAGCTACAAGTTCTTATGCCGATAGTGTAATACTAACCCATATAACCGATTGCTAGGATAGGAGATGAGCAGCGAAGGGGAAGGTTGCTCGTAGACTTGCGATGCGATACACCAAAACCCTCGAGAATACTTCCGAAGCCATGAAACAGAAACCTATATTTGAGCATTGGGAGCCCGTTCTCTAAAATGTTCTATATTGATGCTTATGATAAAAAGTGCCAAACATTGACTTTATATATGCTATAGAGCCTTACAGGAAAATTGTCTTCTAGTAATTTACAGCTTCCCAAAGGCTACACTTACTATATACCTTACATAACAAAGCAATCTTGCCATTTTACGCTCCCTAACTCTCAGCTGAGTGTTTGTATGTACAGCCGGAGTTCGAATCTGTCGGCAACTACATTCGATATCTTTATCCCACGGCATGCCATAATGGCACAGCGCCATACACAGTGATTACTCAGTTGAGAGGTTTTGTTTGAGGAATCGAAGTCAGTTTGGTTCAGATAATTTTTTTTAAATGATTTTGTTAGGAAAGGTATAAAAATTTTATTTCGATTCGGAAGATAAGAAAACAAGCCTAAGATTATCAGAAGATCATTTTTTTGTATGAATAGTAGTTTTGACGCAAGAGCTATTCAAATCAAACTTTATTCAATCTTCCATAAGAACACTGCAAATATTTTAGAATGTTAGGACTCCGTTTTGGGGCTCTCATGTGTTAGGGAGGGAGGGGAGTCTGTTTCATGGCTTGTGAAGTATTCTCGGCGGTTGTGGGTACATACACATTGGCACACATTGACGCGCACACACACACCCACACACACACACACACACACACACACACGCGCACATACACACACACACACACACACACACACACACACACGGTTCGAACACTCAAGCGCACCAAAACCATCGAGAATACTTCCCAAGTCATGAAACAGAGATCTATATGTATGTATGCGTTGTGATTCCGTTTTCTAAAATGTTCTATATTGATACTTATGGCAAAGTTCCAAACATTGACTTTGTATATGCTATAGAGCCTAAACTACTATCCATAGAGGAAAATAGTCTGCTAGTAATTTAAAGCTTGGCTCCTTACCTTTCCGCACACACACACACGCACACACACACACACGCACACACACACACACACGCACGCACACACACACACACACACACACACACACACGCGCACACACACGACTCGAACACACAGGCGGACACATAATCCGCATGTGTGCAAAAATTTCAGCACTCTACGTACACGCGTTCTCACGGTATCGTGAGGACGGACAGACCATCCATCCATTTTCTTCTACCATCATTATTTCTATGCATTACAAACGGAAGGACAAACTTAGTTTATCCTTAAGATTTCATCTAGGGTATAAAATTATCAAAGTTTCCAATGTTACTTTTTGTTATAGTTTTAGAGTAAATTTCCCCTTTTCCTTCTGTTTTTTGTTTTCTTGAAAAAGACGAATACATAGAATGATTATTATTTATGTTAATTTCTTATCAATATACAAATAGAACAGTCATTTGGTGCTTAAAAAGGGGGTTATCTGAAAAGGGAGTTTTGAAAATTGGTATATTTATAGATTTCGACGTGCGCTTTTTGAACGTTCATTTTGCCGTCTTTTATATCTTTGTCGCTCGCGCCGCCATATTGAAAAAATGACGCCCAAAAACAGTTTTTTGACAATATTTCCCTTCCGACTCATTTTACGATGAAAATAGTTATGCAATAAATTAAACTAGAGAGAATTTCCTACAATTTATGTAGTACATTTTTTTTTTTTGTAAAATGAGTAGTTTCAACGTAATGATTAAAAAGGATATTTTTACTGGAAATTTCTTTGCTTTCTCACATGCACTTATTTATTTTATTTTTCCGAAACGCTTTATATTATTTAGGAAAACGAAAAAAAAAACATTTTTCCTATCGATTGTATAACGGGCATTTAAACTTATTTATTGGTGCTACGATTTCAGTAGCTTTAATAGGAAATTTCCTAAGCACATGATTCTATTCAATAAGGTCATAAACTCTCGGTAAATCTTTACAACGTCATTATGTCTGCTACAAAACGTTTACAAACTTTTAGATGTCTCCAAAATTTTATAGTTTTTCTGTATAGATTACGCAAATTATGAGTAGCTCTTTCACGCATGTTATTTAATGGTCGTAGCAAAATTTTTTCCATGTGACTTGACTTGACATTACTACAGTGTATTTCTTTCGCATACGATTGTCGAGAAAATCTGGAAAAAATCAAAACATTTTCTACTACCTACATATACATATATCTAAAGGTAATTATACATACATATGCATAATGTACTAAACTATACCCATCAGAAAATTATATTACCAGCAACAGGTTTATGAGTAAATGTGGAATCCCCATAGTAATTTCCAATTGCAATGCAATGTTGACTAAAAGAACAAAATAATGATCGACTTTTAAAAAGCTAGTCTAAAACTTGAAGTTCCAGATAACATCTTCTAGTAGTCTGCTAACATCAATAGTATGAGTATCTCGTGAAGTCACTCTTAAGAAGCTTTGTATTATAAGATTAGCAGTAAGCCTAAAACTGTTGTAGTCGTTGGGAGGTGTCTCTTAACAACTTTTGTGAATTAATCGTGTTCGGGGCTTGTTCTAAAAGTGTTTTGTGTTTCGTTTTTGTTTTGATTTCATCCATCGGTATAATTACTGAGTGTTTATCATGAAAGGTGCGTGTATTAGTATACATACTTGCGAAAAATTATTTAATTTATTTCAAGTGAATTTAATAAAAAAAATTTCTCAATTATGGAAAGCATAACCTTCAAAAAAAAAAAACAACTGCTCCCGTACGAATTAACATGCTTAAAATTAAGAAAACAAGTTTTTATCTATAGTTGAAGAGGATAAATTAAATTTAAAAACAGGTTACTTTCTGACTTTCTGTGATCATGGTACACTACACGGACGTTCAATAATAAACAGCGCCGCGGATTATTCTAATTACACTTGACGAGTCAGAATGGACATGAACATTGTAATAAGATTTATTTAATTTTTTCCATTATGATTTATCATCTAGAATTGATTTTCATACTATACATTAGTATATTTGGGAAGCTTTTTTAAGCTCTCATTTTATGTTTGTCGGATGTGATTTATATCTATACTCATTGCGAATATTATTCAGCAATTTATTATATGTTTTATATACCTTAACAAGCAGAAGTAGTTATATTTGCTGATGAATCTTGGTAAAATGTTTATGGTCGTATATATAATCTTAAGTAAGACCAGTAATACTTATGGCCGGTTGTTTCTGCAAAAAAAAAAAAACATTAAAGATGATTACTGCCATGGAGTGCTATTTAAAATGTTAGGTAGTGTGTGAATCTGATTACACAAAGAAACAAACAAATTAATATAAATTGAGTCGAACTTAATGTTTTGTGTATGTAAGAAAAACTTGTTTTGGTTTTGTGCATGCAAATGCAAACTAAAACCGGTGTAGATTAATATGGTTAAATATACCCGAATTACAATTCAAACCAATTAGTATATTGCGTTGCGACTCAATATCAACTTAGCTCGAACTGTGACCAACTTTTATGTCCAAATTACGATTCCGACCTAGGAAACACCGGGTTAACTTAGGGCACCCTAGTTCTATACTATTTTGATTTTTGAAAAACCTAAAGAAGAGTTACTTGAGATTAGTGTTGGACGAAAACATCGTGTTTTTGTCCTCGTGCCCCGAACTAACACTATAAATTTCTTGGGATAAAAGTTTGATATTTTTCTCACTTGAAATTTGTTTTTAATTGCGGCTTATCAAAATACTTCTTAAGCAAAAATAAAAAAAAAACAAGTAAAAAAGCTAGAATTGGTCTAAGACCAATTCTTATGATACCCTAGATGAATGGCCGTATTAAATTTCGTATGGTCACCGATCTATTCAAGTATTGATTTTGAAGTTGTTTTTCGCATATATTTCTAGAACAGTTTGTCGCACAGAAAAATGGTAATAACCAATTTTATAGGATTTCGTATTCTGCAGAGGTTCTTAGTACAATAAAAATGTCTTGGACTGATCGCTTTCAAAGTATACGTAAAAAACCGAAATTTTTATATGGCAACACCAAGAAGGAGTTGCCCGATTTAGTCCACTTTTGACATTTTATTTGCTAATGTAGTAAAAACATCATGTACGAAATTTCAGCTCTCCACGTCAACGCGTTCTCAGGCAGTGTCCAAATATATAGCGGAAAACGAAATTTTTATATGGCAACCCCACGAAGGAGTTGCCCGATTTGTCTCATTTTCGAACTTAATTTTCCTTTTTTTTTTAAAGTCTGTGTGCAAAATTTCAGCTCTTTAAGTATACACGTTCTCGAGTTATCGTGTGCACAGACGGACAGACGGACGGACAGACGGACGGATGGACATGCAAAAATCGAAATAACTTTTAATATTATGAATGGGTGTCCAATCCATTTTGCTCTACCATAATTATTTCGAGGTGTTACAAACGGAATGACAAACTTAGTATACCCCTATGATTTCATCTAGCGTATAATAATAGAGAAATAGCTAGAATACATTTTTAATTTCTTCACCCATTTTATAAATAAATTTTCACAAATCACTAAAAACTCGAACTTAAATTATATTCAGAAGAACTGTCAGATTACACTACGGGGTTACCCTAACTTCAAATAATTTGTATACGATGAGTGTACAAAACTCTGTCGCCAGCCATATTGTTGGTGTAAATTTACACGAGTGCTTTACACGGTGTTTTTATCGAGTAAATCTGAGGAATAATATTTGAAAAAGACCTGCAGTACGTTTACATGAATACCTGAGTATAATTGACTTGAAATCCATCTCGAAACTCAGGTAGGAGTTAAATTACATAATTCTAATTCTTGACTTGAAATTTTCTTGAAATCTACCAAAAATTAAAACATGTAGGGTGATTCTGTGCTCTTTTTCGTTCTATTTAGTCGTGAATTTTGACATATTTTGTCGAGTTTTTTCTTCAACACTGTTATCTACCACAAAATGAACTATAATGAATTTTCGATGAACAAACGTCAAAAAATACGACTAAATAATCGACAAATTAGTCAACTGCTCCCAGAGGTTGTGACAAAAATTTTACACTGGTAAATAAAAATTCTACGCCTAATTAGAGCATTACAAGTGCTTAAATTCGAAATATTATTTTGAATTTGTAATATGAAGTAACATTTTCAGTTCATTCTAAGTCATGCAAGGGTTGCTGACCTGAATTAAAACACGAAAAAATCAGTAGAAAAGTTCATTTCATTTAGTCGATTATTTTGACATTCAAGTTCGACAAAACCCACAGAATCACCCCACAGAATTGTCAACAATAATAATCTTCGTTTTGTTCCTCTTTACCAGTTTCATAGCTCGCAGACATGAAAAATGTTCAAGTACTACAGTTGCGTTTAGATGAATTTTTTCAAGTGAATTTAACAAAACTATTGTGCTTTACTTGACTCAAGTGTATTTGAAGTCAGTGCGCGTTTTTATTATATTTTGATTACTTGATCTGTACTTGAAGTATAGAATATATATATATAGTACTATAAGCTCAGATCAGGCTTTGGAAGGACAGAACTAAAAAGGAACACTAGGAAAATACCCCGGGGCTGAGACAAGTGAAGAAGTTTATAAAGTATTTGTATTTGCAATAGAAGACAAAAACATTTCTCACACTCAGCAGAAAGGAACTAAGGCTCCTGATGGGCCTACTTACTGGGCACTGCCCACTTAGATACTATCTTAAAAAGATGGGTAAGGTCGATGATGAAACCTGTCGCTTCTGTATGGAAGACGATGAAACCACTGAATATGTTCTGTGTTACTGTGAAGCACTGTGTTGCATAAGGCTAAGACATCTAGGAAAGGCATTCTCAATGCCAATGCCCCCAAGAACATCATGGGCTTTATTAAAGATCTTAAATTTGAAGGAGTGCCCTAGGACATTTAGGGGTAATGTCACAAATGATCGCGGTGAATAGATGAGAGGCGGGAGTCCTGTCTGCATCCCCACATTATTATTAATAATAATAATAATACTTCGAATATTCTTGTAAACGTATACTGCTGGTCAATTACGGGTGAAGCTACATATTCTAATCTGAATGAGACAAAATTATTTTAAGTTGACAATCAATTCGTGTTAAAATCCCCGTTTAATTTAAACTGGAAAAACTATAATGAATCATTGAAATAAAAGATTATGAATTAAGTATATAAATTAAATTCCGAAATATCAAAATATGTAAATTTATTATTTTCAAGAAATTAAATTTCTATTGACTTTAATTGCCGAAACCAGATTTATTCCTTGTAGTTATTGACGTTTTCGTAACAAAATTTTTTCAGAAGTTACCTGAGATATCTCTCAGAACACCACGGCTAGACTGGTCTCTTTTGCTGGTTGATTACTTGTAATTTTTGGACTGTTTTTAATTTTCTGTTGACAGCAAATTCGGTTAAAATATTTCATTTGTAAAAATATCTGTGGATAGTAAAAAAGCGGTTTGTAATAGTAAAAAAATTAGCCTTAAAAGATTTTTTAATACCCTAGACATACAGCACGATCTAATGAATCATTAATACTAATTATTTATTAAAATATCGTGTGTCACATAGTATTGATAATTATGGCTCGAAAATTAGCTCATAAGGAAGTACATTAATGAAGTGTTTTTTTTTCCTTCATTAAAGCTCTAATAAGTAAAAATGTGCTAGAACTGAATGAATTTTGGCATATAATATAAATCTGAAACTCCGCCGGGCATCTGCTCATTTGAAAAATAATAAGAAGAAATGCAAAGAAATGTAAAGCATAAACTATATTATCAAAATATTTTTTAATATAATGCTTTTTCATTTCCAAAACGTTAAATTGAAAGTAATAAAAATAAAAACTAAGTTTATAGCGTCGATTCATTTGATCCATTTCGCTTCTTCAATGTCATAAAGTATGTCAAAACCAGTTTGATAGTGCAACTTAAAGAAATGGTTATGTGCCGGGAGTTGCCTAATGAATTATTATGGTCTTAGTTAATTATTCATTAGGAGCGCTGTGTGTCTAGGGCGTGTGCCTAAGTCACCATTCTTAATTATATTTAAAATTTTGGAATTCGTCAAAAAGAAGAAGAAGAAGAAGAGATTTGATTCAGAGTATTTATTTCAGTGAGCACAGCACTATATATTTTAGATATTCTAATTATATTGTCGAAAATTTTATTTCCCACATTTTATCTTAAAAAGAAAATTTCAAATGTCTTAAGGGGATAAATGTTAATACAATTCTCTGGGAAACGGCTTTGCCAGAGCTGTCTTACCACCATGTAGTTCAAATTATACACAAATTTTGAATTAATAAAGAAAATGTTAAATGGACCAGTCGTCGTATCAAAATTGCATATAAAACCAATGAAATCACTTTTATATGGCTGTTTTTTCCGTGTCAGCAGTAACCACAGTAAAATAACCCAAAATTAATTAATTCGAATTTCATGGAAATAACAATGATTAATGATTCTTCCCGAAAAAGTTTTTGCAGAAGTATCCAAATATCGCCGCCGTCTATTTATTAATATAAAATGAATCAAATAATTTTGGGATAGGAAAGATTTTGTTACATTCAGTACAATAAATTTGGTGCAATATGTACCTAATATAGCTACAGAAATTTCGAGATACGATGTCGATGTAGCCTGGATGTAGCCTTCAGTTTTCATTGATGTATATTCAATTTCAAAATATTTAATGATATTTCGGACACATCATATATACTAACTATATATATACTATAAATATGTCAGTGATTCAGAGTAAGAAGAATTTCTTTTCCAAATCTTTTATGTTAATGGGAAGTGCTATTCGGAAGAGACTCCATTTGCAATAACTCATTTAGCAGTTCAGTACAAATGTCTCAAAACCTGAAAAAAAAAACACAGTCGTCTGACATTAGAAAAATGCATTGGCGTTGCTGTGTTGAAATTATTAACTATAAGAAAATTATTAAAGCTTTCTCAATTAATTTGATGACACTAGACTAGGGGTCGGCAACCTTTCTGGAGTTAGGAACCATATTTTTCCCGATGTGATAAATAATTTTTTTAAAGAGCCAAATATAAATATATATAGTACATCGGTAATATGCATTACAAAAATTAATATAACCGTTATCCGTTAAGTCAACGTATTTAAGAAAATTGAAAAATTTTTTTTATAACTTAATTTCAGTAGGTTATACATATAGCTTTGCTTAAAATACAAATTAAATGTAAAAAATAATATAAACGCAAATATGTAATATTAGTGAGATTTTTGGAATTGTGTACAGACACAAAGTTTTTCCAAATTTGATGAATATTCATGAGTTCTTAATTCATGAAACTTTCGAGGCTTTCGTCATTAAGCGAAATTCTTAATTTATTTTTAATAATCGTCATATTTGAAAATAATTGTTCACAGTAGTAAGTAGATCCGAAAATTGTCAAGATGCCATGCCAAATGCATGTTTTCACTTGATCATAAAAATGAGGAAAGACAGTTTCATGTTCAAATATAATGTCTTCCTCCTTCCTACATATTGAAAGATCCGTCCACTGGTGTCTGACAGCCAATTTTCGTTTCTCTCTAGTTAAATTTTCTAGTTCTGACTGTAAATTTGTGAACTTGTCTGTCCATATATCTTTGTTTTTCAAATCTAACAACTGTAACTCAAATTGAGCTCTATCAATAGTTGGGAATGGTGTAAAATTCAACTCAACACCTTCACAACTAGTGGCTTAGAATAGGGTTTCACTATTAATACCATATTACAATCTGAATACGACGATACGATTAAGAAGATGGAACTGGGCTCTATTATTGAATCCGTTCGAGTTGAAGCAAAAAGAGCTCAAAAAATGGCCCTTGAATAAAATTTTTTTTAGAATTTACTTAAGATTGTCGCAAATTCGTTTTAGGCCCCTTTAATTTCAGTTAATTTTTTTGCACAAAATTGTTAAAATAATTTGATTGGATTCTTTTATCGGATCATTTGAATCAGTTTGAACGAGAAAATTAATAGAAGTTAAATGTAACTGAAATTAATTTGTTTCACATTAAGGAATTTTATTAAGAAATTTCAACTTAAAAGGCGCTTTTTTAAGATCTTTTCCATTTGTACAAATTGGAAGTGGTAGTAAACAAATATTTCGCTGAAATGCCCCGTATTGCATGATGAGTTTTTTCAGAAAATTTGTAAGGCTCACTACTAAAAGCCGCTGATTTTCAAAGCTCACGGATGTTCTTCCAGTGTCCTGGTAGCGCTTCTGTTTCTATTCACTTTGATTTTGAGTGTGGAGAGTAAGGCTAGTTAAACTGCATGCGATCTGCCGCGCATTTTGATTTGTGTGAGCAGCATTATTATATTTGTTTGGCAATTGCAATATTACAGTTCATTTTTCAATATTAACTATTAAAATACTCAAGAGCCACAAGTATGATTCTACTGAGCCGCAGGTTGCCGACCCCTGCACTAGACAAACGTTGTCGTATCAATATTTGCGTGTAATTTTAATAACCCGGTAATAATCTAACTTCTTTATCTAAGTTGTTAAAGTTGAATTGTTCTTCTCTAGTTCCAGAACATCCTGATAAAATTAAAAAATCTCTTCAACTTGCCCAGAATTGGTATATTGTTCATGCTGTCCGGCTAACTTCGCCTTCTTTCTAAGGTGCTTTAAAATTGTTCAAATTTTTCAAGTATTCGAATTGCTAGATTGAAAGTGTATAAGGGCAATCTGTCCCATCAACGAGTTGTGAAAATGATTTTCGTGGATAATTTGATTTAAAATCATGTGTAACACCTTCGGTCTATTGGTCGTATTAAATGAAAGTGGTTGTTTTATGCGGTAAAAAAAGCCTTTTGATACTTTTTCCAATGAGTCTGATTCCTTGTAGAATTACTCCTGCACTGCAAACCACGTACATCCTTTTATCCTTTAAATTACTTTCGGCCGTACAGTAAAATTCTGTGATGCTTGTTTTATCTCGAACTGTGCGAATGTGGAACAGTCTACCACCTTCTGTCTTTCCTCTGGGAAAGTTTAAGAGTGACGTACATCAGCATCTCTGTCACTCACCTCATATTCCCTAATTCCTTTCTGTTTACCATTCCTGCCTGGCTGTGCTTTGCATCTTAGGTTACCCACTGAGCTTGGCTCCCTGACATGTATATAAATGATCTGTTCGTTGAACTAAAAATCCATGAAAGCAAATGGCACCACTTTTATATTTTTTCTCTTTCCGTGAGAGCAATATTTGCCACTGATTTGTAACGATTTGTAGTAACGAGAAATTGCTTAAGGTTCAGCGGTATTTGCAGAAGGTCATCAAACATTTTTTTACTAAAATAGCCTTGTATAATTAAAATTTACAAACAAAAATAGTCACAAATACTTTTTTGGTAAATTCGGTAAATCCCTGTGACATCTATATAAGTAAATCCCCAAATAATTTAAATATAGCCCCAGATTGCGACAGTTGATAGCATTGACCGCTTTCTCTGTCAATGCTACCAACTTTTGAAATCTAAATGTGTTTCATATGAAATAGGAGATCAGTTATGGCTGATTTTACTTTCCAGGCTTAAGCCAAAGCTTAGCTAAGCCACGGGGGTGGCTTAAGTCCAGAACTTAAGCCTACTCGGTAAGCTGAGGCTTAGTTAAGCAGCAGATGTAAATTTTTAAGTAGCCAGCACTGCTTTAATTGTGAATTTTTGTAAAGGAAAATTGCCATTTTGGATTAAAAATCATGTTATGGTTTTTATCTGGAAGGATATTAAATCCAAAAAACATTGTTGCGAAATGTTTCGACAACGTAAACCATCTTAGCCGAATGTGTCTACTGTCGGAACCGAGAATAAAAATCAACGTCTTCACATTTCTAGCAATGTTGCGGGTGCCTTCTTATAATTTTTTCACGGGTTACACTTTGCGATATTATATTACATATTTCTTAGTCGGTTATATCCTCTGCATCGGATAAATAACTCATTTTTGTCTTAAACTGTTTGGTTTTTTCCTAAAACGTCAAATGCTGACACGAGCTGCCAGACAGTACTCAAAACTGCTAACTAGATAACTATGTTTCGCTAGAAAGATTTCAATTTAGTTTTAAAGTATAACTTAAATAACAGAAATTATAATATTTAGGCAAAATATATATTTAGCAATATTTTCCTGTATTTCACAGCAACATCTGAGGCTTAAGCCCTCGAGATGACGGGCTTAAATTAAGCTTGCCTTAAGCCAGTAATATCACATAAGCTTTGGCTTAAGCCATCGCTGTGGTTTAAGCCTTGACTATAAAAGCGGCCATTAGTCTATTTATATACATGTCAGTACCTTGCCTTAATAATACTTATATAAAAAAAAAAAAGTAAAAATTTTAAAATCCAGGATTGCCATATTCGAAAACATCTCGTTAAAAGTACAGTTTTAATGTGACGCACAGTGGTAAAACTTCTTCTCCTTCCAACGAACTAACAGGAAGAGATCAAGATTTGCTTTCAGCAATTATCATAATTATATTCTGTTTACAGTCTTAGTAAATTAATTTCAATGTTTTCGTTTTATAACAGGTTTTTTTTTATTATTATTACTTCAGTCTGTAAAGTGGAAATTCCTACATTTATTAAAATCATTTTCATAATTTTCTACAAAGGCCCTCTATGTTTTAGATTTAATTTTAAAATTAGTTGTTTAGCAGGGCGATTTGTCTTTGATCTGCAACTATTTATTGGAACTGCTTTTCCTTATAGTTCTTCTATTCTTTCGAGGAAGAGAAGTACTTTTATGTGGGAAATTTTCTTGAATTCAGCTTAATCGCATTCCGTTGTCATCTTTTGACTAACTCTGGTGGTCCTTAAATTGATATTAGCTATAAAAAGATGGTGATAATTTTCTATGTCTACTTCACTGAAATGTCGAATATCTTTTATTAAGGTTTTTCATCTGTGACTAATAGACATCTAGTTTCTTAGAGAATCCGGATTTCCTAACATTCGGATATTCAGATACCCAGATTTGCGAGCTATCCGATTTTTGAAATCCGGATCTGTGTTATCGGATCCGAACTATTCGGATCCAGTTCCAAACTATCCGGATCCAGATCCAAACAATTCGGATCCATACTGTCTGGATCTGGGCCTTTAGTATCCGGATCCAGACTAAGCAAAACGAGTTTAAAATGTCTTCCAGATTGCATTATATTAGTTTCAGTTTCCCTAATGAAATTTTAATATCTTGAGCGTTGAGATCTTAAATAAATTTAAATGTATAGGTAATATTATTTTTTTGGGCAAATAAAATTTCACCGAAGAATAAAATCATTATGTACAGAGTTGTTGTAATTTTTTTAACACATCTTGTGTGGACCTTAATCTAAACACAATCTTCTTTTATTATTTGTACCAAAATTTGGACTTGTAACTGATACTTTGGAACAGGTACTTTTGATACTTGGAACAGGTTGGAACTGTTCCATTAAAATGTCCCAATTACCCATCCCTTTAATGTACCCACAGAAAGTTGGTGAGAATTACAAAAGTTAATAAAGTGATTACAATTGCTATTGGTAATTCAGCTTATATCTTGTATTCCGATGACGTCTTCTAGGCCGGTGTATTCGGTGTCGATTTGACCGTTTAAGTTAATAGAATGTGGTCTGTTCGCAGTATAAAATTGAAGACAGCATTTACTCGCGGTGAGAAGAATTCGTCCTTAGTAACCTCTAGACAAGAAAGTGTAGTCGAGATCGTTGATTGTTTGATATCTTTAATAATTGACTCCCTGGGGGCCTATTCTTGAATAACGAAGGTAAATTCCGTATTCGTTATACTGTCAAAACCATTCGGAATCGATACATGTGGTATTCTTGAAATCCGCATTCGTTATACTATACCGAACGCAAACCCTTTGTTATTTAACGAGTGGGTTCAACCATTCGTTATGCCAAACGAAGAGTATTTTACGGGTGATAATGGGAAATAAAAGATGTGAGAAAATGTCATATGCTCAAAAAACTAAAATAATTAAGTTTTTAGAGAAAAACTCGAAACTGAAATTTGGTAAATACGATAACTCTTTCAGTTCAAAGGACGCCACAGAATTGTGGCAAATTACATACCCGCTACGCAAAAGGACTGGAAAAATTCATATTAATTTTTTTTAATGATATTATATTCAAAACAAAGCTAATAGAAAATTTCCAGAGTTCGCAGAATTTAAAATGTGTTGTGAAAACAAAATCTGCGGCGGCGAAAAAAAAATTTGCATGGCACTGGTAGAGGTCCTCCTGCGAAATATTTTTCCCCTATCCAGCGAAGAATTAAGGGTACAGGAATTGATTAACGATCGACGTAATTCATTTTCCATAGATTCTTCAACAATTTCAGACGCAAACAATAATGACATTTCACTGAAGCTAGCCATGTTTTGAGTCCAGCCATTCCCTTTAACTCGTACACGAATTTGTCTATTTCTTTACTATTTTCGACACTCTCGTAGACCCACTTTTCGTCATCACAGCGAGCTGAAATTCGGTTCATGTCGCGTGACAATTGAATCTGTCAAAATTTGAACCGGAAATTTCCATGGAAAACCCGGAAAATCGGGAAAAATCATTTGAAAATTTGGTACAAATTTGATTAGTTCAGTTTCAGGAAAAATGCAGAGTTTTCCGATTTTTCCGAAAAATTTTCCGGAATTTTTCGACTTTTCCGGAAAATTTTCCGGTAAAAAAGTTTTCTAAATTATGCAGGATCAAGTTCCCTATCAACTGGCATCATTACTTTCTCTCCGACAATGGTGAATACTTGCAGAAAAAATCGAGGAAAATTCATGTAACACGCTTTTCCGGAGTTTTTCCGACCAAGGAAGCGTTAGTTAAGAAAATAAAATAAGTAAAAAACGAGTTTTCAAACAAAACTGAGGCTAAGTCGCATGAAAAAGTAGATAATAAACTTTTCTTCACACACAGAGGTGGACTCAGATTTTATTCGCTGACAATCACCGATATATTTCAGTATGATCAATCAGAGGTAATAAGTGATTTGATTCATAAAGAGAAAGAATATTCAAGAGAAATGTCCCAATCAAAAAATCTGAGCCCACCTCTGTGTGTGAAGAAAAGTTTATTTTCTACTTTTTCATGCGGCTTGGCCTCAGTTTTGTTTGAAAACTCGTTTTTTACTTATTTTATTACAAATTATATTTTAAAATATGAAACAGTTGACAATATTCAATTTCTAAATTGACTGATTTAATCCTACCACACCCGTTATGTTGAACAACTTTCTCACCACTTCGACTTTATAACGATGAGGTTCAAGAATATACGAACGGAGTATTCGATTCGTTATCAACCATTCGTTATACATATAACGAATTCGTAAAAACCATTCGTAATTCAAGAATAGGCCCCTGATCATTGTGAGAAGTATGGAGATTATGAGCATCATTATAGTCACTACGACATATAATTTCGCTTTGTGTAGGGATGAGCCCCGGCTACAGTGGCATGAATTATTGTATATGTTCAGATGATACAACTGTGGCATCACCATTTATGTAGGAAAAAAAAACTTTTTGATAAACTTAACACGAATTTTTCTCTAAAGCGTGTTTTTCACTCTGGTACGTCAGATTGACAGACTACCTATCGTATTAGCCAGAGAATTAACGCATGTGATTATTTTGAAATTTTCCAAGGATCTCAGAGGATAAAAGAAGGAAATTTGGAAGTATTGTTCCCTTATTTGGATTGCCATTTTGAAAATTTGCACCCAATATTATTTTGGGTGCTTCACGAGATATACATAAATTCAATTATTAATAAATACCAAAAATTGTTTTGTTCATATACCCTACAACGACGAACAGAGTATGTGCTGTGATGTGCAGTGTTTTTTTACCACCATCATACATTAAAGTTTACGAAAAATAAAAAATAAAAAATAAAAAAAAGCATTCATTCTTAAAACTAAGTAAATACTGATTCAAAACATATTGTATAATGATTCATGTGTTCATATTAACTTAAACAAAAAATCACAGAATTTCTTCTAATTATTGATTTATTCATTTTTTTTCAAGGTACACATGTAGCATTTTTGCTATTTTTTGCACTTAGCGCATTCGCTATTCCCGCCGATGAAAGGCAACGAATGGATGTAATTTATTTCCCCGCAGATACTGGTTCTCTACAATTACCAAAACGCACTGAATTAAGTAATGAACCACAAAATTTATCTGCCGGTGCAAAACCGACGTATGATTCAAGTATCACCTCATTTGCATGGAAATTATTTCAAGGATCAAAACTAGCCAATCCTGCCGATAATCTAGTTTTGAGTCCTATTATATTACAATATTTGTTAGCCATACTTGAAACTTCGGCAGAAGGAGAAACAAAAGCACAACTACGTAATGTGATAGGAATTTCAGATGCAAGACGATGGTTGCCATTATTTAATTCGCCGGGTAAATCAGTTCAACTTGAAGCAGCCAGTGGATTTTTTCTAGATGCTACACAAACATTAAATCCAAAATTCGTTGACTATGTCAGATCGTTGGGTTCAGAAATTGCTTCAGTTGATTTTAAAAAATTTCCGGATGATTCAAGAAATATTATAAATAGATGGGCATCACAAGCAACTCATGGCACAATCGATGAATTATTGAGTCCAGGTAAGGGATATTGTATATGTATATGTAAATGAATTGAATTTGATGAAAAAATTATAATTTTAGGTTATGATGTACGACAAATTGAATTGGTTATTGCGTCTGCTATTTATTTTCATAGTCCTTGGAAGTATCACTTAAAACCAGCAAATCCAGAAACTTTTTACACATATGTTGGACTTGGAAAACCTGCCGAATTTATGGAAGTTAAACAAAATTTCGTTCTGGAACATATTGATTTGGGTCATGGAATTCAGGGTGATGTTATTGAAATTCCGTATGAGGTAAGAATAATTTTGAAAATATTATTTAAAAATTTTCATTTAAATGGAAAATTAGTAAAGAACTGATAGAACAGCACAATGTACAAGTTTTTGATTAAATTATGCAGTACCTACCTACTTCGCATAGTTTTTAGGGATAGGGGAAATGTATATAAAACAGAGATTTCATTGAATTTTCATTACATAAAAGTTAGACAAAACTCAAAGGCAAATAGAAAAGTTTCATTTTAAAAGAGTTTCAAAACAATGGCTTGGTTGAAATGGTTAAAAAAGTTAAACGAATGATTTCAGAGAAACGTTGATACTCTCATGCATTTCCATAACCTAACAAAAGTTCAAGGTTTACATTTTGTTTCCTATAAGTTTTCCTTGTTTTTTGTTTTTTTTTTTGTTGACGGCGGCAATGGAATTCTCAATTGAATTTCTGGATACATATCCTGAAAATACTGTAAATTAATTTTGCAAGTGTATGGATATGTTCGCATGAAACTTTTTAACTTTTGTGAACTAAAGTGTATTCGCATGTCGCATAATTTAAAATTTATATTTTTTTGTTTAAAGTAGCTTTGAGTGTAACGAATTAGCTCAGGAAAATTGTTTCAAAGTGTAGCATTGCATAAGCAAATATTTTTTCAACCAAATTGAATATAAAACATTGGAAAAATAAATATATATGTTTGTCGTCCATGTTGGTTAAAGTAAATCATCAACGAACATATCTGGGAGTAAGCCTAACTTAGTCTTATAAATTAATAATATATAATATAATAACATAACAAGAAATTGGATCTATATGCAAAAGCTGAGTCAATCAGAATCCTTTATCTAGGAGAGAAATATAATTGAAGCTTAGAACAGATATGGATAAATTAAAGAATGGCAATTTCCTGGAAGAAAGGTGATCTAAAAGAATGTTGGAACTGGTACTAAAACACACTACACACTACAAAACTCGGTTAAAAAAATACCAGCTTTAGTAAATCTATCCAGAATAGAAAGTAAAATAGAGGGAAATATGCTTGAAGAACAGATTGGATTCAGATGAGGACGTGGATGGACAGATCAATTTCGAAAAATCGTGGAACTATCAGTAGAATAGAAATCATCCCTTGTACGTTACATTTGTTGACTTTGAAAAACCATTCGATGCAAGTTTTCGACAACCAACTACAAGACCGTATAAAGGGACTTATATGAGAAAATGTGGAATTATTTGTTAATATTCTTAAGTTAGGTACATATAATATGCATAAAATTGCCCCATCAAGATTATGAGATATTGATTAAATATGATTTTGCATTGTTCAGAGTAAACAGAAACAATAGAACATCTCAAAAACTATTATAATGAGAAATAAGGCGATTTATCAGATAGAAAAGGATAAAAAGTGGGTCTGAGTGCACGGACGGGTTAAGACTTTTTGAGGCTCTAAGCAAAGACAGCTCGATGCCCTGGACCTACTAATTTAAAATCTTAAAATATAACAGCGTTAAGATGAAATGTGATTCTATATAAATATAACACGGTGAAACATTTTTCTTATGCAAATTTCATAACAATGTCGTTGAAATTTATCTCACGAATCAGCTGAATGAACTTTAACAGCAAAGAATTAAGCCTGTCTTGTGTTTTTCAATCTTTTCAATAACGAAAATGAACATTCATTTGAGAGTTATAAGCCACAAAGGGGAATGCCAACTTTTCATACAACTTTATGCCCGACAACTCAAGACATGAGATATATCATAAAAGATGCACTATGATACTCTGAACATATTTTATTAACAATGTTTATTTCTATCTAGCGGGGGAAAGCTTTGGCGATCGGATGTAGCTTGACCGACTTTCTTGGGTGAAAAAGAGGACTTTTCTACTTGATTGTGCGGAATTGGTGTGTCGTGGAAAATGATTTCATATGAGAAAAATGTTCACAACAGAGCACTAATGATGGCCGTGAAAGAAATACCTGCAAAAATATATGCGGAATGTAGAAACTGGGGTGTATGTGACCCAAGTGCATGAAGTGCAAAAACTTTTCTGAATCGGAACAAATATACACCACCCGACACCTTTAATTCGATATGCAACATGCGATATTTGAACCACTCCTCCCACCGGGGATTCTGTCCCCTACCTTAAACGGATGCAGAGAAAAATTTTCTTTTACGGATTGGATCTGATAATGAGCTGCGGCGAACAGTGAAACCTGTTTTCCGATCAGACATAACCCTACCGAGTTAGAGCCGATCTAAAGTGCGAAAAATCTAGTACTTCCGTTCAAGTAAAACAGAGGGAAATACTAAAAAAGTGAGTATTGGGATGACTATAAATAGCTATTAAAGCCTCTGAGTATAGGCGTGTGGGTACTCAAAATTCTTCTCAGGACCTAAGAAATTCGGTTCTGTACTAGATTTTCCAAAACATACTAGATCCCTGCGTCCAGCTTTCCCCCGCGAGATAGAAATAAACATTGCTAATAAAAAATGTTCAGAGTATCATAATGCATCGCTTAAGAAATGTTTCATGTTTGGAGGTGTCAGCACTAAAATGGGCATTCCCCTTTCTATGGTAATTAGATTGTTAGCTGTTTTTTTGTCGAGCTTTAGAAATTACACTAAATTGATTGCACCTACAATGCAAGTAGATGATGAATTCATAGAGTATGCTAAGTTTGTCATTCCAATTGTAGAACATCCGAAAATTGGATAAATCGGGTAATTCCTTAAAAAAAAGATTAGATCTAGAGGTTTTTATTGTAGGTACTGAAAAGTTGTTCAGAATATGAGATCCTATGAAATTGGTTATAATCATTTTTATTGTTCGACGAACATTTCTAGACAGAGATGAGAAAAACCACTTAAACAACCAAACTTCTACAGAGGGGTAACCATACGAAATTACATACGGGCATTCATGCTCTAGGCTATCATAAGAATTGGTCTTTTTTATCTGACGAATTTTGCAAGCTGATGTAAGGAATTGTAAATTGAATTTAAAAGAAATTATTTAATTTGCATTAATTTTAAAATAATAGAAGATGTAGGGAGGGGTGAGGGTACGGAGAGGAGGACACTTCGAGGCTTGAGGGCAACAAACGTGAGCTTATTGTGTTTAGCTATTAATCTGTTACTGCTTGAGTGATATTGCTCAGCTATTTAAAAGCGCATTTGTAAAATTTCAAACGGAACAAAATGTAGTAATAAATGATTTTAAATGTTCGGAAATACTTTAAAAATTTACAGTTTTTCCCATTTTCTAAATTGTTGTGTCGGTTTTTTGTATCTTTTGAGAATCTTGTGTCATTTGCATTCATTTTTATATCATTTTCATCATGTGCTATGCATTTTAAAATTACATACATTGAATTGATTGATTGATCATAATAAAGGTAAATAAAAGAACCTATATACATAAAAAAAAGTTATTATTAAAATGGGGATGTAGATAGAGGGTCCGTGTAGTCTTTTAGTACTCTGTGAATGGGCGTGACACTTTTCAGCAACGGGAATGTTTGACTACACAATAGTTTCTGTTCGACCTGTATAACAAGAAGAAATCACTTGGCAAAAGATTTCTTGAAAAACACTGTATTCATATTCATATTTTTTTATATTAGCATTCTGTGAAATGCGAAAAATAAAAACTAGCATAGGTAGTTGAGTCAGTTGTTTTTAGAAACTTGAAGGAATACGACTTGTATTAAAATAAAATAAGCCTTTGATTAAAATTAAAATAAATTAAAATTAATTAAATTTCGAATTATTAATTTTGTGTTTGTTTCCTAGTATAGTTGTAGGTAATTGGTAAAGACCTTCATAAAATAAACTGGACTAACACCAAAGTCCGCCTATCATCTAGTCACTACAACATTTGGTGGGATCTTTTTTAAGATTACCCGTAAGCAGACCTGTAAACTACTTAAGTACATTGGTACTTAAGTATTAGTAACAGTACCAGCACCTGGACTTGTACTTGAGGAATTTTAAAGTACCAGTACCGGGACTTGTACTTGAAATGATTTTAAGTACCAGTACCGGGACTTTTACTTAAAATTATTTCAAGTCCAGGTACTGGTACTGTACTGGTACTTGTACTTGAAATTTAAAGGTCTGCCCCTAAGTGCCCTAGATGCCCATTTGAACTTGAGATCTTTTACAAAAGCTATACAGTTCTTGAAAGCCATTTTTGTAATACCTTCTGACAGTGGGAATGCCCTTTCTAAATATTTTAGTCTTATGCGGTCAAGGGTCAACATTTAAAAATTTGACTCCTTCCTTTTCAAGTTAGTTCACAATCTCATTATCCTTGATGCCTTCATGTCCTGACACCCAAAGTAGGAAACTGAGACAATGTAACGGTTATCAGGCATTTTGGCGGGACAATCATTAAAATTTAAAAAAATTACAATTTTTTTACAATTTTCTTTAATTTCACGTCCTATAACTAGCAACAGGAGGTGAAGTATTGATTCGACATTTGTTGGAAAGCTTATGTAGATCATCTGACCTGAAAATTATGTTCATAGGTTGTATATTAAGGAATTTGCGGGGTGTTTCGTGAAAAACTAGCATATTTTCTTAATCACTCTGTAACTTCGAAATGGTTGAGATTGCACCTCTCTCTGCTATACAATTTTTTGTTACTAACATTTCAACCTATCATTTATGACCACCAATTACAAATCACTCTGTATAACCTGGACTATTACATTTTCTATTTCATGTGGTACGAATTTTGTTGGCAGGAGTGTGACAATTATTCCCTTCTTATTTTCCACAATTTTTATGATATTGATTTGAAACCTTCGGAAAAATATCAGAAACTATTCAGTTCAAATGCTACCGGGCTTAGACTTTTGAAAAAGATGTTGGTTTTAAGAAAATCAAATACCTCAAAAAACCGTGTTATTTTTCTATCCCCCCTAAATACTTTTTCATGTACACACCAATTTTTATTATTTTTCATACATAGGTTTTCCAAAGATATTTGTAAATGCTACCGGAGCTGTTTTTCCAAATTTATTAATATTTGTCATGTTACAAAAACTTTTATAACATTAAAATTGAAACTCCTGTAACTTCAATAAAATTTATTGCTATACGTTTACTTAACATGAGAATGAAGATTGAGATAATTTTATTCAGTAGCCCAAAAACCGGATAAATCCCGTGAGTAGTTTATTTTATAAAAAGTAGTTTGTAAACTTCTATCTTGATAAAAAGTGAACGATTTATTCATTTCAATTCCCAAAAGCTTCTCGTAGTGATGACACGATCCGGTAGTCCAAGCAAATTGATTTTTATAAAATTAGCCACTTACGGGATTTATCCATAACATGAAAAATATTAACAAGTTTGGAAAAACAGCTGCGGTAGCATTTACAAATATCTTTGGAAAACCTATGTATGAAAAATAATAAAAATTGGTGTGTACATGAGGTTTCAAATTAATATCATTAAAATTGTAGAAAATAAAAAAGGGGAACACAATGCTTTTATTTTTATTCAGCCTTAATATTCATATTACAACAAATTCGAAATGCATTTGAAAATATTATTTTTATTAATGAGATTTTAAAGCTTATTTTATTATTTTATACTGGTTGTAATCTCAAAAAGTTATAATTGTGTTCTTTAATATTTTATGATTTAGGTAATTGCCTGTGTTAGATCATCCACGTTGAATTTCCTCCACAATTATTTGACTTTTAATATAAAATAAAAAAAAAAATTCTTCAGTTGTTCGAAGCCAAATTGATAAAATTTTACCATCTGCTGCATTACATAAAAAAAAATAAGTATGTATTTATGTAAATAATAATAAAAATATTTTTGTTTTTTAAAGAGTGATACTTACTCTATGCTGATAATACTACCAAGTGCCAATGTAACTTTGGATGAATTCATCAAAAAGCTTAATGTCGCTACTCTTGAAAAAATCATTAAAGTAACACCGGAAAGATTGACCAGACCTGTTACATTAAGAATGCCCAAATTTAAAATAAAATCACATTTTTCATTGGTTAATTCTTTATTGAAGGTAATTAAAAAAATAAAAAAATTATTGTTGCAAAACAAAATTGTTTCTTTATATTTTTTCTTTTATAAAATAGATGGGCGTTGTGGATTTATTTACACAGCAAAGTCGTCTTCCGTATATAGGCCTGGGTGGTGATAATAAAGTTAGCGACATAATTCAAGAAGCAACTCTAATGGTGGACGAAAATGGAACGGTCGCATCAGCAGCTACAACATCCTTCCTTATTCCACTTTCAGCTGTTGTAAGACAAGATATAGTTTTTACAGTTAATAAACCATTTTTATCTATAATTATTGATAAGACTAATCAGATACCGTTATTTATAAGTAAAATTTATCAACCAATTTATTAAAAATATTCTTTTTTTTAAAAGGTTACTTTTTTTTTTTGTTAAAGAGTTGAAGAACGTTTTTACTTTCTAGGTAATCGTTAAAAGTTTGTAGACGAAAAAAAAAATTCAATTGACCAATTGAGCAGTAATGTAGGTAGGCAGGTGGATTGTGGACTTTGTTCTTATATTGAATGCCCGCTGACCCACTCAAAGATTCTAAATAATAATATCTTTGTGTTTGCATGGGCTCCACAAAAGAGACATATGGTAGCAAGATTTCTTATTGCAATTTTCAAATTGGGTGATTATTCCCCTTGTCGCCATAAGGCACTTGATAAACCAAGTAAAACTTGTGGGTGAACAATTTCTCGTCTCTATAGACTGAAATTCACTGAAAATAATTTCAATTAATCTCTATACCTAATGTATTGAAAATGCATAAAAAAAAAATCGAACTTTTCAACCCAGCGATCAGAGAGGTCTCATCAGTATGGTTAGCTCTGATCACATAGCGTACAAGTTCGATAATAGGGTCACCCCATGGTAGGCGATCAGAGATAATCATACTGATGAGACTTCTCTGATCGCTGGGTTAAAAAGGTCGATTTTTTAAAGAATTTTCAATGCATTATAGAAATTTATTGAAATTATTTTCTATGAATTTCAGTCTATAGAGACGAGAAATTGCCCACCTATAAAAGAGATAACGGTAAATTCTATCCAATTGTTACTATTACAAACACCGTAAAGAAAATCAATATTTTAAGAATAAACTGAGAAAATTTCCCTGCATTCCAAACCACATAATGTAGGTATATACTAATACAAAATTTTACACATCCATGGCCGCCTCGAGCCACGTCGGGCTCCAAGGAACTTTAGGAACAGAAATTCTTTTCTAAACTACTTTGGGTTATCAACAAGAATAATAACGGAAAATACAATCGCACACATAATATGGGAAACAAACCGATTACAAGATCAAAGACGGATTTTCAGTCCCGAGAAGAAAGATAACGTAAATTGGCGCTAAGGGGAGTCCCCGTTCGAATGTCGTATTTTGAGTAAAAGGAAGGTCCGGATCATGCGAGTCGGTTTAGTTGTTTTCCAATCAAATGTTTAAGGGATTAACTATGGTCAGACAAAGTTCCCAGTATTATGTTAAGATAAAAATATTGGGGCTACAAACATTGTCACGTCACTATACAGGGTGTTTCCTTCATGTTGGTCCATAGAGCAGGAAATGATAGTACTTACCTATAGAAAAACAAAAATTGTATAGCAGGGGGGAGGGGACCTATTACACCCATTAGCTCTAAACCTATTCTCAAATATATTTTCAAACCTATTCTCAATGATAATTTGTTCCCTTAGCACGTCATTTTGACCTGAATAGGTTATGAGTTAATAACTGTTTAACGGTTACAGTTAGCACATAAGTGTAATAGGTGAAATTAAAGAGGAGAGTCTCTAGTTTACAGTTTTTTAAAAAAGTTTTATTAACGACCGTTTTGTAAAAAAAAAGGTGTCAAGGTAAACAAAAATGGAAGAAAATCAATTTTTTTTATTTTAGACAACAATAACTTTTGAAAGGAGATGGGTATGAGTTTAGTTGTGTAGTCAGTAGAAAGGCCATGAAGTTGTGCATGTAATGAGCTCTTAACTGTTACTGTACACCATGTACTTTTTAAGATACAGGGAGTTTTGTGAAAAACTAGTTTTTTTCTCAATCACGGTTGATATGCCCCGCTCCTGCCATACGATCTTTTGTTTGACTAGGTGAGTACTATCAACTCCTGCTCTATGGATCACCATGGAGGAAACAGCCTGTATAATGACAATAACGAAAACAACAGTATAAACTGCGAATGATTCGGCAGTCTCTTGTTTACATACACCCACTTAATGCAACTGAAAGTCTCCACACATTTCTGCAGGATAGCGTACCATATCACCGAGCACAATCAGTGAAAAATGCCCTGCAGCAGCAAACCATTCGCATTCTTTCATGGCGGGGTAATTCGCCGGAGCTTAACTCGATAGAAAATCTCTGGAGCTTGCTAAAGCATATTGAACATTTCCGCAAAAATTCTACAATACAATCGAAAAAAGAAACCTTAATTAAGTATGGAATAACAACACCAATCCGAAAGAAATTATTTCGAAATGGATAAGCAGCGGTTACATTGCAGACGAATTGAGCGGCAAGGCATTTGCGCGATTTTAACGATCTCAACTCGATATGTAGAATTAGATGAGAATGGTGTCACTACATTTCTTTTCTAGTCTCTCTCTTCGTTAGTGTCGTTGCTCTAAGTTTCAGCGATATAACTTGTTGGATTTTAAAGCGATCTTTGGAGCGATAAATTATTTAAAAGTTTAAAATTATTTTTACCTACTGGAAAAAAAATGGATGTTGGAAAATTCGCGAAATAAAACCTTTGTGGGATAGGAAGTCTTATACTACACATTTTCTAAAGTTTGAGTAGGTACTTTACTATGCAAGGTGATATATTTTTCAGTATGTACCTACATAAATATAATTAAATTCATCACAAAATATACGAAAAAATTTTCATGCTGATCCATAAACTCCTTGACAATTTCATGAAATTCCCCCCATCTTCTTTCTTTTCGATTTTTATAAATAGTGACTTAATTCAAGTTGTAAGAGAAAAAGTTATAATTGATCTAAGACCAATAATAAAATACCCTAGATAAAATTAAAAGTTAAATAAAATGAAAATCAAAATTTTTGTATGGCAACACCAAGCAGAGGTGGGCTGATTTGGTTTATTTTTGAAATTACATATATTTACTCTTTTTATAGAAAACGCTGTGTACAAAATTTCACTCTCTACGTCAATGTGTCAATATAGTGAAAGATTAAATATTTGTATGGCAACCCTATGAAGGAGTTGCCCGATCGACCCCATTTTCGAACTTAAGTTTATTTATTTTTAAAAGCCCCGTGGAAAATTTCAGCACTCTAAGTGAATGCGCTCCAAAGATATCGTGAGAACGGACAGACGGATAAAATAAATTTTAATATTATGCGTGATGTTATAAACGGAATGACAAACTTACATTTTCATCATCTAGGGTATAATAAGACAATGTGGAGGAAGTCCTTAAAATAATAATATTATCAAATCAATAACAAATCAGAAGTACCTACTTATAATTATAAATAAGGCACTTTAAAATAAAATTAAAATCTGAGTACCTACGTTAAGACTTACAAAACAAGTTATAAAATATTACAAAACAGAACTAATATTAGAAGAAGTTACTATATGTGTGAGAAGTGACCCTGATAACACAATCAAGTAAATTACGGGTGTCTAATTAAGAAATGAGTATCAACGAGGCTCTTAAAGGAATTGACAGTATATGCATGCTGGATACTAGAGAGGAGAGCATTCCAAAAGCGCGCAATTTGAACAAGATAAGAGTCTTCACTGACTAGCCTAGTAAAAAATTTGCAAAATTAAACATTTCCCTGAGGTATGTTAATATAGTTCATTTTTTTTAACAGGTTAAAAAAAAAACACTAAGGTTCTTTTCTTGAGATATGTAGAAAACGGGCACCCCACCAGTTGATCGCGATAAGGCAAGACATGGTCATATCTACGAAGTCCGGAAATGAAACGTAAGCAATCGTTAAATACGATATCCATTCTTCGGTTACAAACGCTATCAAGTCGGGGGAAAATTAAACTTCTGTAACTAGGCAGGGTGTCTTAACTAAATTTAAGTGGGTTGCTTTTGGCAAAATGCTTGGTAAGAGTCAAAGCCTACAGAGTCCGGAGTCAATTTTACTGATTTTAGATTTTCATTGTCACAGCAGTACATTTATTGGTTCAACACGATACCCGGGTTTTCACCTTACTGAGAAGAGATGTCAGACAGATGTAGTGGACTTTGGTGAAAAATAATATATTGAGACTTAGAGGGACTCAATCTCAATGTATTAATCTCAGACCATGCATTGATTCTGCTCAAATCATGTTACTAATACGTGCGATGCCGTCTTCGAACAGGTCAATAGGTCTATTCAGATATAGTTGCACATCATCTGCGTATAAATGAATACTGTCAACGCGACCAACTTGTGGAAGGGCATTGATTAATAAACTAAGATTGAACCCTGAGGTACACCAGTGAATCCGACAACTTATCATCCGCTTTAACCCTTTGATGGTATTCTGTCAAGAAACTTCCAAAAAAAAACTTAACATACTGATTGATCTAAAATCTTCCGGAGATTCTTGAGAAGCTTTTTTGGGGATAGTCACGACCATAGCAACAGAATTCAGGATATGATGAATGTATGTATTTATGTGTCGATCATTAGAAGCAAAATCTTAATAAAACATGGTGCCTGATAGTAGATCCAGTAACATGAGATTTAATAAATGGTAGCAAGCAATTCGGTTCGATCTACACCGCGAAAAAATGGATCAATATAACTCAGGTTACTACTTCTAGTATGCTCATTGCTCAATTGTGTAGTAAAAAATCTATTTAGTTCATTGGGATCCTGTTCGCAGATAACTTTGTCTTTCCCGTATATCTACACCTACTTGTCTTAGTAGAAATTATATAAATCGCAGATCCCGAAAAAATGTTTACTCGTAAAACAAAAAAATACTTTTATTTCGATACTAATACTAAACAAAAACTGTCAATCTTAATAAAATCGGAAGATATGAGATCGAAATCACAATTTTTTTTTATTATTTTCGTACGAAATTGCTCCATGTAATCAAGAGCAAAACAATTTTGTGTAATAATGGTTCTTTGAGAAATGAATGAATTTTTGATAAGCTAAATTTTAACTTTTGGATTGCGTTTTTTTTTCTGTCGTTAAACATGAATATACGTGAATATGGATGAACCACTATTCGCATAAAACGCCAGTGGGCAAAACAGAAGCATCTTCCGTAGAAAGTAAATTAGAAAAGTTTCATAGCAATTGCCAAAGGAAACTTTTCATGTACGGTGTGATTTAAACGCAAATCGGAGATACTTCTAAGTAACTGCAAATAATAAATCTGCCAGTAATATTCCAAAGAAGCACGCACGAAGAAAACAGAAATTTCTGCTTCTTTCGTAACGATTGCAAGCCTAAAAAAATTACAATTACACAAATTAAAAATTATATGCTTCAATTTACCGCTGGAAAATACTTTTGTAAAATAATTCTTGTGATAATTTCAGGGGTCAACTAATATTAGATCTGTTCTCTTAACTTAAAAGATTTGATTGAAAATTTAAGGAAAGGAGCTTGTTCCAGTATTAATTCTGATAGTAATTTTTGCACAACAAAATTTAGATAATTTAAAGTAAATCTGGACTACCTTATGTTTATCTTATTGTCAAGAAGAAGACATACGGTTTTTATTTGACTGATTGATAATATTGCCACTTGAAGTATCCCTGGTAGGTCAATCATAATGAATGCACTGATGAGCTCATGATGATATGTTGGATGAATGTAATACTGATTTTTGTGCTAGCACTGGGACTAAACTCACTTAAATACTTTGCATTCATATGATGAGCAATTCAATGATTTCCCTTGTGAATAAATCAAATCCCTCATCGCTGAGTGAAATCATGATTATCAGGGGTAATATAGTTTTTAAATTCAGTCAATAACAGATTTGGGATTATCACGTATGTCAGGTGTGGGCAGACTTTTCCCGGGTACGGGCTACTTCTAATTTATTTAATTTGTTGCGGTACACTCAGTGGCGTAAGTGTGATGAGCTAAAAAAAAGGTCTACTTAAATAAATATGTACACCTATGTTCCTCTTTTGCAGTCTCATAACAAAAATTATGAATGCACCTATTTCATTTAACAATGGAGTTTGGGGTCGGGGATAATTTATTTAATGATAATTATTTTTTTACATAATTCCCACCCACAAATTTAAATAATGAAAGTATTTTATAAGTTCTAGAGGAGGCTAAAATATTTTACTAGTAGACTTAAGTATTACCTGCTTTCTATACATAAATCTTCTCTCGTTTTAACATTAGGACGATTTCGTATTTTGAGCTTCACGTCATTCATAACAGAAAATATACATTCAGCAGTGGCACTGCTGTGAGAAAAAACAACTAATACACACATATAATGAGGCAATATTCTTCAAATATAAATGTTGAAAGAATAATCATTTCTTTAGTGAATGGAATAGAAAAATCACCACTTTGAATCTTTTTATATCGTTTATGTCCATGAAATTTTTTGCACAATAGATTTTTAATCAATCGAAAATAAAAATGGAAAATAAATTGTACTTTAATAGTCATAAATCTATCGAAGAAAGTGGTAGAGTGGTAGATTGTACAATGTTACCTCAAAAAGTGGTAAATCTACCACTTTAGTCTAAATAATAATAATAATAATTTATGAGAAATATTATCGCTATACAATACCACAACCTTTCATTTACAAGTTCACAAATATATAAATTTTAAAATTTACAATAAAGTATGTGCACGAAATAAATGTCGTGTGTTTGAGGTGAAAGTAAAAGTAAAAGGTTGACTTTAAATTAACTTAGAGTAATTTTATTCATAAGTGCATTGAGATAAAAAAATTATATATACACTTAAATTAAATTAGTTCGTTTGTACGATAAAATTTTCGAACGTCTCTTTTGACGTTACACATAAGATTTTGCACAATAGTGTCACTCACTTTAGTAGTAGCTTTTTTCCACTATACTTTAAACTTTTGAATGGTTTCCACTAGTTTACCACTTCTTCGTAATTTTCCCTTAATATTGGCCCAATACTTTTCAATTGGTCTAAGCTGTGGACAGTTTGGCGGATTGCTGTTTTTATCAACGAAATTGACATTGTTCGTTGTAAACTATTGTAAAGTTTTACCTGAGTAATGAATTGTTGCTAAATCAGGCCAAAATATTGTAGGCCCTGTGTGCTTTCTTATTAGTGGCAAAAGTCGCTTTTGCAGGCATTCCTTTACATAAATTTCACTGTTCATTGTATCTTTTGACACAAACGGTGCACATCTTTTCCCACATGTACATATGGCCTGCCAAACTAGACATTTTTTTCCGAACTTATCCATTGCAATTGTTTTAAACTTATTTGGAGTAGTCTTAGGATCACATGTTGTATAAAACTGTTGATCAGGTAACTGTTTAAAATCGGCTTTTGCGTAAGTTTCGTCGTCCATTATCACTCATCCGTTAAAACCGTTGAAATAATTTTCATAGTTTTCTTGCGCGAGTATGACAAATCTTTTCTTGTTTTTCACTCCGTTTTGGTGATTTTGTTTTTTTTTTGTATGACCTAATGTTATTATTCTTTTTAATTTTCTGCACAAGGGACGAACTAACCTTATATTTTTTAGCTAAATCCAGCACGGATACAGATGGATTTGAATCATATGCCCTCAAAATCTTTTTTTCTAAATTTTTGTCTAAACATCCTTTTTTTCTTCCTCTTTTTTCCTTTTTCGGTTCATTACACCCTTCTTTAAAAGTTTTTAAAACACGTTGCACTGTTCGCACACTTTTTTTAGTTCTTTTACCAATTTGTTTTGTCGTCAAATTCGGATCACTTAGGAACTGTGCAATAATATTTCGATGGGGTTCCAATTTAATCGATGACATTTTTGAAAATAACTGTGCACTAAATAAATTTTGTTTCCATATTGAACAACTAACACGGCCAACTGCCTGAATAACTTAAAAAATTCGATTCCGCAACTTGTTCATCTTTCATGCATGTTCAAACATGCGACATTTATTTCGTGCACATACTTTATTACTACACACTACACACACAAACTTTTTTAAAACACATAAAATTTTGTTCACTTTTTAATTCAGTCGGAACCTCATTAAATTTCTTACACTCATATACCAGTGTACTCAACCATATAATCTATGAGGAGCGTCGGAGAACTTCAGACTACAATTATACAGGGTGTTTCATAATTGGTGCACCAAACTCAAGGGTTTGATAGCTGAGGTGGAGACAAACAAAAAATTATAAGGGGGGGGGGGGGGTAGACGCGTCGTTTCGGCGGTAGGGGGGTTTAAGATTTTTAGTACTTCTTCCACTTTACACCCTGTAACTTTCTTGATATACACCCTCTCAAGGTGGGATTCTTCTCAGATGATAGCAAACCGTCTAAGATTTCCAGTGAATGCCCAATCAGCCTTTTGCTAATAACAATAGAAATCGCGCCTAATTTTGTGCAATTCTATGACAATTAGCAAAATTAATGAAATTATGCATCATAAAAACGGGAATATCTCAAAAACGGTTGCATTTAGACAGGTACATGTGCTTAGTCAAATTAAAGGTAACATTCCGTGGTTTCTAAATCTTGTAATAAAACTGTATAGTTATCACGCATTTTGGCGGGAAAATCGTTAAAATTTGAAAAAATTAGGAATTTTTTCCCCAATTTTTTGACTTTGACGTCCTACTACTTCCGACAGAAGGTGACAGGAAGGCTGATTGGGTATTCACTGGAAAGCTTAGACGGTTTGCTATTGATAGGGTGTATATCAAAAAAGTTACAGGGTGTAAAGTGGAGGAAGTACTAAAAATATTAAACCCCTCCTACCGCCGAAACGACGCGTCTTACACCCCCCCTCACCTTATAATTTTTTGCTTGTCTCTACCTCAGCATTCAAACCCTTGAGTTTGGTGCGCCAATTATGAAACACCCTGTATAATTGTAGTCTGGAGTTCTCCGACGCTCCTCATAGATTATATGGTTGAGCCTCTACCACCCACGTGATCATATTTAGAAGATATTCCGGAACCAACCCATTTTTCATTTTGAATATAAAAAGCAATACATTTAGCTCAATTCATTGTTTAATATCAAGCCATAATAAAGAATTAAACATACTACTAATACGAGTGACATGATTACAACATAGAATTACACACATTGCCTTATTTTGTAATTTTTGTAACCTGATCAAATCTCCTTGATTACATATAAACAATATTGCAGAACAGTATTCAAAATGAAGTTTTATAATACTCTTATAAATATTTATCGCGGTAGCCATCGTAACTTTCTGTCTAAATCTCTTCAAAATTCAAATTTTTTTATCAATTTTTTTAGCAATATAGTTTATATGTAATTTAAAATTTAACTTTTTATCAAAAAAGCACTCCTAAGTATTTATATTCATTAACACATTCCATTAGTTCACCATATATTATTATTTATCGTCATAGCTTTTGTTTTATTTATATTCAGTTTCAATTTATTCATCTGTAACTAGTCACACAATAATTCTAAATGCCGTTCTATTTTTATTTTCAATTCATTGGCGTCTTTCCCTGATATATACAACAATGCATTGTCAGCAAGAAGTACTATTTTTGAAAATTTGAATACTGATTTAATGTCGTTCACTTATATAATAAACAAAATAGTTCTAAGTACTGATCCTACTGGAACGCCCATCCATATTTCTTTTTACTGGAAACTGTATAATTTATTTTGGTGTTTTGCCTTCTTCCATATATGTAAGTAGCTATGAAACCATTGAAATTCCTTCTGATGAATTCCATATTTTGCTAATTTATTTAATAAAATGTCGCTGTCTACAGTTTCAAATCCTCTTCTTAGGTCTAAAAATACAGCAACAACCTATTTGAGGCATATATTTCTTCCTTCCATTGGCACAGTAGCCAATTAATCGCCTTTTCACAGGAATGTTTTCTCCTAAATCCAGACTGTTCTAATATAATCAATTTATTTCTTTCCAAGTAACTTTCTAACTGTTTTAGAACCACTATATTTCTAAAAGTTTTTTAGAAGCAATGTTGGTCTGAATTTTTCTGCTTTTTTTTTGTGTTTTAACTTTCTGAACAGGGATAACAATTGATTCTTCACTCACCAACGATTTATTTATTAGGTCAACCAAAGTTACACCCCAATTATTCCAGTTATCTAATATCATGCCTATACTAATTGAATTATAGTCCCGTTTTTTATTCATGATTTTGCAGATATCTTTCATTTCATTATACTCCACCCTTCTAAAAATAAAGTCATAGTCTACTTCTGTAATCATGTCCGAATATGTTCTATGAGGTATGGATTCTTTTATGATCTGTACGCTTTGAATAAAATATTTATTTACTCTCTCTACCATTTCATCAGGTTGCTGGCATTTATATTCACCAAATTCGATTTTCTCTATTTCAGGTTTCACTTCAGGGGCAACCCTGAAACACAGTTGCATCGATTGTGAAAAACCGATTTTCCAGTCTAGCTGGTGTCGGTCTTCCATAAAAATGTTTCTTTTAGTATGCGCGTCTTACGCCTTAGTAAAGGCGGTCACCCAAAAATGTCGATCGCGATCGACTTAATGCCCAGCCCTGACGTATGTCATCTGCCTGCACGAAAGTACAACTGTACTGTTGTACATTCAGGGATATGACACGCAATCGCAAACATAAAGAAATATTATTATTGCAATGCGACTAATATACATGTCCATTACAAATATCGTCAACATTTTGGCTATTTTTTTATGTTTTTTTTTCTAAATAGGAATATACTATCCATAAAAATATGAATAACTACTTACCAATTATTAAAAAATAGTTAAATTTAACTGGAACTGGATGACTTCAATTACACTTCACTTTAAATTATATTTCATCTTCGCTTCTTACAAAGGAATGAAGAAGAAAGATAAAATTCAGTCCGCACTTTGAAGGTGCATAGCAAAAAACAAAGGAAATTTTTACTGCAAAACCATTTATCTGCATTTCAATCGTACATTAGATGCACTAGACCTACATATCAGTATACATACCAATTAATTGATGATCTGATAGATGAGTTGGCGAAAAACCTCATCTACGCGCTCAGTAAAAAAGTTAGTGGCCGTAAGACCAGATAATGTACACTCACATTATCACCGGTACTAAAATTTTGCAAACTGATGAGCGTTGTGTACCAGGGTAATTTGACTGAAAAGCATCAAAGTGTTAGTAATTCATGAGGAAACATATAGAAAATTAAGTCCCGATGAGCATCCTAATGAGCATTCATTAAATCTCATCGAAAGGCTCATTGAATATGATGAAACTGCTTCCTTTATACTAAACCAGGGAAAAAAAATATTTATTCTTGTCATCACCGTGTCAGATGACATTTCCACTAAGAAAATTTGAATTGATTTTGTGATTTATCGGATTTTAAGTTAAATTTTCAAATTAATTTTTTGATTTGTTCTTCCGCCGAAAGATTGTCGCTCATATTCTGAGCAAGACGGTATGCCAAAATACTTACACTTCAGTGTCGAATTCGGAAAAATATATGAAATCAATCGTGAAATCAGTCAAATCTTTTTTAAAATCATCATAACACTCATTGATTGGCTCATTAATAAGCTCATCGTGACACTCATTTCTATGGTCATTTATGCCTAATCTACAATGCATGGTGAAACCACGTCGTCAAAACGACATCGCTTGCTGAAGAATGCATATAAATATGCATGGAAGTAGTGGTAAGCTGCCAAATTAAACAGCTGTTGACCTGTCAATTATCATAAATGTAATTGGTTTTTCGATTTCATTACAGAATTATATCAAAGGAAGTATTTGGTATGAATAATTTATACTATAGTATAGTAAACTAAGAAATCGTTTGGGATAAGTCGAATATTATAAAATATTGCTTTCAAGACTGAAAGTACAAGTTCCAGTTTACAGCTGTTTCGTTCTAAATTCTCTACATGGTTCTAAATTATGCTGAATACACCTGAGGTATTACTACATCGTTTTTGCTGATTAACTACTACACATAAGCTCGTGCTCATGTCGTCAAATGAAAGAAAGAGAAAAAACATTTTCGCAAGCATGAATTTTCAAATGTAAGAGTGGGAAGGAAACAAAAAATCCATGTCGTTTTGACGACGTGGTTTTACCATGCATTGTAGATTAGGCATAATAAGCTCATCGTAACAGTCATTGACATGCTCATTAATAAGCTCATCGTGACACTCATTGACATGCTCATTAATAAGCTCATCGTGACACTCATTGACATGCTCCTTAATAAGCTTATCGATCGTGACACTCATTATGTACTCATCGAAGTGCTTATCTAATATTGTAAAATGCACAAAAGATAAATAAATGATTTTTTTCCCGGTTTTGATTCAAACGCGAATAAATTTCATCAGGACGTTCATCTGATTACTCATGAGGAGCTCATTGATAAGCTCATCATGATTTGTCTACCAGGGTATCGGACGGTACAGTCGCAATTTAAAAATAACAAGTGTATGAGAATTTTGGTTTTTTTGGTTGTGATACTTATTTTGTAAAAATTACAACTCGTTTGGTTTTATCGTTAACAAAATAATAATCAGGTTTAATAGACATACATATACAATAATCGGAAATTAATTGAGTTGAGTTGGGAGTAGGTACCTCATAGGGATCCGTTTTGGGTGTTATTATTTTTGCTGATGTCAATTAACGACATAGTATCGGTATTGAAGTTTTGGAGAATATCTCTATTTGCTGATGATACTTTGCTATATATTAGTGGGCGGAATATTGATGATCTAGTTAGAATGAGGATTTACTAAATTTGAGTGAGTCGTTGATAATGAAATTTTTTTGCTAAAATTTAAGGACCACGCAAATAACATATGTAAAGAACTACTGTCTAAAAAGATCGGGTTTATTGAAAAGGATAAGATAGTGCTTATCTCTGAAGACTGCAATATTGCTGTACAATGCACTGATTTTACCACATTATTCATATTGTTCAACACTGCTGTATGCTTGTTCAAGTGAAATTAAGGTAAGGTTCCAAAAATTTCAAAATGGAGCCATGTGGGTAATTTTGAAATGCAGTTTATACACGCTCGTCTTGAGTATGATAAACACTCTAAAAGGGATGAATGTTCAACAGAGACTTACATACGATGCGATGATTTTCATATTTAAAATGCATCACGGTATATCACCTGTACATATACTTAAGGGAAAATTTTCTGAGTCACAACCATATAACCTTCGTCATGATAGTAATTTTTGGCGCTGGAGAGATGGAATCGAACGAGCACGCAAAATTTGATTATGAATTTTTTTAATGTTTTACCCAGCGAGTTAAGAAATGAAAAAAGAATTGACATATTTAAAAAAAAAAATGATGTGATTATGTAAAAATTAAAGTTTAATGAATTGTATGAATTGAAATTAGTCAAATTTTTAATATGTAATATTTATTATATATCAAGAATTTATTTTGAGCTATTATTGTAAGAGTCTTATATTTGACTAATAAAGAAGTAATAATAATAAAAGCTCCTGCCCGCACCCGTTACTAATATTTTGTAAAGTGATGAGCGTTGACTACCAGGGACTTTTCATATTTTACAATTATATCTCCACTATACAAATATAAGGGAAAATTTAGAAATTATAATTTCTTAAAGTAAAGAAACAGATCATTTTTTTTCATACCAATATTTTGTTCAAATTAATCTTTTATAGAAGATTATAGAAGAAGAGAATCCTCCAATTTTAGATAAATCTTATTATTTTTGGAATATATTTATATGTGGCTAAATGCATTTAATTAATTTTATCGATCGTGACACAAATCCGAAACATAAAAAAAACCAATCGTATCATGCGAAACTATATAAAAACTTGTTTTTTTTTGTAGGTATTAAATTGTTTCGAGAAAGTATACATTATAGAAAATCACGTAAAAGAAGAAAGTAGGAAATTTTTGAATTTAATTATCATACATTTAGCTAATTTGCAAATTAGAGAATGTGGAATGATTCCAAGGCCTAGAACTAGTTTGATTTGTTAATTTTATCTATTCCCCTGACAAAGAATGCATATAGTACAAACATACATACAAACTTTGAATTAATATATTTTCACATTTCTTTGTCTTTTACTGGACTTTTGTTAACTTTTCAAACGGAAGAATTTTATTACACAATAATTCAGTGAAGAGGTCTCAATAAAAAAACATCAAAACTCCACACAACCAGTTTGTGTTCTATAAAAATTGCATTTTTACCTGAGTACATTTCCTCGGGCTGTTGGTCTTTCACTTGACCATTGGCGTTTTATTTTTCTGTTGCAGTAAAGTTCACTGGCCTTACATCATATATGTATATACAAAGAATGGTGATGGTGAATTTAGTACACCATCTTCATTTTGTGGATAAAAACGACATTTTCTGCCTGATGAACATTTAAAAAAAAAAAAAACAAACAAAAAAAAACACAATTCTGCTAAAATTCAATCTTGAGTAAAAGAGGTCATCCGATATGAAATTAGCATCGTTAATTGGAGGTTGATGATCTCGATGATCATGTACTGAGGGCAATCGATGAATTTTATATATATATATATAAATAAAAAAAAAATAATAAACATAGATATTGGAATGAATTTATAAAAAGAAAATAATCTCACCTATACCTGGTAACATCTTTCTCCAGGAGAATGAACTAAACTATAAGGTAGAAGCAGAAGCAACAGCACTTTTGAATTTGATGATCGTAGCTTGTTTGGCTGGTGTGGCTACTTGAAAAACAGCGATCGCTTAAACCTTTCAGATATTATCTATAAGAACATTTCGAGAGCTGCTCTAACCTAACAGTAACTTTGCCTTTGATGCATAAAACCACTTCGTTTAGCTTTCTAGATATCATTCAGTGTCAAGGTTTTACAGTGAAAGCATCATGAATATTCTGCTAAGTGAGTTCTAGCCAGATATAAGTTTTTTTTTTTTTTTATTGATCCTTATAATTATTACTTACGTACATATACCTATAATAATTGGATAGTGTTAGAAGTTCAGAACTAAGTGCTATTTGTGGGCTTATACATAAAATGTCAATTTAAATTGTAATAATTTCCTGTACAGCATTCACAACAATGCTAATAAAGGCAATTTGCTGTGTACAAATTTCAAATATAGAAACAGAAATATTTTCCTTTCTGTCCTATAAGTTTTTTTGTTTTTTTTTTTATATTATTGTCACTGTAAGATATTTCATGAATCTTAATAAGTGATTGGAGGAAGTGTTCAGAGAAATAAAGGATAAAAATTATGTGTCAAATATATTTTATAGGCACACATTTTTATCGTTTCATTTCAAGTTGAAATAACTGAATTTCGACCTCGGAGCTTAAAGTTTAAATAATGAAAATAAAAAAAAAATATTCAAAAAGTTTAAATTTTGAAATGAAATTTTGTGAAGTTTTTGTTTTTATACAGTATTAAGGGACATTTCGAAAAAAAAACAATGTTTTTGATGTCTTCGGAAACCTCTTCCACGCGCGTCGCGCCTTGGTACAATGGAAAGTTTCTAAGTAAGAAAATTGAAATTTTACACAAAAGTGGTTCAAATATTAAAAGTATTGTTACACAGCAAAAAAAAAAAAATCGATGTAAATTTACCCCGTGATCATGGAATTTTAATTTTTTTTTACCATGAATTCTCTAAAGATTCCCCTCTATATTCGGATAAGACTTATTTTGTATGAAAAACTCAAAAATATTAACCATCCGGATAACAAGAATACACTTAGAAAACATTTATTTTAAAACTCCGTTCAATTTAACTTAACTGTAGTCTATCAAATAGACTTCAATCTAAACTACATTTAGTGTAAAATGCAACAGGTTCGATCGTGCTTAGAAAAAATTATGAAATTGTGTCATTGATAATTTCAAGCAAGTATTTTAGAAGTGTAAGTTGCAAGTGTCAAGAAGGTATTTTTATTATTTTTTTTTTTTTTGTTTACATGTAAAACATCTTGTTGCACAATTGTAAAGGCGCATTTCTTCTTTGATAGCAGACTAAAAATAATTAAAATTTTAGATCATATCAAAAACTATTACATTTCGATGCAGTAAACAGTTTTGGATATTATCTAAATCAAAATATTTTAACTTTTCAATAATGCATAAATATCAGACTTTTACACGATTTGGTGTAAAATTACACAAAATATGAGTTTTGAATGCATTTCCGATCGGGATATATACGTTATACTTACTTCTGAAGAAGTTCTAAATATTAACCGTATACACAGTAATAATTATCCTATATACCTTGGTAACCTTGGTAAAACTAAATTTATGTATGTATATTTAAATATGTATGTACGGACCTCATTGAAAACCCTTTCGATGTTCATGGAACTCCGAATATTTTACTGTATACCGTCTAATTTACGTACAAAATTCAAGTTATACAGATTTTTTATATGTTCAATTACTTTAATATGTTGATTTTATTTATTCTGGTACTGCTGATCAGTTATTTTCCAAAAAAAAAAAAAAAACGTTAAATTCAGTGGTGGATCTATAATCTGTATAAGGTGGAGGGGGGTTAATGGGCCACATTTTGCGAAAATGAAGCGTAAGGTTGTGGTATGGTCCGTGAATGGAGTCCTTCAAGAGGGAAGAAGTTTTTTTTTTAAATTTACAGCTTGAAGTAGCATTTTAATGAAAAAAAAAAGAAGGCGTTTCAATGTGTCAAAAATCAAAATTTAAGTCCATTGAGTTTTGTCGAAATACCTACATGTAAAATAATTTGTTTTTTTTTTTTTAAATCTAGTTTTATTACCAAATATATCAAATTACACAAAGATACGTAATTATGTAAATAATAATAATTTGAATTAATGCAAGATCTGAGCCTGACGTGATGCACACATTTTTTAAATTCTGAGTGGAATATTGCGGGAGGAGAACACGTTCTTTGCAATCGTTCGCTTTTATTATTTTTGATAAACATTAAGGCTGAAAATCCAAATTCACACAAATATGAAGTTGAGAATTGCAATAATATTGTGAGAGCTCTTTTAGATAATTGAAGATACTCTGACTTTATGTGTATCCAAAATTCATTATTATTCAATTTCCTATATTTCAGTTTTAAATTGCCATCAGTCTTTAATCAATTAGTGCCTCTTGCTTTTCAAGATTTATCTTTAATTCATTAACGTTCATAATGAATGGATTTCTTATCCAATCGTAATCCTCAACACGTAAAGAAGGCAAGTAGTGACTTATGTTATTGAGTAAGATTTTTATATGTTCCGAAATAAGAGGTTGGTAACTATTTTAACATTATTTGTCGTAGTAGAAAAATGTTTGCTTATATTCGATAAATTTAATTTATCTTGTAAACGCTTTTATTTTTCCAGTTGAAGATAGAATATTTTCTTTCTTGCTTTGCATACTTGTATTTACCGTATTCAATATTTCAAATATGTCTACCAAGTATGCTAATTTGCTGCAATAATCATGGCTAGCAGGCAGACAACAAAATTCTTTATTAGTCATCGTTTTTTTGTTTACTAGATATCTTATAGAAAAAATAGAGCTGACAATGATTTATCTAAAACTACAGTTCTAGACTTTGGGCATCCCAATCGTGCCGCCGCCGTGGCAGCCCAACGTACCGCAGCACCCCGGCTGAAAAACTGTGATCTAGGTTATTATCTTAGACCAATTCTAGTTTTTTTACTTGATTTGTACTAAATTATACATACAATATATTAATATTCGTTGGACGTATTTATTATCGCTGGGCATTGGCAGTAGGTACATACATTCTAGTATGTAAATAAAGTTTCACTCAATCAATAAAAAAACAATAAATTTATGTTCCATTATAGTCAGATGACAGTACTAAATTGACACACAAAAGCCCCATTCACTTAAATATATAAATTCTACCTCTAATATAAATTTACACGTGCCACACAATTACAAGAATTTCCGTAACCATATAAGTTTTCTCTCCTACAGCACTTTCTTTTCTAACGTGGGCTGCTCTATGTTTGGGTCTTCCACGAATAAAACATGAAATTTCTATGAAATCGAATGCTGCGAGCCTAACATCACAAATCATAGCAACAAATCTCCTTAAGGATAACATTGACAATGAGGGTAACCATGTGTTTTCACCTCTTGGCATTTCATCTATGCTCGCAATTTTGGCGGAAGGTGCAAAGGGAGATACATACAATGAATTTGTGTCAGCCCTGAAATTCCCACAGGCGGATAATAGAATGGATTTAAGGGAATCATTTAAAATGGTTCTGGGAAACTTATATAAAAAAAATTTAGACGCAAATCCTTCATTTAGGACATGGTTTTATGTCTATCGTAATAATACCGCTAGAGATGAATATAAGAAAATACTTCGTGATTATTATCTCGTTGATGTTAAAGATATCGACAGGGATAGTTCCAATAAAATGGAATTATCAACAACCCCTGGTACCAACAGTAAGGACATAATAGAATTTGAAACTTTAAAAAAATCTCAACCACTTTCGGAAACTCCCAATGACCAACCGGAAAATCAAAAGGATGCATCTAAATTCGATAAAGTGGTAGATGATAAGCAATATGTGGAAGTGCCTGTGATTAAAGAGGAAATCGCCAACGAAATGATGATGATGACTGTGGCTGTAAAAGATGGTGATCAGAAACCGAATGAACAAGATGTGGTGGAATCAATTCCAGATAAAATTGATGGTAGTACATTAAATGTTGAGGACAATGAAACAGTAAAAGATGAGGAAAAATTGGATACATTGCGGAAGAATGTGGAGAGTGATAAAATAACTGTAGTAATCGAATCAAATGAACCGGAAAAGATTACGATTCCTCTAAAGAAACTTGAAGATCCCGAAATAATGCAGACCCTTGAAAGTCATTTTATTACCAAGAGGGTGAGTAGTACCTATTTATTTATTCAAAATATATTAAAAAAAAAAATAAATAAATTATATATATATATTTTCCTGGTATTTTATTGAGAAAAACAAAAATTCATTAATTTCAGTATAGTGAAGAAAGAAGCATGTTCCAAAAAGATGATGTTGCATCTGCTCTCAGCGCAAATACAATCGTTAGCCGCAAAGATCCATCACAAACAAAAATGCTTCTCTTTAATGGTCTTTATTATCGTGGAAATTGGGCCTATCCATTCCAGGAGTTACGTTCCGGTAATGATGATCGTTTTTATGTTAATAGCGAAAAGTCTATACCAGTTACAATGATGAAAGCTAGAGGCATGTATAGGACGGCAAATATGGAAGAAATTCAAAGTCAAATTATTGAATTACCATATGAGGTAAGATGATTTATGTTAAAAATTATAATATAATTTGAAATTTTGTCTGAAATGTATGAAATATAGACACACGTTTCTATTTTGAAGGAGAATTAGAAAAATTGGGAGAAGAAGTCCTTGGAATTTTTCCAAAACGCAATTTTTTGGATGGTAAAATTTTAATACCGTGAATTGGTGTCCGCGGTAAATAATAAACAAGAAAATTCAAATAAATTCTGTGGTAATTTTCCGGTGTTGTCCGACTTACCACCTTTAACCTGTTGGGCAGCATATAGCGAAATTGGTAGTTCTCTCGGTCATTGTATTCCTGAGTGGAACTTCGTCACTATTGATTTTTGTTTTTGGTTTGACTCTATATAACTGATATGCATATTAAAAATAGTGTTTTTCAAGGGCTTATTACAATACTTTTGTTGCGTCATGTCACGTAAAACTGACAACGCGATTGAAATAAAACGGAAAGGTTGAGCAGATTTCAAATTTTACAGGTGAGAGCGTTTCGTATCGGCAAAAATCGTATACTCATCAGTACGACTTGGTTTCTGCCTGCCGTTTACACCAAAGTAAACAGTCAAGTTGGCTCATATATGCATTTAAAATGAGTATACAGTTCCATCCGATACGAAACATCCTCTTTTGCAAAGAAATTTCTTTTTCAAAGATTAAAAAATTTTTCGATGCGAAAGAATTTTTTCACTCAATTCTCAATCTGTGGATTTAGCAGAAAACTCGGTTAGTTTCATATTGACCCAATTCGCTATGAATTTATTTCATAGCAAAACTCTCTATTTCATATGAGTAATGACAAGCCTTTTTTTTTATTGTATTTGTTTTTTGATTTGAAAAACAGGGGGTAGAGGAGAAAACCATCCCAAGTACAGAGGCCATAGCGGCCCATTGTACTATTCTGAATCCCATTCAGCAAAACCTTCCTGTCCTCTTAATGAAGCGCATCAGGTCTTGGTGAGGAAGGTTTTTCAGCTCATCCCCAGATAGAAGGGCAGACCCTAGAGTATCCAGTCTGTTCCGGGCGAAGGCCGGACACTCACACAAAAAGTGTTCGGTTGTCTCAGGCTCTTCCTCCAGGCAGGACATACACTCAGGGCCGTCAACAACTCCCATCCTTGTTAGATGAGCGTGAAGTGAGCTGTGGCCGGTGATGATGCCAACCACAATTCTACATTGTTTCCTTCCGAGCCTCATGAGAAAATCGGAGATATTCCTTTTGGGCCCATCAAGAATCAGTTTTGTACACCTACAAGAACTCAGGTTCTCTCATCTCTGCTGATGTTTCCTATGAACATCCGCTTTGATGAGAGATCCGATACTCGAGGTGGCAACGCCTACGGCGGGGTCCGGTCCGAGGAACGGAGAATCGGAGCCAGCCCTTTAATTGAAGCTATAAGTGATCATGGTAAGCTGATACGCTTCAGTAAGAGGACAAGAAGGTTTTGGTGAAACGGTTTTCTAGCAGACTAACATAATGGGCTGCAGTGGCTGAGGTTAGATCTTGGTGCAGGGCCCGATGGTGGATTAGTTAAATTAATTATTAATTCGATCCAGTATTGAGTAAGGATTGATAAAGTTACAAAAACATTTCAAAAAGTTTTAATAAAGCGTCCAATTTCGTAATAATCTGCCCAAAATCTCTCGAGTAATTAGTCAGTTAAGCTATCGTGGCGGAACGTTACATTGAAACCATTGAGTTTATATAAACGAAACGAAACGGATCGGAATGTGACAGTAGAGAAGCACTAATTAAATGCAATTGTACATTACGGATTTATCCGATGATGGGGCTTGTTCAATTGTTTCGTCCTCATGCAGCATAAATTATCATTCCAGTAAATGGTTTCTAAAAATTTGGCAGATGTTATTGAGTAATCTGTTGTCAATAGAATACCTTAACGATTACTAGAGTTGAAACTCAGATCTATAGACACATGGGCCTTTGTTACCCATTCCACCACAAACACCTAGTACATGCATGCAAGAAATTGTTTTATTCGAAATATTTGAGTTAGTTATTCTCTCCCAATGAGGATGACTATGATGAGAGAATTTTTAGAAGAATTTTCCAAAATATATTTCAAGTTGAAAGAACCTATGACCTTAAACAAAAAAAATTTTTCTTTTCTTTCCAGGATAAACGTTATGCCTTCTATGCAATCATTCCAAATCAAAAGGACGGTCTGAAGGATCTAATAAAAGCTATTAAACCAGAATTCTATGAAGCTGCAAAAAGTCGACTAACAGAAAATTTCATAAGTTTATGTCTACCAAAATTCAGTATAGAAGAAACTAGCCGTTCTGAAGCAACAATTCAAAGGCTGGGATTAAAGAAACTTTTCACCAAATCAGCCGATCTTAGTGGTATTTCAGAGGATATAGACTTACATGTGGAAGGATTAGTTCAACATGTCAACGTTAAAGTTGATGAAGGTGCAATGGAAGAAAATGTCCTTTCGGCAGCTGCTCAGTCACGATCCGTAATGACAGACGAAGATAAGAAGATCGTTGTTGATCGTCCATTTTTATATTTTGTGGTGGACAGAGAAACTGCTTTCGTTATAATCGCTGGAAAAGTGACTGAACCAAAATTCGGTGATAATTTTTTTGACACGAATATGTAATTTGTACATCAATATGGGAATTTAATTGGCTTTTAAGGCATTTTTCCATTTTAATTTAAGTTGGGGTAAACTTTTGGAAATATTATACATCGAAATTTGTGGTTTTATACTTATTTTGATGGATAATTTTTCCAAAAACATTTGGGTTGTGTACTATTTATTAATGTCATCGAATAAGAACAATAAAACAGAAATCTGGCAACATGTGATTTAAGTATGTTTTCATGCATATTATTTGCGACAATAAAATTTTTTTATCATATATATATATATATTTTTTTTATAATGTTGATTAGCAGAACTGATGATGTTTAATCCTTTTACTTTGAGTCTTTGTTTTATTTATTCAGGAAATGAACTTTGGCAGATTATCAATAAAGCGTGAATGGAAAATGTCATTTATATGGGGGTTGAATAGTCGTATTGAAATTTTGTTTGTGGTTTCTCATGGTGGCATTGATTTTTTTTGGCATTTTTTTATTTTTAATTTACTTCGTTTTTATAAAAAAAATTTAATTTAAATAGGATTTGCAAAAAGAAATTTAAGAGACCATGATAAAAGTGAATCAAAATTTTTACGTTTATCTGTTACATTACAGTCATTACAATTTGAATTTATTTCCGGTTCAATTTATAAACCACTTACAATTCTAAATGCATACGTGATCAGAATGGTCGGTTTTAGATTTTTTCTGCTAAATTTAGTAGGAAATTACAATTTTTTTTTTATGTTCGCATACATCACTCCTGAAGAAAAGATTTATATAAAGGGTTTTCCAACAAGAGGTGTTATTTTAATTAGCCCGCTATTTCGGTAGATGTCACTTTTGGAGCTGTCATTTTTTGACATTTGACAAGTAGAAACTACGCCATTAATAAAAATGGAAGATACACGATTCAACAACGCATTGAAATTATTAAAATTCACTGTAAAAATGGTGAAAATGTGGCAGAGACGGTTCGTAAAACTCGAACATTTTTGGGTCGTCGTGAAGCACCTTGTCGGACCGCAATACAGAAATTGGTAGAAAAATTTGAGCTGTCGGGACAAGTTAGTGATGTGAAGAATAAAACTCGTGCACGTCGCTCAAGAACAGCCGAGAATATTGCTGCTGTAACCGAAAGTGTTGAAGAAAAACCAGGTTTGTCCATTCCTCGTCGTTCTTTGGAATTAGGCATTCCACAAACGTCATTACACCGTATTTTGCATACAGATTGGGGTCTTAAGGCTTATAAAGTTCAGTTAACACAAGCACTCAAGCCGGCCGATCATCAACAACGTCGAGTCTTTGCTGATTGGGTCCTTGAAACGCATGAAAATGATCCGGAATTCCATCGAAAACTCATCTTGAGTGATGAGGCCCATTTCCACCTCGATGGCTTCGTCAACAAACAAAAATGTCGCATCTGGGGCTCGGAAAACCCAAGAGTTATTGTTGAAAAGCCTCTCTATCCTCAACGTGTGACTGTTTGGTGCAGTTTATGGTCCCGCGGGGTCATTGGACCTTACTTTTTCGAAAATGAGGCTGGAACAACAGTTACGGTGAATGGATTGCGCTATCGACAGATGATTAATGATTTTTTATGGCCGGAATTGGATGGTATTGATCTGGACAACGTTTACTTTCAACAAGACGGCGCTACGTGCCATACAAGCAACGAAACCATTGATCTTTTACGGGAAAAGTTTCCGGACCGTGTTATCTCTCGAAAAGGTGATCACAATTGGCCACCGAGATCTTGTGACTTAACACCTTGCGACTTCTTCCTTTGAGGCCACGTGAAAGAGAAGGTCTACGCCAACAGTCCAGCGTCGATTCAAGACCTCAAAGATGGAATTCGTGAGGCTATCGAGGACATAGGGCAGCCACTTTGCGATTTGGTTATGGAAAATTTCATGAAAAGGATATGGTCCTGTAGGCGTGGTCGTGGTAGACATTTGGCTGACGTTATTTTCCATTATGAACGGCATACCTTCCTCTTTATAATGAAATAAAGATCCGATCATTTCTCTCAAAAAGTGGGATTTTTCTTTTAATATCAAAATAACACCTCTTATTGGTAAACCCTTTATATATAGGAGAGCGCTGATATCCAATTAAATTAATTATAATTTCACTGATCAGACTACCTATTGTGCTGTCACGCTTTATACTGAGAAACGTTTACTCCGCAATGTTCTTTTCATTTTAGACATTCTAATGGAGGGAGGTACCTACATCCACTGTATTCTTACGAAAAGGAACAATGTACTATGGCAATATCCAGTTAAATGGGCCGTCAATTCCTTTAAGCCATTCAAATCGCCTGGAGCTAATGGCCTCTTTTGTTCATTGCTAGGAACGTTTTATCGCTAGTACCGTAAGATCACAGCTGCACTGCCAATTCTTGGAATCATACGCCGTTGCTACTCTATCAGTGGTGTGTGTGCAAGCAAGGGCTATATAAACGACAAGCTGACTGATCTCGATCTCTTTTTGCACTTGGCATCGCTTGGGGTAACTTGGCTTTGGCTTGTTAGGGACTAACATTTATACCGGGTATCGACTGGTATATTAACTACTAATAATCATTAATTTCTGGTCTCGACGGAAATTAAATTATCTTACTTCGGGTCTCAACTGAACTTAAGATAACTCTTTAAGTCGGGTCTCGACTGACTTTATGAACATTATCTCGGGTCTCGACTGAGATAATATTTTACTAACAAACACTTTATTTCTGGTCTCGACGGAAATAAAGAATCTTACTTCGGGTCTCGACTGAAGTTAAGCTGAAGTTAAGCCGGGTCTCTACTGACTTAGTGAACATTATCTCGGGTCTCGGCTCAGATAATATTACTAATAGTAACATTATTTATTTCTGGTCTCGACGGAAATAAAGAATTGTTCTAACCAAGAACAAAGGGCTTAACATTAGCTTACAGGCGATTCACCAGTGCATTCATTTCAGTCACTCAATCAAATTTGCGTATACGTTCAACTAACGGACAGTACATTCTTATTGCCAGTTGCCCTATTTCAATCTTATCAGTAAGTTTTTTACTATTTTTAATACATTTTAGAAATAAAGTGCTTAAGCATGTTTTCATTTATATGCATATTAAAACATTTCACTCTGTTTTTTGTCAAAAAATAATTGTACAATAAAATGCCTTTTAAGGTTTCCGCATTCAATCAATTTCTCAGGTTTATTTTGCTAATTCTTATCTGTGAAATAGAGCAGACTTTGCAAAATGCAATATTACGGGTCGCGTCATAGTTCTTATTTTCAACCAACAATTTTTTTTTAATTTCGGATCATTTGGGCATAATTTGCAAAATTTTTGCACATAGGTACATTTTTCCTCACAATTACAAAAGCTACATAATTCAAACCCTGTAATTTAACCGCGATTTTCATTTAAATCTGAATCATCTGGCACTGGCCGTGGTACAGGTACTAAGTGAAAGTCCTCCTTTTCAAGAAAAATCTAACAGTTTTTCAAGATATGTAAATATTTTTATACCTACATTTAATTTTACTTTTTAAATTTATCCATCACATAAGACAAGAACTAAATAAACGGAGAACCTATTAGAAAAATACCCGATTAAGATTGTGAAATCAACTGAACAAAAATAAAAAGTGACAATGGAAAAAATGTGAGGTTTGCCCAATTTCATCAGATTTAACAGCTGAGTTCTAATCTGCTATGTTTACGTCCGTTTTTTATCCACATTTCTCCATAGTTTCGCGCGTCTGATCCATATTTTTGCATGTACATATATAGGAACTAGTTCGTTGCTTTTACCAACTTTCATTTCCGTTAGATTAGTGTCAGAAGCGGGGGGAATCTGGCAGCTCTGATTATACCCACTTCAGATTCCACTATTACTACTCAAAAGAAGACAAAAAAACGCCCAACTCAGGTCCTATCGACGAAGCAGCGCTAAAGTTGAAAATTGGGAAAAGTGCGTTTACAGCACCAGCTTTAACCGCCGGCGTAAGCTACACATTATGTAAGTATCATACGAAAATCGTCCTGTTTTACAACTGACTCTACAGTGATGGCGTGGCAAGGTGGTGATGCGGGGGGGGGGTGGCGTCGCTCGCCACACGGTAGTCACTTAGGGCCCCTTCTCTTTACATTATTCATAAATGATGATTTAAAACTGTATAAATCTATCGATTCGCATTGCGATTGTCTCGAATTGGAGAACGACCTGGACAAAATTGTTGAATGCTGTACAAATAGTTTTCTCTTTTTAAACGGTTAAACATTTTCTCTGGTTCGAGACCCTTCAAATGTTATCTATGTTACGAATGGGTTGTTACCTTCGAAAGTTGATAAAATATGTGACTTGGAGGTATTGTTTGAATCCAAACTTAAGGTTTTGTAAAGCGCAAGAACTAGATGATATTTAAATTATTAAAGGTCTTTTTACCACTATTGTTAAACTCATTTTGGAATATGCCAGTTTTATCTGGTCTCCCTTTACAAAAATTACTCACTCCAATCGTGTTGAGAGCGCACAAAGGATGTTCTTACTTTTTCTCCTAAGAGGTCTCGAACGGATAGAATGGATAGACTTCATGTTCCTTCTAATAAAGAAACATTAAATTTAATACATCTTCCTACTCTTCAGAATCGCTGTGCTGGAAAATACGTGATATAAGCCTTGTATTTCAACCTTTGATGGGTAAAATTCCTTTGATGCTTGAGAAAATTAATTTCAATTCACGAACTCGACACTTGCCTATACAATGATTTTATTTATTTGGGCTCCCATTGCACCAACTTGAACACTTTGAGCCTGTATCTAGAATGTGTTGTATGTTTTAGCTTCAATTTAAGTATTGTATTCAAAGATCATTTTAGTTAGCATTTACCGAAATTAATGAGTACACTGACACTGCTGAAAATTAAAATAAATAAGAATTATGAGAAAAATTTTTGGCCACGTATTCAAAAAATCTCTAGCCTAGCCAAAATATTATGGGGGTATCCCTGTAGCAAAACGTTGTCCAAAGTAGTCATTTGCTTCGAGTGTAACCAAAGTGGAAACATTGAATCGGATACATTTTAGTGGATATAGTAACGTGTCCACCCTTAACATCTTTCTCTCTCTCTCTCTCTGTCGCACCCTTACGAGATAGGGATCAGTGTTGGGCGTAATCAACTATAGTTGTAATCAGATTAATAATCATGATTAAATCAATCAAAATTACATCAATCATGATTACACATTAATCATGATTAAATCAATCATGATTACATCAATCATGATTACCCATCAATCATTAATCATGATTACATCGTGTAATCTTAGGAAAATGTAACCGTAATCATGATTACATGATTACATTTTTTTGAATACAAATGAAACTTTTCAAGAGATTTAAAAAAAAAATGTAATCGTGTAATCATGATTACGGTTACGATTAATCAATCATTAATCGCCAAAAATGATTACTTTTCTGATTAATATTATTAATCTGTAATCATGATTACAGATTACAAATTGTAATCGTAATCATTAATCATCAATCAGATTGCATTTTGCCCAATGATTGCTTACCATAAACTTTTTTACTTAAAATCATATTTTTAATAAAATAGCAGTTTTAATTAAAATTTTTACCACTTTCCACCCGTATGCATGGCAAATTGATTGTCGGGGAGTGTTTTTACTTTTTTTCACCATACTTTGTTTTGATCATGGGACCCCACATTTTTGTGACAATACTCCAAGAAATCCACCCTACACCTACCCTCAAAATTGCTTCAAACAAATTAACTGCCACTTTTTAACATATTCTGGGTTATTTGACTGGACTAGTAGTCAAATGTTTTACAGATTCCACCTAGATCTGATATAAGAAACTGCTCATTTGCGTAATAAAAACCTGTACCTACACATATTGCGGCATTGATAAGACAAAACCATCTCTTCTATTTTTGTACAGAAATTCAAAATTGTGATTTCGCACTATGCTCTGCCTTATACCTATTTCTGCATATGAAATTTCTCAATGGAAAAAAAAAAACGTCAAAGTGGATGAATGCATTGCAATATTGGTCACGACTCCAATATTGAAAGCTGCGGGGGTTATGGTTGTACATCCATTGATTTCTCTATGTAGTATCATAGTAAAAAAAAAAAAAAATATTGTACACGCATATGCGCAGCCCAGCGTGATATGGAGGTGTTTGAAAATTCTGTTTTTGTGAAAGCTGCTTGCCAGAAATCTACCTACTTGTTATTCCATCAGCTCTGACATAGATATCAAAAGGCCTTATTTATAGCCTGGGTATTCGCATCAGGAAGATGAACGTGTTTGGTGATACCTACTATAGAAAAGATTCCTTCAAATAATTGAATTGGTGAACTGAACTTTTGGGGGATTTGATATGAAAGCAAGCACAAATTACCTACTAATTTAATTGCTCTGTATACATTAATTGAAAATGAATGAAAGCATATGAAATTCAATTGTCATTGGTGCAACTGTTTTGATGTTGTCACTGTTTCTATTAATTTATTTTTGATTTGAATGTTGGAGGAACTGAGATCAATTTTCAAAAGTATCAACGATATTTTTCATATTTGACATTTAAATGAATAAATAATGAAATAAATTTCAACTTGTACAGAGAGATATGACTTCTGCTGTGAAAATAATTCTGAGTAAAATTAATAATAAATTCCATACATAAAAATTGTACTGACCATTTTCCCAACTTTTCTATTTTTAGAAGGCTAATTTTGTCGAACGTTATCCCCTGTCTACACTGGCTATGAAAAATTTCTTACCATATTTTATGGTAAAGCCCATTTTAGAAAAGCAAAATTTTTGGTGTGGACAAATTATGTTATGATATTTCATTTTTGGTTGGCCGATGGCGTTATCAAAACCGAAAGGACTGCGATCAGAAAATTGATTGCATTAAAGAATTTCGAGGTCGCCGAGTTAGAAGAGATGAAAAAATTAAGAAAAGGAATATGCACCTTTATAGTTCCACAATCACGCATAATTAGTTTCGAACGTGTTGGCCTTATTTCAGCCATTTTGATTATAAACGTCAAACTTATGGTAAGCAATTTTCTTGGAAATATATGGTACGCAATATGGTCTACCATATATGGCCTACCATGAATTATTGCCATGGGTACACGGTCTACACTGACGATTTCGTAGCAATAACATATGGTAGGCCATAATTTATGGCTAGCGTAGACAGGGGGTTACGGGATGTACAGTGAAATTTAATTTCTGGCAATATGATGATCTAAGGAACATTGATTTAACGTGACGATGTCATTGTTTGGAAACAAGTATTTCGATCTAACTACGCTACTCTGACATCTACGCTTCAGAAGTGGAGCAACGACATTCCCAAAAAGAAAAAACCTTTTAGGAATATAAACAATAACTCCCGTTGTTTCGAAGACTATGACGTAACATTTACATTAATATGCCTAAATCTGCGCCTTGAGTAACCCCAGCCTTGACATATAATAAGAATGGACCGAGCCATCCTATCTAATTCCTATAGTAAAAAATGACACAAATTTTGGTTGAAATCTTTTTGTCTCTTTCAAGCTCAAAATGTACACTGAACTTTTACCAATTTTGGAAACAGTACGGCTGTAATAATTGGAATGCATTGGAATTGACATAAAAATATAGACAAATATATTGTTTATATACGTCTATCTCTAAAAAGCTCAATAAATTTTGACATCAAATTTGCAGAGGAGCACATTTTTCACTAATTTTAAAAACTAATTTTTGTGTTAATTAAAACAATTTTAATTTCCAAAATAACTTTTATGCAATGTAATACTATTTTCCAACATCTTTAGTGTTTCTAATCGCCAATAATAATAAATTATGAATCGGTGTACAATTGTACGCAATTTAGTGTTTTCACAGCCTGTTCAATATTTTTGCCATTTTTGAAGCAAGAACGCTTAAGTCTGAATTACAATGGACGCAACGGAACGCAACTGAACGGTGTGAAATGTCAAATTTACGCAGTAAAATGGACGTCGAGGTTAGCTGCTTACAATGGACGCATGATTAATTGAATGTGATAGTGAAGTTTGACCCAAAATTGATAAACAAATATGGATAAAATCAAAAAACTCTTTTCATTCCATTTCCTCTCTGCTTATTACACACTTACCGCAGCACAGTTTCACTTGACGGAACAAAATAAACAATCCCAAGGCTAATTTGAGGTTATGTTTATCCGTTCAGTTGCGTTAATTTCAGATTTTATTAAACTTGCTGCGTACGACTACGTTTTCGTCCGTCCACTGTGTGCAACTTCATTTGAAAAGCATATAAAGAAAACCGGTTTGACATTTCTCTCCGTTCAGTTGCGTTCCGTTGCGTCCATTTTAATTCCGCCTTTAGTCCATTCTTATTATATGTCAGTGAACCCCGGCGAGAAATGGATGCAAAAACGCATCGAAGTCGTTTTGTAGCTTTTTCAGGTCTGATCGACCCATTTCTGGACGAAAACTTTCATGAGGTTAACACACGATATCCTAGGCAGGGTGTGATGGATTTCTGCAGGAGTAAATGTAGATGAAAGCGTCGAGGAATAATCATCGATGAAAACATCAATGAATATTCCCCAATGAAAATAGTGACGACCAATCAATTTTTGCATATCCACAGGAGTGGTACTATGTAACTTGAATGGAGTAAGATGGAAATGCTTCTTATAGCTACATAGTGGCGGATTTACTAGAAGGTTAAGTAGGCTGGAGCCTAGAGCGACAGATTTTTGGGGCGGCAAATTCGGGGACCGATTATGTTATTTTTTTGCTACCTCATAGAAATCAAAAAGATTTCTGCATGACGGTTTTCTGATGTTTTACAGACAGAACTCTGCAATAAATTTTGCCGATGACATTCCCCTCTCACTTGTCATTGTACATTCGGTGTAGCAAACTTCCAAATCTAGAGTAAAACAGCTAGTTCGCCGCCCGCCAACCAGTAATCTGCCTCTGTGCCCTCAGCCCGAACTTTGTATGAGTGAAAAGAGCGAAATTGCAGAAAATGTATTTCTCTCTTCCCACTATCAACCCATACATGCCAGTTCTACTACTGGTTGGAGGCTGCGAACTGGAATCCTGTGAAAGATTCCTGAAGTTTTTGCCCTCAGTCGGACATAAAGCTGAAGAAATGTTAGCTGCCATTACTTCGGAACTAAAAATCTTGGGTTTGAATATTGAAGACTGCCGTGGACAATCGTATGACAAAGCCGCAAATATGTCTGGCATATATAATGGCTTTAAATTTAGTGGCAACTGCGACTGCTGAATCTTGCACAGAAGCATGTCGATTCGTCATGTTGCTCCAAGAAATACACGTTTTTTTTTTCAAGTTCGACACAACGCTGGAAGATATTGATGACTGAAGTCTGAGAAGGCAAAACAGTCAAGGGAGTAAAACTCACACGTTTGTTAGCTAGAGAGGATGCTTGCAGAAGTTTGAGAGATTCGTGGCACGAAGTCCTTAAAGCTTTGGAAATAATCAGGAATGATTGTACCGAAAAGCCTGTCACACGAAACGAAGCAACGGAAATTCTTTCAAAATTAAAAAAAAACTGGAAACGGCGTTAATGTTGTATGAAATGTTTTTTTGGAAAGAATAAACAAAGTGAATGTTCAAATCCAGGCTTCTACAGTAGATTTGATCACTGTAGCCGATCTTTATGAATCTCTTCGCAAGTTTTTCGAGAAAACTTCAAGCATTTCGAAGAAACACCCGATGAAGAAATGAGTATGACCACGAGTGATACTTTCAGGGTTAATACATTGAATACGTCATCATTGATAGACTCGTATCCGAATTAGAAAAAAGGAAGAAGGCGTACGACAATTTCAATGAAAAATTTTCATTTCTGACCAAAATGAGCGAATTGTTATCATCAACCCTTACGAAAAAGGCTCTGTCCTTAGAAAAAATGTATTCTAATGATTTAGAGACTGAGTTAGTTCAAGAATGCATACATTTTCAAAGCCACATATCTTTGCAAAGCATTTTGGTAAAACCAGATTCTACATTATTAGAGAGTCTATCTTCGTTTCTGCGAAAACAGAGTTTGCAGAACGTTTATCCGAACTTGGACATAGCCCTTCGTATGGCATTATATACACCAGCGACAAATTGTTCGGGTGAGAGAAGCTTTTCTTGTCTAAAAAGGGTAAAAAATTATCTGAGATCGACTTTGAGTCAAGAAAAATTAAACGCTTTAGCTCTTTTGTGCATAGAGTCGGAATTAATGAACAAGATTACTTACGACGATATCAACGATGATTTTGCCAACAAAAAATCGCGCGAAAAGGTATTGTAACGAACTTTTATAACTTTACTGAGTTGATTATTTTTAACTGTTTGTAAGCGCAATAAAGATTATTTTTATTCACGTTTACCAAATGTACAATATTGTGTAAGTAGCATAGATTACCCCGCCTTTATTAATCGTACATGATTGAGCTATGATGAGCTCAAAAAATAAACCCAAACATTTTTTTACGTGCAATTTCAACGAAATTTCAAATTCATAAATACAAGATTAATTTGATTTAAAATCGTTAAAAATAAAAGTTCTTAAAATTCTTCTTTATCAATCATTGACTGATTCTAACAAGTGTAGGTTCGATTCCCGTCCGGGAAATAATAAATAAAAAAACTTGAATTTACAATTTATTTGTGCGCTTTCATCGTTACTGGTTAATGCCAGCTGAAAGCAAATCGTGGCTTAGTAGGCTAGTAACAAATTGATAAATGCAAGAGGGAAAATCATGTCTCGTTAGCTCAGTGGTAAGAGCAGTCGCCCGGCAAGCGGAAGGTCCTGGTTTCAAACCCCGGACGAGGCGGTTGTTTTTTTTCTTCTTCTTGTATTTATTAATTTGATTTAGAATCGTTAAAAATAAAAGTTCTTAAAATTCTTCTTTATCCATCATCTACAGTTTCCTATCGGAATGCACGCAACAGGTTAAAGTGCTGAACTCTTTATCTACAACTACTACTGTAAATTCTGGTCTTCCTCAGGGCTCTATATTAGGACCACTCTTAGTTTGTGCATTTATCAATGACTTGCCAGAAGTTATTGAAACTCAAGCATTCAGATGTATGCAGATGATGTCCAATTGTATATATCGAGGCCTGTCGGTCTTGTTGAGGCCTGCGCTTCTACATAGACTAAATGATGACTTATACCGTGTTTACCACTGGACTATAAGTAACCATCTTGATTTAAATTCGACTACATCAAATTACATTATTGTTGCAGAAACTGGAATCGATACATGTGATTTTCCCAATATCGATCTCAACAATAACCCAGAGGGTTCGAGTATACAAAAGTAAAAATTTGGGAGCTATGCTTAACAGTGGCATGTCTCGTTTATGGTACCCTTTGAAGGCTTTGGCTATTTGCTGCACTCCTTCCGATATTGAATAGGCTTAGACTAATAAAAGCCCTCAACCTATCATTTTTCATGTTTTCTGTTTTTTTCTCTGTAGGTTCTGCAGAATTTTGTTTCTTATCATTATTATTGTTTTTTTTTTATTTACTGGTAGCTATGTTTTTTTATTCTATTACATTTTATAGTCATTATTTATTAATTTAATTTTAAGTTTATTAATTAATATGTAGTTGTATTTATTTGCCAAATTTTGTAATTTGTTGTTATTGTACAAACTGAAAAGATCGTTTTTCAAGATCTTGTTATACTCTGCCATAAGAAAGTATTGTATTGTATTGTCATTTTCCTATTGTAAAGAATGGCACAAGTTTTATAGTTTTTTCTTTCGCGCTATAGCATAGTTGGAGCTACCAACACAAAATATTGCTTACTGAACATTTTCTTATGCCAATTGATGTTTTTATATTGGCTGCAGGTGCAATTAGATGGAAGAGTGCTTATAAGCGATTAAAATATCACTTAAACACAAGAAAGATATTTTTTTAATTTAATTCCATTTTGGGTGTAAAATTTCATCTGATGGGTTGAGTTTTATATGTTTTTATGTAGTCACTCTGATATACAGAAACACAATACTTTTGTACAACATGAAATAGCAAATCACTCAGTCCATTGTTATAAGTCAATGGATGTATCTCACAACTGTTTTTTTTAGTTTCCCCTAATTACAAATTTTTTATACAAACTTGAAAGAAGGCATTTGAAAATATAAATTATTTTTCCATTTGCATAAAAAATTAGAATAAAGCTCAATCTCTATACTTTGGTAAATTTCCATTTTAAAGTTTTAAAACGTTTACATATACACATAATATAAATTAAATGATTTAAGTTAATAAAATTTGCTATTCCATAGTACATTTACATGTCTATATTCCAAGGAAAAATTGTGACGATAAATTGCTGTGGCGATAAAAGCGGCAAACAAAATGTTTCTGCCCCTTTATTGCAATGGCGATGTTGTGGCGATAGCTCGAGAATTAAAGTCAATTAGATTCCCGGAAACATCTCCTTTTGGAAATTGCTTCATTTGCAATTGTTCTTTGCTCAAGTACGGTCGAGTTATTTCAAGCTCCATAAGAAAACCCGAGATATTCCTATTGGGCCTATCAAAAAATAGTTTTGTGCACCTACACGTACTGCTGATACTTCCTGTGAACATCCGCTTTGATGAGAACCCGATACTCGAGGTGGCAACGTCTACGGTGTGTTCCAGTTGACGAACGAAGAATCATAGCCAGTCCTAGCTAACAGGTCAGCCTTTTCTTTACCCATGATCCCCATGTGACCAGGAACCCACTGGAGGGACACCTTGCTGTGGATACACAACTTATCCATAGACGACCTGCAGTCCCTCAGTAAATTAGATGTTATCTGAGGGCCACTCAGAGCTATCAAGGCTGCCTGACTATCCGAAAGGATAGCAATGTCCCATCCCTTGATCTCCATATCAAGGGCTATCTACGCTGCCATTACGATGGCGAAGACTTCAGCCTGAAAGACCTCAGAAAAATATTTCGTATTTTTTTTACGAAAAGCATCGTTAAATCATATTTTAAGCATTTTTCGTAATTTTTACTAAAATTTCTTGAAGTTTTAGATATTTTCGTATATTCTGTGAAGAGTATTTACGAAACGATCGTAATTTGCTTTCGTAAAAAATACACTAACGTTAATACGACGAAAATTTCGTAGTTTTACAGATGCAAATATGAAATTACGAAATGCCTAAAAATTTACGAAATGTTTTGATCATATCAACACAAATTTGATTGATTGGTATGGGCATTTTGTACTCTCCAACGAGTTTTTCGTAGACATTACGAAACGGACAATAAAGTCAATCAGAACTTCGTAGTTGTTGAAAGCATTGAAGCGAGTTCAGGTAAAACTATTCTCGAGTGCGCATTAATTTATCGTCGGTCTTGTTAAGAGGTGTCATATGGGTTAAATAAAATGTTATATTTTTTACAATCAAAAATGAGTGAAACAAAGGAAAATTTAGATTTATGGACGGAGTATTAGATGCTAATGTAGGTATGTATATTGCAATTTCGAAGAACAGAGTGAAGTGCAGCCCATTCCAATAATTACAGACATTTTATTTGACTTGATTTGTGATTGGAGTTTCGTGGAAGTACCTATATCAAAATTTAAAAGGTGTGTTGTGAAGTTATTTCGTAATTTTGAGGTAAAATTGAAATATAATGTATTCTAGAATCTAGATCATGGAATTTATGTTGCATAATGTTTAAAGTGCATTACGATACATCATTTGGACGAGCTTTTTCTGCCAACATTTTAATTGGGAGTTCGAATAAAAATTGAAAGCAAACTCATCGAGTGGCAAAAAGCTAATGTAAGTATTATTAAAATTTAATAATAAAAGACTTTGATGTGTACCATTTATTTAAATTTTCTCGTTAACATCAAATATTTAGTGTAAATTTTAGTAAAATTTTATGTACGAACGCCTTTTACGCGCAATATATCTGGCGAAGCTACCAATTTCTTGAATAAACTAAAGATTAACACTTATATTAACAATGTTATGACGTGACTTTACTACGAAATATAATATACGAATAATATAACAAAAACACTGATTTTTATGAACACTATTATGTACATTTTAGGGCCTTACACTGAAACTTAATCGCATACATCTGCTTCATGTAGCACTTTATCAGTTTCGTCTTGCTGTAACCATTGGGTAAACCAACTAGAATCATCATCAGGTTCACCAGGCTGTATATGTATATATGTATAGGTACTTCAGGTACTTACCAAAAACCGAAAGAAATGTAATGAATTAAAATAAAATATTACGTTTACAATGACATACATGTTTTATTAAAATATGAATGTAGAACTTTAACAAATTCTAGGATATATGTACATAATGTATATACATACATATTATGTACTCTACATAGGAAATTGTTTAATGTAAATTTCCTGAATTAAATGCTTGTGGACTTGCTACAGAATATAGGCGGCAACATTAAATATAAATTATTTTGCATTAATAGTGTTAGATTTGATTTAAAAAAATCATCAAACGTTTATCGCTAGATGCGATATTTTTAGTGATAGTATTGCAAGAGCATAGTGATCAGTTTGTTTTTGTCGTACAACTGTCCAGAACTGTTGAAAAAAAAAACCTGCAAACATGAGTTACAATAACAAATGAATAGTTGTGTCCTTGCAATACGCTTACAGGCGAAAAACCCCATCTAATAAAAACGTAACGAAAATACCAAATTTTTAAATATTAATCAGGATAATATTATGTAAGTAATAAAAACTAAGCCTAAGAATCTACTAAAATAATCGTACTTTTAACGACACCGTTTTAATTAAATTAAATCATTATTTCGTAAAATCAACCAGATTCTCGTAATAAATATGAGGTAGCCACGTAAAATCCCTTTAACAATGTTTTAAGTAAAAATTTCGTAAAGAGTACGATGCATTATGTAAACTGTTCGAATTTACGAAATGCTCTTCGTATATCTTACGAAATTTTCCATTGGCTCGAAATCATGGGTGACTTTTGTAAAATTTATCGTTGTTTTTCGTAAATCTTACAAAATATTTTTCTGAGTGTGGGATGTCTCTTAAGTGAGTACTCCATCCCAATGTCAGGTTCAGTAAGGTAAATGCATTCGGTAAAATTTTTTAGACCGAACCGAGGAAGGCTCGATGAGGCACTTCCCTCAGTTCATGATTCCCTTACAGGAAAAATCACAGAGAACCGACGCCCAAAACAAAGCTCTCAAGTAACTTACTTTAAATACATTTTCTCCGAAGTTCCGGTGTTTTCAGAATTTCAAAATAATATTCGTTAATCAAGTATGACAGAATTTCTGATTATTCACCAATTGAAAGTTTTATTGAAGTAGAACTCGTGTTTTCACTCCAATGAATATTAAAATTTATTCCTTTAATATTGAGATTTTTCTCCTTTCAGACAATAATCTTAAAATCCGTAACCTTACCAATGTATGATGTAATTTACTCTCGCTTATCAAAACAAATATTATATTTTTACTATTTATATGGCTTTATACGTACATTTATGTGCTTTTCATATTAAATTCAACATTTTCCAATGAGAGATTTAAAATCTTTACAAGTATAAATTTCACTGTAGAACAAGTGTAAAACCAACTGATTGCTCAGAGTACATTTCACACAGGCAATACGACAAGCAGAAAATAGACTGGAAATCATTTCGAATGCTTTCTTTACTCTCTCCTTTATAAATATTCGATTCTATTAGTCCCACAAGGAATTTTCGCATGAACTGAACTGTAGTCTTGTAACCCAGTTCTTGTATCCATAGCACCTACTGACTGACTACATGAAAGTTGAAGGTTTTTAACTGAGGAAAATATAGAGCACGTAGCCTTTTCTTATACTTCATTCACATTCTAGAAGGTCTTCAATCGTTTCTGTTCAAAGCATCCCCACGAGCCCAATAACGATAGGTATTTTTTCTTTCTTTTTTTTTCGGTAGTAACCATCAAGGAATATCTCGTTTGAGTGAAATTTGCTTATTTGCTATTTTTCACAAGTTACTTATCATAAGAAATATGGGAGTTTTATGAAACTGTCATGCATGATTGATTTTTGTTGTTTTTTTTTTGCTATTATATATTATCATTTTTCCATATAATTATAAAAATATGGAGACTACTTGTAAAAAGGACAAATAGATGAGAGCTGGTGTGTGTGTATAGACAATCTTCCAGTTAAGTTTGTGATTTACTCTTAAGTTTGACAATAAGGTAGTGGCTCTGAGTGGGCGCTGTATCAAAATTCTTTAGGGGGGGGGGGGGGCCTTTTCGGAAAATAAACAAAAACATTCGTATAAACAAACTATATTTGAAAATAACAAAAACAACAATAGCTGTGTTCTTTTGTGCGTGCTATCCAATTCACTACACTCTGCTGATACAAAACAAAGCTTAACACAACCAATGAAATTTATTTTTAAAGCTTGGTAGGTTCTACGCACAAATGTATGAGAGTTGCTATGTGTGTTTACATTAGAAGAAGCAACTTGTGTTATTAATTTAAAATTTTTATACAGGGTGTCCCATAAGTGGTGTAATATCCGAAGGCTACGGATAGGTTATGCTTAGACGAGAAAAAATTGTATTGTGGGGGAGGGGGGGGGGGATCATAGCGGTTTCCGAGATAACGGGACTTTAAGATATTTCGGTATGTTTTTATAGATCACCCTGTAACTTCTAAACGTTATACCTTATGATGAGGATTTAGATAGATAATCGTTGGAACTTTCCAATGGTCTATAAACCTTTTCCCTTCTCCTCTCCGTTTTGAAGTTATGGCTCAACAAATTTAAAATTTCGGAATTATTACTCGTGTTTTTATTTAACTACTATTTGTATAAAAAAAAAAGTTTCATGAACACCAATTTTTCATATTGAATTTAAGAAGCCCAAAAACATACATAGCTTTGAAATGATATAACGCACTCTGTACCCAAAATGTAACCCTTTCTGCAGTTTTCACACTTTTTCTGAAGCATATGCAGCGAAAATGGCTCAAAAATGTCATTTCAAATAGATAATTGCCTACTTTCTGGTATTTATTGGTATATACGTTTTGTTTAACTAATAATAAGCATAGAAGAAGAAATATAAAGTTTAATGAACTCAATACATTTTTTTTTTAGTTTATGAAGTTATTAGGTTTAAAATTTTTATTAAGGGGTTAAATATATATGCTAAAGGTTGAAGCAAGAATAATAAAGGGCTTTCCAATAAGAGGTGTTATTTTAATTAGCCCGCTATTTCGGTAGAGGTCACTTTAGGAGCTGAAATTTTTTGACATTTGACAAGTAGAAACTACGCCATTAATAAAAATGGAACGATACACGATTCAACAACGCATTGAAATTATTAAAATTCACTATAAAAATGGTGAAAATGTGGCAGAGACGGTTCGTAAAACTCGAACATTTTTGGGTCGTCGTGATGCACCTTGTCGGACCGCAATACAGAAATTGGTAGAAAAATTCGAGCTGTCGGGACAAGTTAGTGATGTGAAAATAAAACCCGTGCACGTCGCTCTTTGGAATTAGGCATTCCACAAACGTCATTACACCGTATTTTGCATAAAGATTTGGGTCTTAAGGCTTATAAAGTTTAGGTAACACAAGAACTCAAGCCGGCCGATCATCAACAACGTCGAGTCTTTGCTGATTGGGTCCTTAAAATGTATGAAAATGATCCGGAATTCCATCGAAAACTCATCTTGAGTGATGAGGCCCATTTCCACCTCGATGGCTTCGTCAACAAACAAAATTGTCGCATCTGGGGCTCGGAAAACCCAAGAGTTATTGTTGAAAAGCCTCTCTATCCTCAACGTGTGACTGTTTGGTGCGGTTTATGGTCCCGCGGGGTTATTGGACCTTACTTTTTCGAAAATGAGGCTGGAGCAACAGTTACGGTGAATGGATTGCGCTATCGACAGATGATTAATGATTTTTTATTTTTGGAATTGGATGGTATTGATCTGGACAACGTTTACTTTCAACAAGACGGCGGCGCTACGTGCCTACGTGCCATACAAGCAACGAAACCATAGATCTTTTACGGGAAAAGTTTCCGGACCGTGTTATCTCTCGAAGAGGTGATCACAATTGGCCACCGAGATCTTGTGACTTAACCCCTTGCGACTTCTTCCTTTGGGGCCACGTGAAAGAGAAGGTCTACGCCAACAGCCCAACGTCGATTCAAGACCTTAAAGATGGAATTCGTGAGGCTATCGAGGACATAGGGCAGCCACTTTGCGATTTGGTTATGGAAAATTTCATGAAAAGGATATGGTCCTGTAGGCGTGGTCGTGGTGGTTATTTGGCTGATGTTATTTTTCATTATTAACGGCATACCTTCCTCTTTATAATGAAATAAAGATCCGATCATTTATCTCAAAAAATGGCATTTTTCTTTGAATATCAAAATAACACCTCTTACCTACTTCATTCACCTATACTTCATACATATTATATCACCCACTAAAATCATATCTGACGTAAACAATGCATGGCTGTAGATGGCCCGTTAAGGCCTTTTAATATATTTGTTATAAGTATAAACTCATTTGTTAATGGGTTGAATATAATTGCGAATGAGTTAATTATATATATGTTATTTGGCTAAACTCTAAACTAAACTCTGATAATAGTTTAAATATATTTGAGAATGTTATATATTTCGGTGAATTTGATTTTGATGTGCTCAACCCAACCAATCTTGCGTCGTTCTTATGCTAACTCTTATGCTTTACATTTTACATACTTAAAAGGATTGTTAACGATTCTTAATACTTCATGAAATCTCAGTTTGTCTACTTGAATCTTCAAAATCAGGATGGCAAATGAATTATCGACTTTCAATGTAAAAAGCTATAACAAAACGTCGTTCGTGGCCGAAATTATGTATAGGAAACTTATATCTCTAGGGAATTGCTTAAATAGTACTTCTCTCAGAAGTTCTGGTTTTTCATCTCAATGGGTCTGTAGGCAGATTGATTGGAATTCATCAGACCATGGCACATTTACATATGCAATTACTACTCAACTGAAAGTTTTTTTTGGGGAATTGTAGTCATTTGGTTAAGGTAAAGTTCTTTAAATAAATTCTGTTACGAAAGTAATAAAAAATTGTTTGCGGTTGGGAAGATAAGAAAATAAGCTTAGTATTATCACCAAGGCTGAATATATAGATCAGGAATGGGAGGGGCTTAGCCTAGTAAACTAATACCCTCTAGAAGCGAAAGAATAACTGAGAATTAATGTGAACTCAATAATTGGAATTTTATGTAAATTTAATATATTAATTTAATTTATGATGAAAATCCAATTGAATCGAAAAATTCTAGTCATCTACAAAGTGTTATATTTAGATACCTAATTGAGTTCACGGTAATTGTTAATTAAGGCTTCGTAGGTCTGCAGAAATTTAAAAAGTTATGTTTGAAAACATTTTGTATAATTCTTATATACATTGCAAGAATAAAAAATATATAAGGGCTCACTTTTTATAAAAAAAACGAAAAAATTACAGAATTAAATTTAGCTTTTTTCCTTTTTGCTGTGAAGGGAGAAAAGTACTACATCCATGTCAATTTTACAATTTCGAGAAACGCTTATTAGAGTGATTTTATTAGTGGGACCAAGAATGCAATTCAAAAAAATTATTAAGAAAACAAATTATATTTTTTAGGGCATTTTAGATATAACTATATAATTATCTAAAATTCCCTAAAAAGAAAACAAAAATAAAAGTTGGGGTATTAAGGACGAAAAACAAATTATACTGCGATTAAGCTACGGTGCATCAAAGTAAGCTACCATCTACTGATGTGTGTATATATGTACGGGAATTTCGTCAGGGTTGGCCTGTCGTTTAGGTCGGCCATCTGCGATTTTTTTAGTTTTGACCAATAGCCCCACCAATATTCGAGCACGGAAAAACTTCTCTCAGTGATAGCGAACTTTACGTAACATTGTAGATTTGGAGCGTGAACGCAAAGTATGTGCTGCGCACTTAGTGGTTAGAAATTAAAAAAAATTTTTTATTTTTTTTTTAGCAGCAGTGAATACGGCTAGAAAATGAGCAGAAAATATGCAATCATCATCAAGGTAAGCATTGTGAATGTATTGTGTGACTCATGCTTGAAAATAAACTAAGAGGAAAATTCAATCCTGTAACATGTTTTTTGGTTGTGGTGTCACGTGATGAGATAATGGTGCTTGTCACCTAGGTTGGCCACTTTGTGTAGTCAGGGTTGGCCAACTGTGATTGTGTACTTAGATGATGTTCAAAAAAAGTCAAGCACCAATCCCAATGAAGTCCAATAATAAAATATCAGCTAAAGGAAGATGCCCGCCAATAAAGCCCAAAAAAAAAGCCCACTTAGGACAATGCAAGAGAGAAGCGCACTTGAAGTGCGTCAAATAACGATATTTGCCGGAAATGCGATTTCGAATAATGTGCCATTCAAATTTTGCTAAAAAACAGAAAAATACAACAAATTCAGCTTTTTATTTAATTCAATTAATTTTTCCAGGTTATTTTCAATCATTTCAGTACATTTTTCTTTGACTGGCCAACCTAGGCAACACTGGCCAACCTTGGTAGCATTTCACTTTTTTTAAATGCCTACATTTTTTTCATTTTTCATCCAATCAATTTGCCATGTTCAGAAAATGTGTTCCTTGTTCCCAGACCTTTCCAAAAATATTCTTGGATTGACAAAATTCTTTCGTAAACGGAATTTATGGGCAAAAGTCAAAAGGGTGTCCAATCTCGACGACACTCCCATATGTACCTACATACTTGACTGCTTATTTTCTTTTTCTATGTAGCAAACGTTTTTTCTAAACTTACTTTACCTGAAAAAAAGTCGCTACATATAAAGAACTGCGGGTAAAAATTTGGCTTATCAAATTAACGAAAGTATAGGCTACAGGGGGGTTTGAACCCCTCAAACCCACCCCATATATACGGCCTTTATTATCACAACACCATTTTTCTGTATGATTAGTAGTTTATGGCGGCTGAGTTATTTAAATCAAACTTTTTTCAGTTTTACATAAGAACACTGTAAATATTTTACAGTGTTGGGACTAAGTTAGGGCTCTTATTTAGTAGTGACGGAGTCTGTTTCATGGCTTGGGAAGTATTTCTAGAGGGTTTTGCTTGTTGTGAACATTACACCTCCAAATGTGTCTTCATCTCGCCGCGCCAACTCTTGATGAGGCTTCTCGCGGTCTTGCCTTGCTTCGTTGTGAACATACCATAACCAGGTTTTATAAATTAAATGTTTACAGTAAACCTTGTAACTTCATGTTGCATTCATTTATTTAATTTTTGTAGATAATAGTCCCAAATGTAAATGAAATATTTTCAGAAAAATCGAATGGAGTTCAAAGTTAAAAAAATTTAAAAAGCAAATTAAACTTTATGAAGTACAAGAGCTGATGATTTTTAATAATAAATTTTTTTTTTTAATCTCATTTCATTCTCATTTCTACGCAGCTTACATTCTCTTAATTTGTATACCAAAATAAAAGGACTCTTTTAATTTCCTCAAATATCTTAACAACGGACAAATTTGAAGCTGTAGGACTTCATTGTTTAATTCTTATCAAAGGCTTCCCAAAAATGTCGACTCTATGTAGATATGTTTGTGTATGTAGTTAGGAATCTACGCAATTTCCTTTGGCAGGCACAAAGTTGTGTTCCCATGGAATCAACACACAACGTCTCCAAAGAATGTAATCAGAAGGAAAAGTTTTCTAGACGAATATCTAAAACTAAATTTTCGGGTGAGTGCACAAGGCCCTTTGCCTCCTGTGAAAATCCCATAAATTAACTGCAGTGACACTTTTCTCTCTACGAATGTAAAACAAAAAAGGGGACTTTTACAGCCCCTATATTACGATTACTGCCATAAAACCAATCTCTTTGCTGCCAGAGATGTGTCTCATAATTTTCAAATGTAAAAAGATATAGGCGGGGGGGGGGGGGGGGGTGGACGTGCGGCTTCGTTTACTTACAACAATGTCAAGAATTTTGATGAGTTCCGCACGTAACACACATCATTATTAGAAAAACCCTAAAACATCAACTGAAATGACCTTGTAGACAAGTATCAAAGGGAGGAAGGAGGCTTACGTTTTTCAAAGTATTTGTTGAGTTTGTGAAATTTTTTGTTTTTTTTTCCTATGAGAAGGTAAAACTGCCGAGCCAATTGCTTACGGATGAACTCGATGGGTATGCTACGTTCTTTTGAGGTTACAATTATAAGGCATTGAAAGTTTTTAGGAAATTCAAAAAAGTCTCGACCTAACGATCAAGAGGGAAGACATACTTTGTAGTTACTTCTTTCGGGGCTCGTAGAGCAGTAAAGCAAAGAGCTCAGGTCTATTAGGAGATTCTCTAGAGAAGCAGCATATATCTATATATCATAAATAGAAAGATATATGCCTAAAATCCAAGGGGCTCAATTGTTTCGTGGTCTAAGTAAAACGGGCTTAGGTATCTCATAGAAATACTAAACCCATACCAAATCTAATATTTATTATCATCATAATTGGATTAATTTACCTTTAAATTAAATTCCTCACCTAACCATTCAAAAAACTTTTTTTCTTTGTGCTACCTGAACCAAAACTCCATTGAAACCGAAAATTCTTGAGCACCTTGCAATTGTAAGACGGTTGAGAGATTCGTTCTGTCTTTTACAATTTTTTTTTCTACCGAACTGCAATTAAGATGATCAGCGAATTTCTATCCAGATACAGTTGTTATGTAAGAATTAGGATAACGCCGAGTATTTATAAAAATCGCTGGATAAAACAACTAACGGGTTTTCCAATAAGAGGTGTTATTTTGATATTCAAAGAAAAATGCCATTTTTTGAGATAAATGTTCGGATCTTTATTTTATTATAAAGATGAAGGTATGCCGTTAATAATGGAAAATAACATCAGCCAAATGACCACCACGACCACGCCTACAGGACCATATCCTTTTCATGAAATTTTCCATAACCAAATCGAAAAGTGCCCTATGTCCTCGATAGCCTCACGAATTCCATCATTGAGGTCTTGAATCGACGCTGGGCTGTTGGCGTAGACCTTATCTTTCACGTGGCCCCAAAGGAAGAAGTCGCAAGGTGTTAAGTCACAAGATCCCGGTGGCCAATTGTGATCACCTCTTCGAGAGATAACACGGTCCGGAAACTTTTCCCGTAAAAGATCAATGGTTTCGTTGCTTGTATGGCACGTAGCGCCGTCTTGTTGAAAGTAAACGTTGTCCAGATCAATACCATCCAATTCCGGCCATAAAAAATCATTAATCATCTGTCGATAGCACAATCCATTCACCGTAACTGTTGCTCCAGCCTCATTTTCGAAAAAGTAAGGTCCAATGACCTCGCGGGACCATAAACCGCACCAAACAGTCACACGTTGAGGATAGAGAGGCTTTTCAACAATAACTCTGGGGTTTTCCGAGCCCCAGATGCGACAATTTTGCTTGTTGACGAAGCCATCGAGGTGGAAATGGGCCTCATCACTCAAGATGAGTTTTCGATGGAATTCCGGATCATTTTCATGCATTTCAAGGACCCAATCAGCAAAGACTCGACGTTGTTGATGATCGGCCGGCTTGAATTCTTGTGTTAACTGAACGTTATAAGCCTTAAGACCCAAATCTTTATGCAAAATACGGTGTAATGACGTTTGTGGAATGCCTAATTCCAAAGAACGACAAGGAATTGACAAACCTGGGTTTTCTTCAACACTTTCGACTACAGCAGCAATATTCTCGGCTGTTCTTGAGCGACGTGCACGGGTTTCATTCTTCACATCACTAACTTGTCCCGACAGCTCGAATTTTTCTACCAATTTCTGTATTGCGGTCCGACAAAGTGCTTCACGACGACCCAAAAATGTTCGAGTTTTACGAACCGTCTCTGCCACATTTTCACCATTTTTATAGTGAATTTCAATAATTTCAATGAGTTGTTGAATCGTGTATCGTTCCATTTTTATTAATGGCGTAGTTTTTACTTGTCAAATGTCAAAAAATGACAGCTCCAAAAGTGACATCTACCGAAATAGCGGGCTAATTAAAATATCACCTCTTATTGGAAAACCCTTTATTTAACAAGATATCAGCCACGAGTCCGATATTAGCAGGCCAGAGGCTTGGATTAGTGATAACTGGAGGAGCGTTATATCATAAAAAAAAAGGAAAGAAATTGTTCATTACTGGCGGACAAGTGTGATCTATGGAAATTAAAAGTATCAACAATAAGTGATCAAAGTTAAGTGCCAAGTTCTATATTGATACACATACCTTTTTTTGTAGCTGGTTGGCAGTGTGTAGGAGTATGTAAGATTAACTTCCTACTATAGGTTATATTTTTAGTATAAGCCTCATAGTTTTGATTGAACTCAGTAAGATATTTGTTCTAATTTTTATATTGCATATTTGAATTTATTGCATACATGTAAGTACGAGTTATAACGATTCAGCTGGAATAAACCTAAACCTATGAATTGAGCTTAAAGAATAGGCTTATTCTCTTTTTGGGTATCGTGATCTAACCCTCTCTTAGAAAAAAATCATGTGGCGCCCTGTTTTTGTTTATACCGTTTTACAGGTTCATTTCAGGTAAACCGTGCGAACGTCTACGTGTCAGGATGCATGTAATACCTCATCCCAAAGTGCACCGGGCTACTACTTGTCTAAAAGCGGCCATGGTCATTAGCATTTACCACAGCATTTCTAATCATTAAGGTTATGCTGACAAAATATTAAATATATTCATAATCTATCTGCTGTATGTTGCTTGTCATTATTCTTTCATAATTAAAATTAAAAATACAACAGAAAAATTCAGCTTTCATCAGTAACAACAACTTGACTTTGAAAATTGTCTATTTGTAAAACTCCATGGACATGTTAATTCACTGTGCAGAAGCCACAAACTTGAATAATTGTTTAGTGGAAGGGTTGTTAATAAAATTTCACTGGATACTCTTTCTGGTTCACTTGAGACTCTCTCTGTCCCCAAATCGCGTCAGTCGTACCAATTCCCCGAACTATCTTCCCTTATTTATTCTGTGGTCGACCCCCACAACTTTTCGGACTACTGAGTTGTAAAATTAATTTATATGCATTGTTCTAACTTCCTGGGAGAGTGACGGGAATAATTAGAGTTTCAGATCACTTATTTTGTCAGTTAACAAGCTCTCCTAAATCGCAAGTACTTTGTCATCAGGATTTTGCTACCGTTATAAATTCTAAAGATTTCCGAATTTTGTTCTTGTCGCTTATTTAAGGTGCGGTCTTCTAGACATTATTTTGTGTCTTTTGGTCTTAGCTCGAGTTAAGTGGATTTTCACTTTTAATTAGGGTGATTTATTTGAAGTATTTTGCATAGGCTTGAAAATAACTACCAGTGTGTTGGTTTAATCAATGAATGGACTAATCACGTAATTAAGGTAACCAACAAAAAAACGGTTGACCAAATGAGTAATTTCTTTGAAAATATTTAACACTTGTATTTATGTTTTTTCTAAACATTGTATGAGAGGTCGTTGGGATAGAGAGCTGAAATTTGGCATTTGGTGATCTCGTTAAAAACGTAGTGTTAATATAGGCACTAAGAGACTTCTTCGAAATATAAAAACCTTTAAAATTGGTTATAACCATTTTTACTGTCCGATGAACTTTTCTCGAAAAAAAAACAAGAGAAAAAGTTATAATTGGTCTAAAACCAATAATGTTTAACGAAGTTACATACATTTCAGCTAAACACCAGCGAAAACGAGTGTCTAGCAGCCGCAACAAAGTAAGCCAGCCGCCGAGAGAAGAGCACACTACTGATCACCAGCTCAGTAGTGTCCCGTGCTGGTGGCGTGATAGTGGAAGGGAACATTCTACAACCGACGCCATCAGCCAGCGTGCCTATAAATAGCCGGCAGCCAGTAGTAAAATCACTCAGTCGATCACCGAGCATCGAAGCAGACACAAGTCGAAAAGCACAGTCACCGATCAGTGAAATATCCGACCGCGAGAAGACAACTCTGCAGTAAGAAGAGTCAGTTGGCACCGAAAGATTAGTCAGTTGCCTCCCAGCAGCTCGACTAGACACATCTTCCGTCCAAGTCCTATCCGCAAGTCGTGTTGACTAGTTCAACGGCAAGCGCACGTTAATCGTGCTGGCCTGAGAATTAATAAGGGTACGCACACCGTCCCGTACCTTCGTGTAGGCTACTATGCCGATAAGCGCACGTTGATCGTGTTGATCAAAAGAGTAGCGAGCGCACAAATATATATTCCGTCCCCATACCGTGTTTGCTATTCTGACGACAAGCGCACGTCATCGTGTTGGTCAGAAGAATAGTGAGCGCACGCTCCGTCCCGTATCCCCCGTGTTGGCTACTCCTGACGACAAGCGCACGTTAATCGTGTTTGTCTAAGGAATAGTGAGCGTACGCTCCCACCCCGCACCTACACCGCGTAGTTATAAGGTATTATAAGTGAGTGAGTGAGTGTAGATTAAGCAGTGCGTATTACGTAGACCACCCGAACCGCAGAGCTAGAACAACGCTCTGAAACTAGTAAAGTCGGAAAACGGCCCTGGACAATCTCCTGACTACCCGCACACCAACAGCCGACGTTACAAATGTTATACACTAGATGTGAAGATAAAAGTTAAATAAAGGGAAAAACCAAAGATATGGATGACAATACCAAGAAAGGATTGACCGATTACTCCATTTTTAACTTTTATTTATAATTTTTATGACAACGCTGTTTAGTTACAAATATATAAACAACTAAATTTTTTGTATGACAACCCTGAGAAGGGGTAACCCGATTTAACTCATTTTTGAACTTGAATCTACAATTTCTTTAAAAAGGCCGTGTGCAAAATTTCAGCTCTCTAAGTAAACGCGTTCTTGAATTATCGTTATGGCGTCCATGGACGCGAGCGTAAATTCTTCAGGCGCCGCGCACGTGCGCTGGTAGAACCTTAAGTTCTGGAGTTATTGTGAGAACATGCAGGATTCAGCATACCTATTCAAAAGTGAAATCAGTAGAGTCGGCACTACATGCAGTGGTGTCCGTTGTTGACAAATTCGTAGAATATAAGGATTATACTTCCAATAACGAGAGGACGGAGAATATTTATAACGGATTGAGAAGAGTGGGAGTTGATAGCGGTCCATGTGACTGGATTAACTCAATGCTTCTCAGCAGAAAGATTAGTTTTTACTCAGCGGAAGGGAATCTACAGAGGTAAACCGCAGGGGAGAGGGTGCTGTAACCACTCATGTGGCTACTGGTAATGGATAAAATTCTCATTAAGTTAGAGAGAGAAGGCTTTAAAGTGGTGGTCTATGCGGATGACATATGCATTCTGGTAAACGGCAAATTTCTCTCTACTAGTAGTGAGTATGCTTTGGTTAAGCTGGATAACTATGCCAATTATAGTAGATTGAGTGTAGACCCCTCGAAGACAGAGTTACTGCTTTTTACAAGAAAAAGGCTGAAGCAAAGTTTCAGACCTCCAATGCTGGGTGGAGATGATCTTCCTCTGTCTAGCTTGCAAAAGAATCTTTGGTGGCAAATGTGGACTTAAATCCAGGATGGTACGCTGTATGTACACTGCTAGAGTTCGCCCGATTCTCTGCTACGGCTCCATGGCCTGATGGAGTACATTGACGTGGAAATGTAACCTAGATGTGCTGTCAAGGATGCAGAGAGCCGCTTGCCTGGGAATAACTGGGTGCATGCGCACCAGGACCACGGCGGTACTGGAGATCATGCTTCATTTATTGCCGCTAGACCTCTACTGTAGGAGTTTAGCAGCAATTAGCGCTATCAGGGTAAGAGCGGAGGGTTGGTGGATGGAGGGGGGGCTTTTGGCATTCCCATATACTCCAGAAGATAGACTGTAGTGATGGCAGGGAAGAAACTAACCTTTCATAACTTTTGGTGGGGGTGTCAGTGTAATGCTGCCCATCAGGAGTTATTGGGAGTTGATATGATAATATCCGATAATTCTATCTCTACGGATGGATCCACGACGAATGCGAGCACAGGAGCTGGAGTGTACTCCAGAGTCTGCCAGTGGCAATAGTCTTATAGATTGCTAGCCAAATGTAGTGTTCTTCAGGTAGAGCTCATAGCGATTTACCAGGCGACAATATTGGTATCTATGTGTAGAGAGTCCGCATAGTACATTAGCATATACACTGGCAGCCAGGTAGCCATTAAGGCGCTGGATACTGTGCTGGTAAAATCGAAATTGGTGCAGTTATACAAGATAATTCTTAAACAATTGACTACATGGAACGGTACAAGGTGACGCTATGCAGGCTACCTCGCCACAAGGATATCCCAGGCAACGAGATAGATGGATGATTTGGTCAAAAGGGCTCTGAAATGGATAGTTCCACAGCGATAGCTTTTGTAAAGATCCAATTCAGATCTTTAAAAGAGGAAATCATCAGGGGCGCCTATCAAAAGGCTAGCCTTCGGTGGATCAGCAGGGAAACCTGCTATATGGCGAAGAAATTGTGGCCTACATATGACAGGAAGAGGACAAGAAAGCTCCTTAATGGCAGTAGGCCAAATACTAGGAATCTAGTAGGAGTCATTACGGATCACTGGGCTATAAGAGACTATATTAGAAGACTGGTAATAGCGGCGAACGATATCTGCAGGTGCTCTAAGGATTCGAAAGAAATCGAATCCGTCGAAAAGGGATTTTTCGAGTGTCCCACCCTAATAAATAAGAGAGGTAAGCTATTAGATAGCTACTTCCTTTTAAGTCTGGGGGAGTTTCAATATAAGGAGTTCAGATGTATCCTGAAATTTCTAATGGAAGGAAGATGGATCTAGAGCGATTTTAAAGGTTATCTCATGAGGTCAAGGAGCAAAATGGACTCTATATAGAGTGATGCAGGCTGGTCTTCTAGCGGCACCCCTCTTACCTAACCTAACATATCTTAAGGACAGACAGACAGACAGACAAACATGCAAAAATCAAAATAACTTTTAATATTATGCCTGAGGATGGGTGTTCAATCCATTTTGTTCTACCAGGATTATTTTTATGCGTTACATTTGGAATGACTATGATTTTATCACCTAGAGTATAATGATCGAATTGATTTTAATGTGAAATCCTCGGCTGTTTAAGCGTCTTCACCAAATGTAGAAAATCTGACAGAACGAAAACAGAAAATTAAAGTAAAGTTAACGTCAAAGAGCATATATTTATGCATATCAGGTATATACCAATTCTCGAGTTTTAAACTCAGTACTAAATTATCTCACATCAGGCACATATATGTAAATTTATATAATCCTTTAATAAAGAATAATTATCCAAATTGCAATGCAAAACTACAACTACTAGAAAAACAACACAGCACAAACACTAACAAAACCAAAAAGAGAATTTAATTTGAAATTGATTGAGGAAGACCAAAACCAAAAGTTGTTGTTATTCTTCACCATAAAGTTTTACTGAGGAAATTATGTGGCGTAACAACCAAAAACTTGAATACCTCTGCCATCAGAAATGTACAAGGATTGAGTATGGGTATGCAGTCAAAAGATGGATGTTGTGGAAAACATAAAAGAGGTTCAGATTATATGCACCCAGTCGTGACTGGTGCCCCAAGCAGAATGCAATTTTTCATTATTCGATAGTACTGCACAGGATTTCCACTTTATCTAGGAGACACCCGTATATATATATATGCACACAATACATCCGATTCATGCTCTTGGCCCTTCTACTGTTACATGAATATATTTCGAGCAGGATTCCATGATGTTTCCCCACTATGCAAATGAACGTCACAGCGAATTCAGGTGATTTGTTGCTGTTGATCTTCCTGCAAACTTTGGTTCCTGTAAAATGCTTTCAGGCAGATGCAATTATTGGAACTTTTCAAAAACTCTATTGATATTAAATTTCATCCTTGGAATGGATTTACAGATCAATATCAAACATATTTTTATAATCTTCTTTTACATCAATGAATCCTATCCCATGTGCCTGCCATCTACAATCAAATACCTGGCATGAGATCAGCATACCGAATAAAGGTGGAAACGAGCATTAAAACACCAAGAGAAATTTATACAAAAATTCCGTTCATCTAACAAAAGAAAAAATCTTGAATCCTCTTAGTGTAGGAAGAGCTATTGATATATTTCCGAAGATAAATTCCATTCCCAGGGAACAACCATGTTGAGAGGGATTCGTTTATTTTTATTTTTTTCATACTGTCTTCGGTCGCTTCCCTTTTCTCATCGGTATAGCCTGACTGGAAAAATAAATATAATTATGGTGAAAATCGATTTCTCGAAATTAGTAAATATTTCGGGAATAGGTACCTACCTACATCCATTTTAGCACAGAAACGTGTAGGTAGAGAATTTCATAAATTTGCTCACTTTAGGTGAATTCTTAACGCTAAAAATATTATTATTATCAGAAAATGGGGGTTGTATACATATTGAAGCCTGTTATTTGCGTTATCCAGCATCCTTTTCCAGGAAAATTTGGATTTTGATCCTGGGTGAAATTCAAACAATTGGCAGGATAATCATGATTTTACGAGCTTGAAATTTTTACATACACATATGTATGTATATGTAACTACCTCCATCCTAAAATGTTCACGTCCTTTCTTTTCACACAATTTGCCTTATATTAATTGTTTGTCAGTTTTTATGTAATTATGTACATATATGTATGAAATATAATACTTTTATAGGTTGAGTGTTTACTGAGATTTTAAACACATCCGGACGATAAGTAGTGGTTTTGCCTTAAAAATATTTACCAAGAAAATTATTTTACTTTGGGATATTAGGTATACAGTGGAAATCTTGTGTCAACTTTAGGAATACTTTTTCAATATAGTAGATTTCAAATAATCGCAATATACAGGGTGCTTCCGCCTAGGAGGTCAGTAGAGCAAGAGGTAATAGTATTCACATAGAGAAACAAAAAATATGTATGGCAGGGGGGGGGGGGGCACATCAACTGTTTAGGAGTTATAGGTTGATTAAGAAAAAAAGCTAGTTTTTCACATAATATCTTAAAATTTACAGGTTGTTCGGTCACAATTATGGGCTCATTGTATGCAAAGCTTCGTGACCTTTCAAACAACTGCTCAACCAGCTCCGTACCCCTCTCCTGTCAAGAGTTAGCTGCATCCGCCCCTGTTTGTAGGTATATGTATATATATAATGAATGAATATTGGTGAAAGAAAATTTATATTATATACGTGCAGTCTCGATTTTTGCAACTCTCGATTTTTGCAAAATCTCGATTTTTGCAACTTTCGCATTCGTTTCGTTATTATTCGATTTTTGCAACAACAAATTTTTTTATCTCGATTTTTACAACTATTTGCAAATTTCTTGTTAAATTTTAAAAAGAACCCTTATGAATGCAAATTGCATGGTACATATTCATACACAGAAGCTCCACCTGCGAATTTCGTCCATGAAACTATCTAGTTCCAATAAGTCATATGGAGCTGTTGTTCAAATTAGGCTGATGTAATATTTTCGGTAATTTCAGTAGTTTGAGTAAATGAAATTCAGTTTCAGTATAGAATGTCGATTTTCTTATTTCTGAAATTCAGTAAACTGAAATTACGGAAATACGATATCACCTGTACTCTAGGCAGACGATCAAAATCAATTATCATTCATTCACAATTAAATTTTTTAAAAATATGAATTTTCAAAAATCACTTTACCTTTGAATTTGAATTATTAAAAATGTGCTGTCAATTACATATAAAAATTGACAGAACTTTCATTTTGATTAATAAAATCTTGGGTAACTAGATTTTAGAAAAATTTAATTACGAATGAATGATCATTGATTTTGTTTGTCTGCCTAGGGTATAAAACACATCTCGCAATCGCTATTACGTCGATGTACGTTAGATTTTAGTAAAAGTTTGTGAAAGTGAACGCATTTTCTATAATTATTTCAGTATTATCAAAGTTAGTTTTAAAACTTTAAATTATTTTCGGTTTTGGTTAGTTGTCAAAAATTTCTTTCATTGTTTTTGACTGATAAGATTGAAAGTTAATTGAGCATTGCTGAAAATCACGAATAAAATTCGACTTGTTCGTCAAAAGAGGCTGCATAACAAAATTAAAGAAAGACCAGAAGAATTCCTTGCAAGTACAGGTTGGCTCTCAAATTTCAAAAACCGGTATGGAGTTCGATTTTTAAAGACATGCGGCGAGAAAGTTTCAAATGCGTCTGAACTTGTTCAACCGTTTTTATTGGAGTTTGAGAAAAAGAGGGATGAAAAATATTTTAGTCCTGATCAAATTTACAATGCGGACGAATCCGGCCTTTTTTGGAAATTTCTCCCCGAAAAAACATTGGTACATTTTCGTGAAACTTCTGCACCAGGAAGAAAAACTACAAAACAGAAAATAACATTTTTGGCATGTACAAATGATAGCGGTGAGCACAAATTAAAGCTTTTTGTGATTGGGAAAGCAAAAAAACGAAGAGCCTTGTAAAATATGACTGATTTACCTGTTACGTACAACGGCAATAAAAATGCTTGGATGACCTTAGTTCTTTTTAACGAGGGGTTAAACAATAATTTCGTAAAAGAGGTGAGTACGATTTTAATAATTTTCACTGACGGTTGCCTAGAATATGAGGTTTTTTCTTTTCTAGGTTTTGTCATACCTCCAATACAAAAATTTGCCAAAAAAAAGTTTTGCTTTTACTTGACTCCTTGTCACCCAAAACACTCGAAAATCGATGTAAATGGATTCTGTATAACAATAATGTGTTTTCCTCCGAATTGCACAGCGACAGCGCTCTTGCAACCTATGGACCAGAATGTTATAAGATTAACAAAACTTTCTTATAAAAAAAGCTTATTGAGTGATTTGATTGGTTCCAGTAATTATGAGGATTCCCTGAAAAATTTAAATTTTAAAAATGCAATTTGTTTCCTCGCTAGCACATGGAAAGATTTGAATCCGATCGTTGTGGCCAAATGTTGGAAAATGTTTTTGAAAATCTCAACTTATAACTGGGACGAGAAAGACAACATACCACTAATTGAAATCCGCAATCAAATTCTTTCGGAAAGGTCTTATATAACAACAATGTTAAACCAAATGTTTCCAAATGAGAGCCTTGGCAGAAATGATATCGCCAAATGGATTTCAGAGAACTTCCAAAACTTTTTGAAATTACACATCATACACCAAAAATAAAACTGGAATGTGCAATTAAGTGCTTCACAACATGTTTGGAATGGGCGGAACAAAACGATTCTTCAGTCGAGGATATACCACCCGTGCACGGAAAAGTGTCCACCCTCAAAATTGTCATATATGACTCCTATCACTCAGGTAGTAGCTGCTAATGAAATTTTTCTTAGTTATTCGTTTGCTAGAGATCTCTTGAGTGAAGGCGTCAGTATTTTCATAATAAAAAAATAAAAGTAAAAATCAATTATTTGTGATCTTGTATACGAAGTGGAAAAACCCAATTTAGAGGAAAATGTCTGACATAAAGCGGTAAGTTTTAATATTATTTCTAAAATTTGATACATTTTCAATGAAAATAAGTGATAAAAACAATATTTCTGTACCACATTTCCGTATTTAAAAGCATGCAGCTTGAGCTCAGTTCATCATTACGACTTTTAGAGTTTTTTAAATTTTAATATGAAAATTTAACAGGAATACTTCTTTCAATGCTTACTAATAGTAAACTTATGTCTGTGTCATCATCGTAGCAAGCTTCAACTGACGAATGAGCAGAAGGGAGTCATAATTGGTTTAAGTGAAGCAGGTAGTTCCCAGAGGGAGATAGTGAGTACCGTAAAAGAAATGTCAATTTGTGTCAGCAAAAGCGAAGTCCAGAGGATACTATCAATACATAAAGCAGGACAGAGTGTGTCAAGACGAAAAGGAAGTGGCGGTCGACATAAACTAAGCGAAAGAGATGTACGCGCTTTGAAACAACGAGTTCTGCAAAAGCATAAAACAACTTTTACTGCACTCTCAAGAGAACTTACTTCCTCAGCAGGGGAAAAGGTCAGTAAGTACACAGTTAGCAGGTATCTGAGGAAAGAGTGTTTCAAGAGCTGTCGTTGTCGAAAAGTACCACGCCTAACAAAGAAACACATCGCAGTCAGATTGAGTTGGGTAAAAGAACATCAAAATGAAGATTGGACGAAAATAATTTTCTCGGATGAATCACAATTTCGTTTAACATCCGATCGTCCTGAGAGCTGTATTCATAGAATTCGAAATGGAGTCAAAATTAATGCCTCAGAATACAAGAAAATTTTGGAGGAATCGCTTCTACCGACAATTTCCGACTTGACACGTGCAAGGCTTTATAAGTTCCAACAGGATAATGCGCCTTGCCATAAAGCAACGAGCGTATTAGCCTGGATGCGGCAAAAGAAAATTAAAATATTGGAAAATTGGCCAGCTCAAAGTCCAGACCTTAATCCCATAGAAAACATGTGGGATTATATCGATAGAAGCCTCCAAATAATATAGAGGAATTATGGATGGCAATAAACCAAGTATGGAATCAACTACCTTCGGAATTTATTCATAATCTCATCGAATCCATGCCGGGAAGATTAAAAGGGTGGTAACACAAAATACTAAAATGTAAGAAATGTATAAATAAAAATGTTGAAAAAATATTTTGGTCTATTGAGTTTTGAAACATATTTGAAAATAAATAAGTTTGTCAGTTTCATATTTTCATAAAATGTGGTAAATTGTCGCTTTCGCTAAGTTTTTTCAAGTGGTCACTTTTCCGTGCACGGGTGAATGCACCTTCAACAAATGCGTGAAAGAGCTGTGTCAAAGCGACTGAATGCGAGGATTCAGCCTATCTGAATACTGTGTTAAAAAATGAAATTTATTTTCAATTTCTTCTTTGGCTGAAGCTTGTTAATTTTTCATCTTATTTTCTCATTTTTTCTTCTTTAAAAGTTTAAATAAATATTAATAGTAATATGGGAAGTTGTTTTTATGTGCATAAGATACATCTTTAGTAAAAAATAGTACATTAACCTTATGTTCGATTCTTGCGACCTTTTCGATTTTTGCAACATACCATGTTTTTATTAGTTTCAATAATCGAGACTGCACTGTATTCATATATACACCAATATATGCGCAGTCATTAAACACGAAGATGGCCAAAAAGTGATTGTTTTGGACCCGACCATCTCCGATTTGGATGAAATTTTCGCAATCTTTGTTCGAACCAAATCGTTTTCGAATATATTTTTCTAAACAGATACCTTCTGAAAAGAAAACATACTGAAAACAAAGCATGAAAATCACTCATTCAAAACACAGATATACAACCAAACAAAGCTATGCATTTGTCATATTTACATAACATATTGCACAAATACAATACAAATATGGCCTCAACGAGTAAATCATTGTCATATGTTTTAACCGTTAGATTCATGCTAAAAACAATTCCTGAAAAAGGAACATTAAAAATACCATGCTAAAATTGAGTTCTAAAAAGACAATAAATTCAATCTAATTACAATTTTCGGCTTAAATATACATCCCTGAAAACTCACCGATTTTCTTTAAACTTTGCACACTAGTTCCTTTTCACTCACAAATCACAAATATGAAAACGAAATTTGTCGGAAAGTTATAGTTTCCGAGATATTCGACTTTAAAATTCCCGATATTTGTACTGCACTTCACAACACAATTTGACATTCTCACAATTATAAACTCTTCTTCTTCTTTTTAGTAACAAGTATACAAGTAGTGTAAACATACCTTCCGAACATTCGGGTTACCAGCAATGCTTTTTGTTTATTCATTACAAATATTTAGTTAGAATGGAATAGAAAAAATTTATTAAAGAAACACACACACATACGCGCACAGGCAGGCTGGCAGGGGCACACACACACACACGCGCGCGGAGCGAAGCGGGAATTTTAAAGTCGAATATCTCGGAAACTATAACTTTCCGACAAATTTCGTTTTCATATTTGTGATTTGTGAGTGAAAAGGAACTAGTGTGCAAAGTTTAAAGAAAATCGGTGAGTTTTCAGGGATGTATATTTGTTCCGCCTATTCTCCCAATACCCCCCCCCCCCTTTGGAGTTCAAATTCTGAAATATATTTTTTTAGAAGCCCATTCTCCCTATACCCCCCCACCCCCCTTTGAAGTTCAAATTCTGAAACATATTTTTTTAGAAGCCTATTCTCCCAATACCCCCCCCCTTTGGAGTTCAAATTCTGAAATATATCTTTTTGGAAGCCTATTCTCCCAATACCCCCCCCTTTGGAGTTCAAATTCTGAAATATATTTTTTTAGAAGCCTATTCTCCCAATACCCCCCCCTTTGGAGTTCAAATTCTGAAATGTATTTTTTTAGAAGCCTATTCTCCCAATACCCCCCCCTTTGGAGTTCAAAATGTTAAACATATTTTTTTAGAAGCCTATTCTCCCAATACCCCCCCCTTTGGAGTTCAAAATCTTAAAAATATTTTTTTACAAGCCTATTCTCCCAATACCCCCCCCCCCCCCCCCCTTTGGAGTTCAAATTCTGAAATATATTTTTTTAGAAGCCTATTCGGCTTAAATATACATCCCTGAAAACTCACCGATTTTCTTTAAACTTTGCACACTAGTTCCTTTTCACTCACAAATCACAAATATGAAAACGAAATTTGTCGGAAAGTTATAGTTTCCGAGATATTCGACTTTAAAATTCCCGATATTTGTACTGCACTTCACAACACAATTTGACATTCTCACAATTATTAACTCTTCTTCTTCTTTTTAGTAACAAGTATACAAGTAGTGTAAACATACCTTCCGAACATTCGGGTTACCAGCAATGCTTTTTGTTTATTAATTACAAATATTTAGTTAGAATGGAATAGAAAAAATTTATTAAAGAAACACACACACATACGCGCACAGGCAGGCTGGCAGGGGCACACACACACACACGCGCGCGGAGCGAAGCGGGAATTTTAAAGTCGAATATCTCGGAAACTATAACTTTCCGACAAATTTCGTTTTCATATTTGTGATTTGTGAGTGAAAAGGAACTAGTGTGCAAAGTTTAAAGAAAATCGGTGAGTTTTCAGGGATGTATATTTGTTATTCGGCTTAAATATACATCCCTGAAAACTCACCGATTTTCTTTAAACTTTGCACACTAGTTCCTTTTCACTCACAAATCACAAATATGAAAACGAAATTTGTCGGAAAGTTATAGTTTCCGAGATATTCGACTTTAAAATTCCCGATATTTGTACTGCACTTCACAACACAATTTGACATTCTCACAATTATTAACTCTTCTTCTTCTTTTTAGTAACAAGTATACAAGTAGTGTAAACATACCTTCCGAACATTCGGGTTACCAGCAATGCTTTTTGTTTATTAATTACAAATATTTAGTTAGAATGGAATAGAAAAAATTTATTAAAGAAACACACACACATACGCGCACAGGCAGGCTGGCAGGGGCACACACACACACACGCGCGCGGAGCGAAGCGGGAATTTTAAAGTCGAATATCTCGGAAACTATAACTTTCCGACAAATTTCGTTTTCATATTTGTGATTTGTGAGTGAAAAGGAACTAGTGTGCAAAGTTTAAAGAAAATCGGTGAGTTTTCAGGGATGTATATTTGTTCCGCCTATTCTCCCAATACCCCCCCCCCCTTTGGAGTTCAAATTCTGAAATATATTTTTTTAGAAGCCCATTCTCCCTATACCCCCCCACCCCCCTTTGAAGTTCAAATTCTGAAACATATTTTTTTAGAAGCCTATTCTCCCAATACCCCCCCCTTTGGAGTTCAAATTCTGAAATATATCTTTTTGGAAGCCTATTCTCCCAATACCCCCCCCCTTTGGAGTTCAAATTCTGAAATATATTTTTTTAGAAGCCTATTCTCCCAATACCCCCCCCTTTGGAGTTCAAATTCTGAAATGTATTTTTTTAGAAGCCTATTCTCCCAATACCCCCCCCTTTGGAGTTCAAAATGTTAAACATATTTTTTTAGAAGCCTATTCTCCCAATACCCCCCCCTTTGGAGTTCAAAATCTTAAAAATATTTTTTTACAAGCCTATTCTCCCAATACCCCCCCCCCCCTTTGGAGTTCAAATTCTGAAATATATTTTTTTAGAAGCCTATTCGGCTTAAATATACATCCCTGAAAACTCACCGATTTTCTTTAAACTTTGCACACTAGTTCCTTTTCACTCACAAATCACAAATATGAAAACGAAATTTGTCGGAAAGTTATAGTTTCCGAGATATTCGACTTTAAAATTCCCGATATTTGTACTGCACTTCACAACACAATTTGACATTCTCACAATTATTAACTCTTCTTCTTCTTTTTAGTAACAAGTATACAAGTAGTGTAAACATACCTTCCGAACATTCGGGTTACCAGCAATGCTTTTTGTTTATTAATTACAAATATTTAGTTAGAATGGAATAGAAAAAATTTATTAAAGAAACACACACACATACGCGCACAGGCAGGCTGGCAGGGGCACACACACACACACGCGCGCGGAGCGAAGCGGGAATTTTAAAGTCGAATATCTCGGAAACTATAACTTTCCGACAAATTTCGTTTTCATATTTGTGATTTGTGAGTGAAAAGGAACTAGTGTGCAAAGTTTAAAGAAAATCGGTGAGTTTTCAGGGATGTATATTTGTTATTCGGTTTAAATATACATCCCTGAAAACTCACCGATTTTCTTTAAACTTTGCACACTAGTTCCTTTTCACTCACAAATCACAAATATGAAAACGAAATTTGTCGGAAAGTTATAGTTTCCGAGATATTCGACTTTAAAATTCCCGATATTTGTACTGCACTTCACAACACAATTTGACATTCTCACAATTATTAACTCTTCTTCTTCTTTTTAGTAACAAGTATACAAGTAGTGTAAACATACCTTCCGAACATTCGGGTTACCAGCAATGCTTTTTGTTTATTAATTACAAATATTTAGTTAGAATGGAATAGAAAAAATTTATTAAAGAAACACACACACATACGCGCACAGGCAGGCTGGCAGGGGCACACACACACACACGCGCGCGGAGCGAAGCGGGAATTTTAAAGTCGAATATCTCGGAAACTATAACTTTCCGACAAATTTCGTTTTCATATTTGTGATTTGTGAGTGAAAAGGAACTAGTGTGCAAAGTTTAAAGAAAATCGGTGAGTTTTCAGGGATGTATATTTGTTCCGCCTATTCTCCCAATACCCCCCCCCCCTTTGGAGTTCAAATTCTGAAATATATTTTTTTAGAAGCCCATTCTCCCTATACCCCCCACCCCCCTTTGAAGTTCAAATTCTGAAACATATTTTTTTAGAAGCCTATTCTCCCAATACCCCCCCCTTTGGAGTTCAAATTCTGAAATATATCTTTTTGGAAGCCTATTCTCCCAATACCCCCCCCTTTGGAGTTCAAATTCTGAAATATATTTTTTTAGAAGCCTATTCTCCCAATACCCCCCCCCTTTGGAGTTCAAATTCTGAAATGTATTTTTTTAGAAGCCTATTCTCCCAATACCCCCCCCTTTGGAGTTCAAAATGTTAAACATATTTTTTTAGAAGCCTATTCTCCCAATACCCCCCCCCCCCTTTGGAGTTCAAAATCTTAAAAATATTTTTTTACAAGCCTATTCTCCCAATACCCCCCCCTTTGGAGTTCAAATTCTGAAATATATTTTTTTAGAAGCCTATTCGGCTTAAATATACATCCCTGAAAACTCACCGATTTTCTTTAAACTTTGCACACTAGTTCCTTTTCACTCACAAATCACAAATATGAAAACGAAATTTGTCGGAAAGTTATAGTTTCCGAGATATTCGACTTTAAAATTCCCGATATTTGTACTGCACTTCACAACACAATTTGACATTCTCACAATTATTAACTCTTCTTCTTCTTTTTAGTAACAAGTATACAAGTAGTGTAAACATACCTTCCGAACATTCGGGTTACCAGCAATGCTTTTTGTTTATTAATTACAAATATTTAGTTAGAATGGAATAGAAAAAATTTATTAAAGAAACACACACACATACGCGCACAGGCAGGCTGGCAGGGGCACACACACACACACGCGCGCGGAGCGAAGCGGGAATTTTAAAGTCGAATATCTCGGAAACTATAACTTTCCGACAAATTTCGTTTTCATATTTGTGATTTGTGAGTGAAAAGGAACTAGTGTGCAAAGTTTAAAGAAAATCGGTGAGTTTTCAGGGATGTATATTTGTTATTCGGCTTAAATATACATCCCTGAAAACTCACCGATTTTCTTTAAACTTTGCACACTAGTTCCTTTTCACTCACAAATCACAAATATGAAAACGAAATTTGTCGGAAAGTTATAGTTTCCGAGATATTCGACTTTAAAATTCCCGATATTTGTACTGCACTTCACAACACAATTTGACATTCTCACAATTATTAACTCTTCTTCTTCTTTTTAGTAACAAGTATACAAGTAGTGTAAACATACCTTCCGAACATTCGGGTTACCAGCAATGCTTTTTGTTTATTAATTACAAATATTTAGTTAGAATGGAATAGAAAAAATTTATTAAAGAAACACACACACATACGCGCACAGGCAGGCTGGCAGGGGCACACACACACACACGCGCGCGGAGCGAAGCGGGAATTTTAAAGTCGAATATCTCGGAAACTATAACTTTCCGACAAATTTCGTTTTCATATTTGTGATTTGTGAGTGAAAAGGAACTAGTGTGCAAAGTTTAAAGAAAATCGGTGAGTTTTCAGGGATGTATATTTGTTCCGCCTATTCTCCCAATACCCCCCCCCCCCTTTGGAGTTCAAATTCTGAAATATATTTTTTTAGAAGCCCATTCTCCCTATACCCCCCCACCCCCCTTTGAAGTTCAAATTCTGAAACATATTTTTTTAGAAGCCTATTCTCCCAATACCCCCCCCCTTTGGAGTTCAAATTCTGAAATATATCTTTTTGGAAGCCTATTCTCCCAATACCCCCCCCTTTGGAGTTCAAATTCTGAAATATATTTTTTTAGAAGCCTATTCTCCCAATACCCCCCCCCTTTGGAGTTCAAATTCTGAAATGTATTTTTTTAGAAGCCTATTCTCCCAATACCCCCCCCTTTGGAGTTCAAAATGTTAAACATATTTTTTTAGAAGCCTATTCTCCCAATACCCCCCCCTTTGGAGTTCAAAATCTTAAAAATATTTTTTTACAAGCCTATTCTCCCAATACCCCCCCCCCCCCCTTTGGAGTTCAAATTCTGAAATATATTTTTTTAGAAGCCTATTCGGCTTAAATATACATCCCTGAAAACTCACCGATTTTCTTTAAACTTTGCACACTAGTTCCTTTTCACTCACAAATCACAAATATGAAAACGAAATTTGTCGGAAAGTTATAGTTTCCGAGATATTCGACTTTAAAATTCCCGATATTTGTACTGCACTTCACAACACAATTTGACATTCTCACAATTATTAACTCTTCTTCTTCTTTTTAGTAACAAGTATACAAGTAGTGTAAACATACCTTCCGAACATTCGGGTTACCAGCAATGCTTTTTGTTTATTAATTACAAATATTTAGTTAGAATGGAATAGAAAAAATTTATTAAAGAAACACACACACATACGCGCACAGGCAGGCTGGCAGGGGCACACACACACACACGCGCGCGGAGCGAAGCGGGAATTTTAAAGTCGACTATCTCGGAAACTATAACTTTCCGACAAATTTCGTTTTCATATTTGTGATTTGTGAGTGAAAAGGAACTAGTGTGCAAAGTTTAAAGAAAATCGGGGAGTTTTCAGGGATGTATATTTGTTCCGCCTATTCTCCCAATACCCCCCCCCCCTTTGGAGTTCAAATTCTGAAATATATTTTTTTAGAAGCCCATTCTCCCTATACCCCCCCACCCCCCTTTGAAGTTCAAATTCTGAAACATATTTTTTTAGAAGCCTATTCTCCCAATACCCCCCCCTTTGGAGTTCAAATTCTGAAATATATCTTTTTGGAAGCCTATTCTCCCAATACCCCCCCCTTTGGAGTTCAAATTCTGAAATATATTTTTTTAGAAGCCTATTCTCCCAATACCCCCCCCTTTGGAGTTCAAATTCTGAAATGTATTTTTTTAGAAGCCTATTCTCCCAATACCCCCCCCTTTGGAGTTCAAAATGTTAAACATATTTTTTTAGAAGCCTATTCTCCCAATACCCCCCCCTTTGGAGTTCAAAATCTTAAAAATATTTTTTTACAAGCCTATTCTCCCAATACCCCCCCCCCCCCTTTGGAGTTCAAATTCTGAAATATATTTTTTTAGAAGCCTATTCGGCTTAAATATACATCCCTGAAAACTCACCGATTTTCTTTAAACTTTGCACACTAGTTCCTTTTCACTCACAAATCACAAATATGAAAACGAAATTTGTCGGAAAGTTATAGTTTCCGAGATATTCGACTTTAAAATTCCCGATATTTGTACTGCACTTCACAACACAATTTGACATTCTCACAATTATTAACTCTTCTTCTTCTTTTTAGTAACAAGTATACAAGTAGTGTAAACATACCTTCCGAACATTCGGGTTACCAGCAATGCTTTTTGTTTATTAATTACAAATATTTAGTTAGAATGGAATAGAAAAAATTTATTAAAGAAACACACACACATACGCGCACAGGCAGGCTGGCAGGGGCACACACACACACACGCGCGCGGAGCGAAGCGGGAATTTTAAAGTCGAATATCTCGGAAACTATAACTTTCCGACAAATTTCGTTTTCATATTTGTGATTTGTGAGTGAAAAGGAACTAGTGTGCAAAGTTTAAAGAAAATCGGTGAGTTTTCAGGGATGTATATTTGTTATTCGGCTTAAATATACATCCCTGAAAACTCACCGATTTTCTTTAAACTTTGCACACTAGTTCCTTTTCACTCACAAATCACAAATATGAAAACGAAATTTGTCGGAAAGTTATAGTTTCCGAGATATTCGACTTTAAAATTCCCGATATTTGTACTGCACTTCACAACACAATTTGACATTCTCACAATTATTAACTCTTCTTCTTCTTTTTAGTAACAAGTATACAAGTAGTGTAAACATACCTTCCGAACATTCGGGTTACCAGCAATGCTTTTTGTTTATTAATTACAAATATTTAGTTAGAATGGAATAGAAAAAATTTATTAAAGAAACACACACACATACGCGCACAGGCAGGCTGGCAGGGGCACACACACACACACGCGCGCGGAGCGAAGCGGGAATTTTAAAGTCGAATATCTCGGAAACTATAACTTTCCGACAAATTTCGTTTTCATATTTGTGATTTGTGAGTGAAAAGGAACTAGTGTGCAAAGTTTAAAGAAAATCGGTGAGTTTTCAGGGATGTATATTTGTTCCGCCTATTCTCCCAATACCCCCCCCCCCCCCCCTTTGGAGTTCAAATTCTGAAATATATTTTTTTAGAAGCCCATTCTCCCTATACCCCCCCACCCCCCTTTGAAGTTCAAATTCTGAAACATATTTTTTTAGAAGCCTATTCTCCCAATACCCCCCCTTTGGAGTTCAAATTCTGAAATATATCTTTTTGGAAGCCTATTCTCCCAATACCCCCCCCTTTGGAGTTCAAATTCTGAAATATATTTTTTTAGAAGCCTATTCTCCCAATACCCCCCCCTTTGGAGTTCAAATTCTGAAATGTATTTTTTTAGAAGCCTATTCTCCCAATACCCCCCCCCTTTGGAGTTCAAAATGTTAAACATATTTTTTTAGAAGCCTATTCTCCCAATACCCCCCCCTTTGGAGTTCAAAATCTTAAAAATATTTTTTTACAAGCCTATTCTCCCAATACCCCCCCCCCCCCTTTGGAGTTCAAATTCTGAAATATATTTTTTTAGAAGCCTATTCGGCTTAAATATACATCCCTGAAAACTCACCGATTTTCTTTAAACTTTGCACACTAGTTCCTTTTCACTCACAAATCACAAATATGAAAACGAAATTTGTCGGAAAGTTATAGTTTCCGAGATATTCGACTTTAAAATTCCCGATATTTGTACTGCACTTCACAACACAATTTGACATTCTCACAATTATTAACTCTTCTTCTTCTTTTTAGTAACAAGTATACAAGTAGTGTAAACATACCTTCCGAACATTCGGGTTACCAGCAATGCTTTTTGTTTATTAATTACAAATATTTAGTTAGAATGGAATAGAAAAAATTTATTAAAGAAACACACACACATACGCGCACAGGCAGGCTGGCAGGGGCACACACACACACACGCGCGCGGAGCGAAGCGGGAATTTTAAAGTCGAATATCTCGGAAACTATAACTTTCCGACAAATTTCGTTTTCATATTTGTGATTTGTGAGTGAAAAGGAACTAGTGTGCAAAGTTTAAAGAAAATCGGTGAGTTTTCAGGGATGTATATTTGTTCCGCCTATTCTCCCAATACCCCCCCCCCCCCTTTGGAGTTCAAATTCTGAAATATATTTTTTTAGAAGCCCATTCTCCCTATACCCCCCCACCCCCCTTTGAAGTTCAAATTCTGAAACATATTTTTTTAGAAGCCTATTCTCCCAATACCCCCCCCTTTGGAGTTCAAATTCTGAAATATATCTTTTTGGAAGCCTATTCTCCCAATACCCCCCCCTTTGGAGTTCAAATTCTGAAATATATTTTTTTAGAAGCCTATTCTCCCAATACCCCCCCCTTTGGAGTTCAAATTCTGAAATGTATTTTTTTAGAAGCCTATTCTCCCAATACCCCCCCCCCTTTGGAGTTCAAAATGTTAAACATATTTTTTTAGAAGCCTATTCTCCCAATACCCCCCCCCTTTGGAGTTCAAAATCTTAAAAATATTTTTTTACAAGCCTATTCTCCCAATACCCCCCCCCCCCCCCCTTTGGAGTTCAAATTCTGAAATATATTTTTTTAGAAGCCTATTCGGCTTAAATATACATCCCTGAAAACTCACCGATTTTCTTTAAACTTTGCACACTAGTTCCTTTTCACTCACAAATCACAAATATGAAAACGAAATTTGTCGGAAAGTTATAGTTTCCGAGATATTCGACTTTAAAATTCCCGATATTTGTACTGCACTTCACAACACAATTTGACATTCTCACAATTATTAACTCTTCTTCTTCTTTTTAGTAACAAGTATACAAGTAGTGTAAACATACCTTCCGAACATTCGGGTTACCAGCAATGCTTTTTGTTTATTAATTACAAATATTTAGTTAGAATGGAATAGAAAAAATTTATTAAAGAAACACACACACATACGCGCACAGGCAGGCTGGCAGGGGCACACACACACACACGCGCGCGGAGCGAAGCGGGAATTTTAAAGTCGAATATCTCGGAAACTATAACTTTCCGACAAATTTCGTTTTCATATTTGTGATTTGTGAGTGAAAAGGAACTAGTGTGCAAAGTTTAAAGAAAATCGGTGAGTTTTCAGGGATGTATATTTGTTATTCGGCTTAAATATACATCCCTGAAAACTCACCGATTTTCTTTAAACTTTGCACACTAGTTCCTTTTCACTCACAAATCACAAATATGAAAACGAAATTTGTCGGAAAGTTATAGTTTCCGAGATATTCGACTTTAAAATTCCCGATATTTGTACTGCACTTCACAACACAATTTGACATTCTCACAATTATTAACTCTTCTTCTTCTTTTTAGTAACAAGTATACAAGTAGTGTAAACATACCTTCCGAACATTCGGGTTACCAGCAATGCTTTTTGTTTATTAATTACAAATATTTAGTTAGAATGGAATAGAAAAAATTTATTAAAGAAACACACACACATACGCGCACAGGCAGGCTGGCAGGGGCACACACACACACACGCGCGCGGAGCGAAGCGGGAATTTTAAAGTCGAATATCTCGGAAACTATAACTTTCCGACAAATTTCGTTTTCATATTTGTGATTTGTGAGTGAAAAGGAACTAGTGTGCAAAGTTTAAAGAAAATCGGTGAGTTTTCAGGGATGTATATTTGTTATTCGGCTTAAATATACATTCCTGAAAACTCACCGATTTTCTTTAAACTTTGCACACTAGTTCCTTTTCACTCACAAATCACAAATATGAAAACGAAATTTGTCGGAAAGTTATAGTTTCCGAGATATTCGACTTTAAAATTCCCGATATTTGTACTGCACTTCACAACACAATTTGACATTCTCACAATTATTAACTCTTCTTCTTCTTTTTAGTAACAAGTATACAAGTAGTGTCCTTCCGAACATTCGGGTTACCAGCAATGCTTTTTGTTTATTAATTACAAATATTTAGTTAGAATGGAATAGAAAAAATTTATTAAAGAAACACACACACATACGCGCACAGGCAGGCTGGCAGGGGCACACACACACACACGCGCGCGGAGCGAAGCGGGAATTTTAAAGTCGAATATCTCGGAAACTATAACTTTCCGACAAATTTCGTTTTCATATTTGTGATTTGTGAGTGAAAAGGAACTAGTGTGCAAAGTTTAAAGAAAATCGGTGAGTTTTCAGGGATGTATATTTGTTCCGCCTATTCTCCCAATACCCCCCCCCCCTTTGGAGTTCAAATTCTGAATATATTTTTTTAGAAGCCCATTCTCCCTATACCCCCCCCACCCCCCTTTGAAGTTCAAATTCTGAAACATATTTTTTTAGAAGCCTATTCTCCCAATACCCCCCCCTTTGGAGTTCAAATTCTGAAATATATCTTTTTGGAAGCCTATTCTCCCAATACCCCCCCCTTTGGAGTTCAAATTCTGAAATATATTTTTTTAGAAGCCTATTCTCCCAATACCCCCCCCTTTGGAGTTCAAATTCTGAAATGTATTTTTTTAGAAGCCTATTCTCCCAATACCCCCCCCTTTGGAGTTCAAAATGTTAAACATATTTTTTTAGAAGCCTATTCTCCCAATACCCCCCCCTTTGGAGTTCAAAATCTTAAAAATATTTTTTTACAAGCCTATTCTCCCAATACCCCCCCCCCCTTTGGAGTTCAAATTCTGAAATATATTTTTTTAGAAGCCTATTCGGCTTAAATATACATCCCTGAAAACTCACCGATTTTCTTTAAACTTTGCACACTAGTTCCTTTTCACTCACAAATCACAAATATGAAAACGAAATTTGTCGGAAAGTTATAGTTTCCGAGATATTCGACTTTAAAATTCCCGATATTTGTACTGCACTTCACAACACAATTTGACATTCTCACAATTATTAACTCTTCTTCTTCTTTTTAGTAACAAGTATACAAGTAGTGTAAACATACCTTCCGAACATTCGGGTTACCAGCAATGCTTTTTGTTTATTAATTACAAATATTTAGTTAGAATGGAATAGAAAAAATTTATTAAAGAAACACACACACATACGCGCACAGGCAGGCTGGCAGGGGCACACACACACACACGCGCGCGGAGCGAAGCGGGAATTTTAAAGTCGAATATCTCGGAAACTATAACTTTCCGACAAATTTCGTTTTCATATTTGTGATTTGTGAGTGAAAAGGAACTAGTGTGCAAAGTTTAAAGAAAATCGGTG